>JBBMOI010000002.1:46660000-47115000 GCA_038088405.1 Porites divaricata
AAAACTTGATAGCTCCGTTTTAATACCCAGGAATAGAACTGAAGTTTAACAGCGAAGCAGTGAAATTCTATGTTTACGCTTGAAACAAGTCGTAAAAATAGATGCAGAGTTACGTACGGTACTACGTTGTTCTTTGTCGAGAGGGAGAGCGAAATTTTCGAAACAGTTCCCATGGTGCATAGCAGCCGCTCTATCGGTGTGTTTTATCGAGCTTTACTGGCTTTGCAAAGGAATCGTGTGCTATCGGAAGGAGGTTTTCTTAATAACAGTGTCTTAAGGAAATAATAAAAAGAAACATTACCTGCTGACACTTGTATTTCGATCTCTTGGTGTAAGTACCCTAAAATACGGTTTATTCGGATTATCCTTTGTCAGTAGATCTGCACCGTTCTAAACCTCTTATTCCACTGGTCCCCTTTAAATCTGCACTTCCACTGTTTTCAGGATAGGGGCATTGTTATGTGACAATCCCTATTGTTTTCCCAGCTTGTCAAAAACAATCTTTCAAATAGGCGTGGGATCGTCCTCCTTTGACCCATGTGTAAATACAAAAAATCTTAAGAAGTATTGTTGAATCAAGTTCGAATTTATGCAACGGTGATCGCTGTTTTGGTACGAGAAAAAGAGTAGACCTTGTATCACACCCCCATGTGTTTTTCAAATTCTGGAAATGGGCCTAAATAATATATCAAACTTATTTCCTCAGGGAGCTCTAACCATAACAATTTTGGAGAGATTTTTGCAGGCAAGTCTTTAAAATTTAGAAAGGTTGGCGCAACACTTCAATTTTCAATGCCTAAATAATTATAGTCGCAAATAACTAAATTAAACCGTGAGTGTTTTTTTATCCAACTCATTTGAATATAAGTTGTAGTGGATTAAAAAGATAGTAAATAGCGTTACTTAGCTCCTTCAAAAGAATTGAACCGACATCTCTTCCAGTCCTTTTACAGTGCAGGCGTTTTCTGGGGGGACGGGTGCGCGTGAGCATTAAACCTCACTCGGATTATGTAGCACTCTGATTCCCACCCCAAGTAGAGCTTGCTAGACTGAAAAGAAGACTATGTAGCCTTGCGCTTGGATCACTAAGTTTCTCATTGAAAACAGACCTCAATAATGAACACTAATATTAAGTTGATAGCCTTCGAACCTATAATTTTCGCATCATTTTTTTGCTTCCACAAGCTCGTCCCCTGCTCTAGCGGGTGTGTGCAAGCATTAGGGGAAATGGGGAAGATGAGTCAAAGGGAACAGGGAGTGGGTCAAGATGATTCTCCCCTTTTCTCCACTCCTCGCTTTTAGCTTAAGCTTGCGTGCAGTCGTCCCTTACTTCTTTTGTCCCGGGGTAGTCAATCGAACAAAATCGAATAGGAGACGTCTGCAACCAGGCTGTTTTAGCGTATGCCCACCAATGATCAAATCGACCAATGTCTTTAATTCATTCTTGGCTCCGAAGCTATAGGGAATATTAAAAAAAGGAATCACCTTGGGTTTGAGGGACGAATAATACGTGCTTTTGTTTCATCCCCCCAAGTCCTCGGAATCCAGTATGAATTTTTATCTATCATGACAAATAAGTCACTTTATTTTCCCCTGCTTTAATTTCTTTCTATCGGATGTTAAGGACGCGGCTCCTCTGACAAGAGTTAACGGTTGTTCACCACTTACATTGGCAAACCGGTCGGTCTACGGTCTGGGCAAATGTTGCGCAAAATTCAGGACTGGTAAATTTCGTCGCGGAATTGCGTTTACCATTTATGCAAACCAGTTCCATTTACCTAAAACTACAGCAAAGGCCTGAAACCGGTGTCAATAGACTGTTGACAGTCCTCTATTTGTCCGTAAGATCATCGAGATCGAGCGCTTTGCGTTACAGGCTGCCATCTTGCATGAGTGTCAAAACTACTAATCCCCGACGCCCGTCTCCTCGGTATATCTAAACGATCTCATGAAAAAATAGGGGACTGTGAACAGTCTACGGTATCAAAGATGGCTTTGAAGAAATGGAACACGAATTTGCGTTTAGAATATTCCATCCGGAAAAACAGGACTACCTTTTCTGATGTTCCGTTGCTCCCGGAAATGTTCCGATTTAACGACCCAAAAAGTCGGATTTCCGACAAATTTCGGTAAATCAGTGGTAAACAACCAACATTTATTCACCGTAGTGGAGGTGAAAAGTAAAGGATAATTACGTCCAGGTTAGCCAAGCAGGGCGCTCGAAAAGCGCTATTGACTGTCTTGGTATACACTAATACTCGTTTTAACATATACTGTAAACTTCTGCGTATAACGCCCCGTTAAATACCCATCTACCTAAAAAAAATTACATCCGGATATAAACCCTTTTCTAGCATTCGATTTTCACTATGTTTTGAAACTTAAAAAGCGAGTAATTTCAAACAGTATTTTGATCAGCACTGTTATCAGGAGCACCCAACGTCAATTTTCGGAGAATATCTGTTCGGTAGTCGATTTGAGATCTAGCAGTTTCGGAACATTTGTTGTAAAATTTCTTGCTTGCCTGCCTCTGGTATGTGCCCATTTTTAACGGATTTTTACCCTAAAAAGGTCACCTAGAATTTTCGGGAGCCTTTTTTATGGCTGAAGTTTTCGAAAAAGTAAGTTTTGATCCCTATAATTTTCGCATCACTAGACTTTCAGCTAGGAAATCCGAACATATGAAAAATTTTTAGGGATAAAAATATGCCTATATGTACCGTTTAAATACTAAAATACGTTCAACAATGCCATGTTCGAGTGGTTTTGAACTATATTCTCGTTGGGTGCCCCTATGTTATTTGAATCGCTTCTTTCAGTCCGGTATTAAGCTCCCTCCCCCACCGCGTTTACAAGCCCTCCTAAAACCCCTTACGTCGTTGTATATGCCCAGGGTGTATAAGCGAAAGTTAACTGTATTGCCAGTGGCTGTATTAAATCCAAGACAAAGTCACTGTTCAAGTTTTATTCCTCAAAGACCAGCCGTGCTTTAAATTATATTCACACCCATTGTCATTACAGTTTCGATGTTGTAAAAACTGCTGATATACGGGAGCACAAATCTCTTTAGTGGTCCTTGAGGCATTTTCTGAGGTTGTTTTCACGCTGCGAAAGCTCCACCATCCTGGATAGGAGACCGTGGAATTCTTATAAGCCAGCTACCCAATTACAAAAATACTACTAACTACTATTTACTCTCAACTGTCGTTGAATGTCGAGGGAGTGTCAAGTAAAACCTCTGAACACCCCAGGCAGTGCGTGACGGCTCAGTTTATACAATAGACTGATTTAGCAACAGAACGGGAACGTCAGTTGACGACGGCGCGCGCAAATCAAACAACTAGCTTGACCAATGGCAGAGCGGCAAATTGAGCGCCGGAAGTCGTGTTTAGTCCTTTCCGTGCGCTTTCCCGTCGTCAACTGACGTTCCCGTCCTGTTGCTAAATCAGCCTAATGAGATGGAGAAGAGGGGGTTTAAAGGAGCTATGTAAGGCTATTTGCTATTTTATTGAAGAACAAAAACCTGTCTTCACCTGTCTTCAGTAACCTTGAGCTAATAGTCCAAATTACAAAGAAAGATCAGCAATCGTTCAACACTGTCAGCAGCCGTGTTATTCTTTCGCCGAAATACTGTCGATATTGTGGGTAGTTTCTATGGAAATGAATGAAAAACCTTTTTTTGGATACATCGGAAAATCCTAATGATGTGGATTTTTGATCTTACCTTGAATTTAGTTAGAAACGCACCCTTAGGATTGAAACAGCTTCTTGTCTGTTGCTGCGGCTGGCAAGGATGGACATAGATTGAAACTTGAAAAAGCGCCATTGTTACAATGCTACAACTGTAAAAAATCTCAAAAAGTTTTAATGGTCAGTGTTCCTTGACTAAATTTCTCTGACATCATGATCTTTTAAAAATCTCTGCAGGAGCATTTTATGTATAGGTAAAGGCGATAATTAATGACTTAACCCTTTAAGCCCCAGTATCCACATACAAATTCTCCAAACTGATCTCCATACATTTCCTTAAAGAATTAGTTGAGAGAATTTGTTCAAAGATCAAAGTATTTTCTCTTGGGTGATCATGTTATTGATTCTCATAACTTATCTCTTTACAGTGTATGGATAATTGTAAGGAGAAAATTGATCTTGGACACTATTGGGACTTAAAGGGTTAAGAACAGAATTGACCTCAAACAGCAATATCCTTCTGACACAACTCCTTTAATCACAAAGAGCCCATCTCATAACTTAACGTCTTTGCACTTCTCAAATTCTCAAAGATTCTAGAGCCTGCAGAACCAGTGTCAGAACTACTTCGTTCGGTTTAAAAACTCTCTCGAGAGATCGAAAAAATATGTACAGCCATCGCAGTTAAAATCCTATCAGACAACTTGAAGATCAACTCCACACTTTCAAAGTTGTGCGTTTCAAATTCGTGGGTTGTGCGTTTTGACGTTTCTTAGCTGAAGCCAACTTCGGACCGAAAAAAAAGAACTGCAAACTAGTAGAAGTCGGGCTGTCGTTTCTGCTCTGAAGTGTCAAATTCAGAAAGCGCTTGTATGGGTGACTCCTGCCTGACTTTCTCCGCCTTCTGTAGTTGTGGAACCCGGTCGTCTTTCTCCAGATTTACCAGCGGTTTCTTTTCCGGCGCACGCATGCGCCACGTCATACTAGACGTCTACAATGGAAAAAGAGAAAAGCATTGCTTCAAGAATCGCATTCAATGTACATTTTTAGCATCCAGTCGACGCCCATACGCTGATAAAAATAATCTGATACTGCTCTGTATCAGCTCGACTTCATTACCGGGAGAGTAACCTGCGTATCTGGACCTAGTTATTAAAGGAGACTGGTTCTGAACGGCGGCAAAAATCAAATACAAAAACAATATTGCTGCAGTTTATGTTGGAAGCACCCTTGTTTCCTGTTGGCAAATAGACCTTTAGCTTGTATTTTTTGTTTTCCCAATAGAGGTCCCAGGAGAACTTGACCCTTTTTCTTTTCATAAATTATAGGTAGATATGCACGTGAATAAGACGAAATCTGAAATAAACAGTTCCCTTGAGTGTTATCACATGACCTGTATCTGGAAAACAAAACATATAAGCTAAATAGGCCTATTGTGAAGGAATAAATTAATGGACGCTTTTGTTACTCAATAAGATTAAAATACTAGGAATGCTATAGAACGCTGTGCACCGTCAGGTCCGCAACTCATATAACAAAGGGGTCTGACGGGTTTCATAACCATTCCATTCTATTAACTATGATCTGGAGGGATTAGCGGGTGTGTGCTGTAGTTACTTTTTTTGACGGTCGAGCTACGAGAAGAGCACCACGGAAAAGACAGCCGCCAGCTCCGCAGGCTACCGAGGAATTAAATACGGTCCACTCCTGGGTCGGTTTAGTTTTGTCTCTGGCGCACACTACAGAACAGTTGAAAACTTGAAGGACCGCGAAAACCAGAGCGAAGCGTGAGCTGATAGTAGTGGAAAGTGGGCGAACGAAACTAAAACTATTCCCAGTTTGAGCGTTAATCTTAATACGAGGAAATAGAGGTGTGAATAGTCTTGGGTGTAGAGGTTTATATACATGTACACAGTAACAATTTACCCTAAAGTAACAGCTTACCCTAGCTTCTCCAGACTTGTGCTGCAGAAAGATGAAAATAAACTAAATTAAGTCAGACCAAGGCTAGTTAATACAATTGGTTGCAAGCATATTATCACACAACGGGAAGACCATATATTTTCCACCATAATAGCCACCTCAAGTTTTACGGTTGAAGTGTTAATTATGTTTAGAGTCTTGTAGCGAAATTTCTACTGTGGAAATGATCATTCAAATGAAAAACTGATTAGTTTCTGAAGAAAATGTGGTGATGTTTCGGCGGGGGCAGTAAAAACAAAACAGAAAAATTGGTCACCATAGAGAGACAGAGAGATAGAAATGGACTGAAATGAACAGTTTGCTGTACCTTTGTGTTAGCTACATAGGATGCTTTAACAGTTAAGATAACAGCATTCATAAGATTCTTGGCAGCTGTGATCAGAGATGTGGCACTATCCAACTGCAAGAAAAGTATATACCATTACGATATCGTGAGGCACAAAGAATGGTTTCATAAAACTTAGTGTGTCACAGAGTAAGGCCGAAATTAAAATAAATTGACGCTTCCAGAGAATGAAAGCGAAGGAGTTTATTATCATGTCGAAAAAAATTATCCTCCAGAAATGGTACACCTGAATAAAACGGCGGAAGAGAGAACGTGGACACGACAAACCAGGCAGCCGTGCCTTCTATTTGATAATGATTTATTGAGTTATTAAAAAAGTCTTGAGAAAGCTTCAGAAAAACGTCCTATTTTATGTGAATTCAACTAAGTTACCACAGACCGCCCCAAAACCACTCCTATCACAATGCAGCCCTAAAAGTACCTTTCCCGATGGAAAAATCCTTAACGAATTATCCTCGAGTACTGTGCATGCTGCATGCGGCTGGTACATGGTTCTTTTGCAAATTATTCCTGCGAGGAAGAAACTCGGGGCTGGTCACTGAAATAAACTTAAGAACAACTTACCCCAGACACGACAAGTTCACCACTAATCATCTGCACATCAGCTTTGACTCGCGCTGTGATAGTCAGCTGATGAGAGTAAAGAGCAATGCGCTGTATGTATGCCAAAAGGTCATTCTTGGAGCTTGAATCAGGACACTGTTGAAAAGTACAAATAATAAAAATATTTCAGAGAGAATACATAAAGAATACCAGGAGTCAACATTTCTTAAAGCAAATAAAATTGATTTAGAGCTCACCCTTGATGCAATTTCTGACGCCTTTTGGTTCATCTTGGCTCCAGCCTTAGCAATCCTCTAAAATAAGAAAAATGACAGTTATATAAGAGATAAATAAAGGAACCGCCTACCAAAGCTTTTTAATACTGCAACTAGTAAAAACTGTTTACTTTATAAACACTCAAATTGTTCACCCACCCATCAAGTTCTTGCTACCTGAAAAACAAAAGCTCCTAGTGGATGAATTTGGGACACCTTTGATCGTCGCTAAACGTAACATAGATAAGAGCATTACCTTGGCAGCGTCAATCACATCCATTGTTGTTTTCAAAGGCCCAGTTCCCCTTAAGAATGAAATCGCAAAATCAGTTGAGAATGACTATTTAAGTTCACGCGCGAGACTGGGACTTTGTCGTGTCGAATTGTACTGTGGGATTTTTTGGGGAAAACGAATTTAGACCCAGGGCGCTTTCCATTCAACCAAAACAACGGCGGTAAATGGTACAGAAATTTCCCGGAAAAGTTTCCAGAAATTCCGGAAACTGTTGAATTTCCGAAATGGGAGCCATTCAACCAAAAATTCTAGATTTTCCGGGAACAAAGTCGAAAGGAAAGAAAACTTCCGGGAAAATTTTTTTGAAAATTTGAGTAAGCCTCGCAAGGTTGCCTTGTTTTTGGAAATTTTGGAGAATGCCGTTCCATTCGCTCCTGGAAGTTGCCGAACATTCAAACCGGACGTTTTGGTTGGATGAAAAGCGCCCCCAGTTTCTTGCGCAATCTCGAGATAGCCAATAACAGAAGTTATGGCGTCGCCCCAAAAAGTCCCATAGTGCATTTCGACACAAAACCGTCCCAGGTCAAAGTCCTAAATACCGTACGTTCTCTTTAATCTTTCACTCAAAAAGATGTAAGGATCATGCAAGTCCGATCCCTCGAACTTTGTCTTTGCACATAAAAGAAGAAAATTAAAGGGTAGTCGTCGAAATAAATAACTTAACACTTAACTTTTTTGATAATTCCTCATTCAAAGTTATATGCTGTATTAACATCTGTGGCGTTTATTCTAAACACAGACGCTTCTTGTTCGGAGTTCACAGTTATCTAGGGCCTTAACCCTTTAAGCCCTAAGAGTGATCAGTATCAAATTTCTCCTTGCAATATCAATGCTTTATAAAACACAGTAGTCATGAGAATTGAGGGCATGATCACACGAGATGAATCTAATTGATACTTCAACAAATTCTCCTCACTTCTTCTATTGAAAACGTATAGGGACAACAAATGAGAATTTGAATTTTAATGTTAGGGTTTAAAGGGTAAAAGGTGATGTGCCAACAAACTAAACTGCCCTGAACGTTTGAAGGTTTACAAAATCGGATTTATCGTGTTGTCCTTACGGCAACTACGCTAGAAGTTTTCCTCGCGCCTATGCCCAACTATCAGTATGGGCAACTTTCTACACCAGGAATGCTTAATGGTCTTTCCGACATTTAATTCCAAACGATAAATGAAGACCCACCGAGTGAAATCCGACATTTCCATCATCATCATACACATCTTCTTTGCAAGGATGATGATATCGTTTCCGCTCTGGTCCCATTTGGTTAATTCTCTCTCCAGCTTTCTCTTCTCTAACTTCAGTCCTTCTGTCAGCTGCTCAATCTTGGCTTTTTCTTCTGCTGGTAGAGCTCTCATGAGTGACTGTAGAAAAAATAAAACAGTTTGAATTCACGAGTAGCTTTCAAATGAGTTCCTCATTTGGTTGTTAATCTGCTACTGGGTAGCAATTGGTTGAAAAAACTCGCGGCACTTTCTCAACCAATCAGAAATGCAAGCATTTTCCCGCGCTTTCTACCAGCTATTATGGTTTTGGTTTTACACGGACAAGTTGTTCTTGTTATATAACACAGCTACAAAATAGAAAACATTCTTTCAGAACGAAGCGAGAAATCTCAAGCGAGGTCAATCTTGCGCAGGTAGAATTTGCTTTACCTTGCCCGCTCGTGGAGCCTGCTATATGATCGAATACAGTCATGAAAATGCTGATTCAAATTCATTCGCCATTCAAAATTGGGTAACACATGAAAGTTCCTTTTGCCCGACATCTTACTAAAAAAGATTCTTATTGGCGCTTTTTGGATCTAATGAAACATACCATCGCAAAAAATGGTCGGAAATGTACGTCGGACATGTACGCAGATTTCCCCCACCTATTATGAACGTGGCCCCCGGCTACTTTCATAGGTAAACAGAAGAAAAATAGAACCCACAGAAATCCCTAGCTGTTTGATTCCCCACCTACTTGTTGTATTTACCCGGCAACTTGAAATCTTAGTGACATCCGAAACATGTAGTATACACTCTCCTGACAATTTACAACCATAAAAACAAGTTAAACTATACCCGTGCACTTCTCTTGGACATGCTCTTGTCTTTATCCCAGTCATCAGTGTCATCAAACTCTGACCGAGCTTCGTAATCTGATTGAGCTCCCTCCCATTCGTAATCTGATACTGGTTCATATTCGGATTCTGTCGCAGTCATTGCACCTAAAACCACAGAAAAAAGCAATGGCTCGAGAAACTCTCCGATATGAGTGTCGGAGATATGCTAGACATGGTACTGATTATATTTATAATTTTAAAAGGAGACGTGGTGGCGTTGAAGCTTTAAAAATTCAATAGCCAATCTTAAACGCTGAAATAAATAATTTAAGTTCATCGATCTCTCACTTTTACACTGGTCACGTCACTATTAATTCGGTAACAAAATGCACTTGAAAAGTTTTACCGCTAACACAACGGAGAGGGGAAAAAGAGCGTAAATAAACAGTGTAGGGCTGGAAAACTAATTTTCATAAAATTTAAATCAGGTTAAATAAATATTTAACACAGTTAACAACAAGGAGTGCGGGCGTGGTCAGCGGTCAGTCGTTTGGCTCAAGCGTGGTCAGCCTTCCTTGCATCACCTCTATGTGCTCAGTACAGTGTTTTCCTGGCGGCCATTCTCTTCGTTCAGCCTTTGGATCAGTCTTTTACCCCCATCCCTCCCCCCCCCTTTTATTCTTCCACCGTTGAATCACTGTGACAGGTGCCTGGTTCCATTGGCGTGGGGGCTCATGGCTGGAGGGCGCGGTTTGCCAGCCATGGGGGCGCAACTCTGTCTAGGGGCTGGCTGTGCCATAGGTGGAAGCCCCTGGTCATCCTGGGCACCCACCTCCACTAAGCGACGCAGTTGTTAATTATGAAATTTTCGGCGGTTCGTAGGTACAAAGTGCGCAATAGCTAGCTGGTAAATTAAAACGTGCCACATATTTCCGGTTCTGAGTTTTTTATAGGCTGATTATGGGATTTATCTAAGTCGCAATGGTCATGACGTCATTCTAGCTTATGTAGCTCTTTGAACAACACACTGTCGTCAATATCAGTCTGGTTAATAACTCACTTATTTCTGCCTCAGCTGATGGACTAGTTATCATCTCCTCGATAACAGCAGGTCCCTTGTATCGTGGTTGGCTGATTGTCTTGGCCCATTTAACTTGCTCAGGACCTGTGTAACCTACAAAGGCCCATGATCCATGGAAGCCCGGGTGGACGTTTCCTGATGCGCCTAAGTCATAAAGGGCCTCTTTGGCATTGTTCACTGATGTGCCTGATAAAGGAGACGTTTAGTGTCAGCTTGTCGTGATTTCTAAGAGCACTTTCTTAGAGACACAACGCAGAATATACATGTACACATTTATTGATAGCTTGCGAGCAAACTCGCGAGCCGCAAGAGAACTCACGATAGAACCCACGAGCGCTCTTTCCACGCCTTCGCGCTCTCGTCTCCTTTTGCGTGCCTCTCACGCAAGACTTCTCGCGACTCCCCCAAATGGAGAGCTTGCTCGCAAGCTAATTTATTGACAACAACAACAAAAACAACAACAGAAAAAGCCAGGGCACAGGAAGGTGTCTAAGAAAAGTCTCATCCCACTACATCAGGTAAAGCCTAAAAATAAAATCCCTAAGAATGCTCAGTTTCTTTGTCTTTGGTCGATGGGTAATTAGTACGTATTTTGCCAATCTTAATCATTAAGCTGTAAAACGCGTAGAGTTCCCAGAAAAAGAACGAGAGCTACACAAGTAGCTTATGTGGGCTCCCTGTGCCTAAACAAGTACCCACCAGTAGTTCCCTGAGTACCAATCAGCACTATCCTCTCCTGGGGAAGCTGTTGTAAGAACTTGGCCATTTTCACACCCTCCCCCTTGGTTGAATCTGCTGTGTCAAAGTTAGCGGCCATAACGAAATTTCTATCGCTGTCCAGGATGACTATGTTGTGTCCTCGCATCATTGGAGATCTCTCAATGCCGTTGACTTTGATTGATGTTCGGCCTGTTGCTTTTGGATCATCTTCTCCTTCAGCGACTATATTAATTTTTACTAAACCTGTCAAGAAATAGGTATGGCGTATAAGAAACAAGAGGCTTTAGTGTAAATCATTTTTGTCAATATTCACCAGCAATTTCCATGCAACTTTCGTCGATGTTTCGCCAACCTCTTAAGTCATTTCGCTACTGCTTGATCAATGGGTTAAAGAACGAGGTATACACACGTTTATCAGACCTATTGTGGCAAGGCTGAAAGAACGAAGTATATACATGAGTACCGCTCGTTTCGTTTCGTAAGCGAAACTACTTAAGAAGTTAGCGAACGGGGCGTTAGCGGAACGACCGGTCACCACAAAATTGAACGTTTATTGTTCCAAGTGGCATAGAGTGTTTGGGATTTGACAAGAAAGCTCTTGCTCAAGCTAAGGGAAGATCATCCCATTCTTCTACTATCATGGCAAATGCTGTTCGCATGCCAAGCTGAAGAACTGGATTTCCATGAGTGTTAAAGGTGCAGGTATCTTCTTAGCTAGAACAACCTTGGGCGGGTTACAAGGGTTTCATCATGGCAGCCAAAGTAGTAATCGGCTTCAAGTAATAATTTATATGTTCCTCCTATCTACAGTACCATCTGAACATCAATGGCCGTGGAGACTTCGTCACACTTTTCCAAAACTACCACAGTTCGTGAGGATTGTGATTTAAGTTGACACTGAGCATCCTTCATAATTCTTAAAAGAGCTTCATTATTACTGTGCTAGCGTCTTGCATTTCTGAAACTCCCTCCTCGTTCAGTGACTCAAACTCGGTCATGAGGAATTCAATTTCCTTTCTCCGTTTTTATTTTCCTTCTTCAGGTATTCATCTTCCATTTAGAAAATTCACTGAGAGAATAACAATTTTTGAATTGGTTATAACGTTGAACAGTGAAAGCAAGAAACACGTCTAATCTTCAGAACAATCGCTGAACTTTCGAATAATTTCCAAAACGCAGCTCAGGGTTCGTACAGATTTTCGGATCTCAAATTCAAAACTTTTTCCAGACTCTTTCCAAAACATCAATTTCTTTTTCTCAAGGTTATCAAAAAGGTGATCAATAGAAATCTTAAAAAACGCAGGAACAAAGCTTTCTGCATGATGCACTGGCAACGTACGTGCGGGATTGAATAAGATTTGACCAAAATGAAAAAAATTCACTTATAAAGCATTTATGGTACGTTAATTTACGCCTGTGACGCAGGCTAGAAAATTGCTGGGTAAAACAATTTGACGACTTGTTCAAGAAATTATTCAAGATCTCTGTACAAACCCTGGCAGCTGAAATACTACACCGATTCGATTGTTCTTCTAAAAACAAACCTTTCTGAGCAGCAGGTGTTGGGATGAGCTGAGCAACAATCGCTGGTCCGTAGTATCGAGGCCTTATCTCTGCTTTAGTGTAAAATCTTGGAGTCGGACCAGTACAGCCTGAGAAGGCGAATGAGCCATGGTAACCTGGATCAAACGGTCCCTCAGCTCCCAAACGTTCCAAAGCTGGAGCTGCTGCAGCGACATTGTTACCTAAAACCGATGAACTTCATAGGCATGAAAGAGTCTTTTTTATTGGGGGGGGGGGGGGGGGGGGGGTTGGGGTTAATAGACACCTAAAAACTGGGAGCACCCGCAAGGGTTCAGTCAAAACAAAAAAGTGAAAAATAGCTGGTTTTTTGCATTTAATTAAAACCCCTGAAGTTAGTAGCTACGGCCTAAATCCAAGACTTTATCAAAAAATTCTCCATAAGGGCCCGGCAGCGCGGACCTCTAATTTCGCGTTTTGGGTCGCAATTGTAAAAAAAATCGCGAATCAAAGACCCGCGAATAATGATCCATAGAACCCATAATACAGAAAATTCAAATCACAGAAAAAAAACATATAAAGGATATGATCGTATCGACAAATACCCACACTAGTCACTGGGTTTACTGGTACTTTCCATTTTTATGTTCTGTTGTGAAATAACGTA
Organism: Porites divaricata; assembly: GCA_038088405.1. Taxonomy (NCBI): domain Eukaryota; kingdom Metazoa; phylum Cnidaria; class Anthozoa; order Scleractinia; family Poritidae; genus Porites; species Porites divaricata. Next base: position 46,673,172 of record JBBMOI010000002.1, read on the forward strand.
ATTTGCAAAGATTTCACATATGGCGGAGTTGATAATCTTAAAAATAACATAAAAAAATAAAAATGTTGCTCAAATGAGGGCTTTAAACTGCTGGGGTTTTTTCAAGAAATAGAAATGAAATCCAAGCTTACGCCGGTCAACAGCTTTTTAGACGTTTTGAAAAATAAAATAAAGTTAACAACACTTGAATTGCGAAAATTTAATATTGCCCTTTTTTTGCACTTACCTATTGAAATCGCGAAAATATAACCCCGCGAATAATAATTTCTCGCAAAAATCTCGAAATTATTTACCAATATGAAAGTCCAGTGCTGACACTTGCTAGTCTTGGATATCAGGCCATTTCATAATTTCTTACATCATGGTACAGTGTCAGACTATCTCACCTTGCTCTTTGCCATTTACTCCTTGAGTGGCTACAAGAACAACATGATCTTCAGGCAGCTGATCAAGGAACTGTCCCAATGCAGGACCTTCTCCAGCATTTGTGTTGAAATTTTTAACTGCACAGACATCACCACTGGGATCAAGAACTACAACATTGTGCCCAACTTTTCTGGGGCAGTGCTCTACACCATTGACTTTGATAGATGCCGTGCCCATACCTCCCTCATCTTCACCCCCTTCGGCTCGCACTTCAAACTGTACCTTACCTAAAATATAATAATAATGATAATGATAATAACAATAATGATAATAATAATAATAATAATAATAATAATAATAATAATAATAATAATATAATAAATAATAATCGTTTATTGATAAGAAAGCTAACCACAAAATCCTATTTACAATTTCGCTAAAAAAAGGGCTATCCAGTACAACAACAACAATAATAATAATAATAATAATAATAATAATAATAATAAAACTGATTTACTTTTACAACTTTTGAAAACAATGAAAAAGAGGACATTAATAATTACAGTGAAACACCGGTAACTCGAATTCTGAAAAGAAACTAAAAACAGTTATCGGGATCGTTTGAATATTCAATTTGCCATGTTAACAATCGATAGTCACTGATTTTTCCTTCAGTGTGTAGTGCAGTGCAAATTTAACTAATTTTATCTGAAATGGTTACATGATTATGCATTTTTATGATAAAACGTGATCTGTTCGTTGCACCAATTAAAATCAAATAGCTGTAATGATAGTTTTAGTGTTTTTAACGATTATACAGTAAGAAGAGCTAGTGATATTGCATCTAAGTGGAGTTACAAGAAGCAGAATTCCAGATATCGGGGTTTATTTCAGTAAAACGTCTATCAAGGGAAAGGAAATTTAGTTCGAGAAGGCCAGGAATTCGAGTTATACGAGTTCGAGTTAACCAAGTAAAGGTGACTGAAAAGTAGGGTGAAATCCAAGGGAAATGGGACCCACCTGTAGTTCGAGTTAGCGGGGAGTTGGAGCTACCCGAGTTTGAGTTATCGGGGGTCTACTGTACTTCAAAACCTTTCAGGGATCATACTCTTACGAGCTTTTCAAATTCCAAGACTTTCAATGACTTTTTCCATGAACGTTTCTAGTTTTTCATGACCTCAGGTTTAGCTGTCGCTTGCAAAAATTTTCGAACTATTCTTGTTTTAAATTTTTTTAAACCTAACTCAGTTCAACAGACACAAACTCTGGTGTCCACCAAAACGCGTGCCGTTCGTGACGTTTAATTACTCATCTCTATATCACATTGTTTTTACTGTGACATGTGCAATAACTTATCTGAAAGTAAAGAGTGATCATCGCAGTAAATTTTCCAATTTAAGCAATTGGAAAGAAGAAGCCTGAAAAAAAATCAGGGCTTCAACGGGATTCGAACCCATGACCTCCGCGTTGCCGGTGCATTGCTCTACCAACTGAGCTATGAAGCCACACATTGGGAGCGAGGTCAATTTATTGAGTTCATGTCTCCCGTGAGGAGTGAAATGATGTGAAGTATATGAAATAATTCATATTTGAACTGCGGTTGTAGATGAAAGTAAAGAGTGATCATCGCAGTAAATTTTGAAGACCTGATTTTTTTCAGGCTTCTTCTTTCCAATTGCTTAAATTGGAAAATTTACTGCGATGATCACTCTTTACTTTCATCTACAACCGCAGTTCAAATATGAATTATTTCATATACTTCACATAATAACTTATCTATTACACATAACTTAAATTTTCCATAATTCCAGAACAAACAATTTAATTCCATGACTTTCCAGACCTGGAAAATGAAATCCTTAATTTTTAAAACTTTTCAGGTTTTCTTTTCTACAAACCCTGTGTGCACTGCATTTTGTTTTCTCTAACACTTACCACTAGCTTTGAGTTGTTCATAAGCAGCTTGTTCTCGTGCGCGTGCTTGAGCCTCAGCAAAGAGTTCTGCCGCTGTATCCTCCAGTTCATACTCTTCGCCCACTCCACCAGTTTCACGGCTCTGAAAAAAATGTTGGAAAGTGTCAGGAAAAGAACCAACTAGAGTAATGTGATTCCAGTGCGACTGGAATAATTATATATTAATCAGAAATCGATGCTTGTAACGAAAACGGGATAGATTTTGTGACATAAGATTTCTCAATAATGTCAACAAAGTCCTTAGTGAATTTATTACAATAAATGAAACGATGTAACTGTATGCATTTTTAAGTACTTAGCATAAATAAGGAAAAGAAACACGCGATTCTGCAATAGTAATTTAATTTAAGTACATTACAATTGGGATTTGACTGTAAATGTAATTTACGTAAAAATTCTGCCTAATGCAAGGACAGACGAAACTAAGAGCACTTAGGGTGTACAGTAGAACGTCGCATTACGGACACTCATAACTAAAATAACCCGCTTAATATGGACACCGGTTAATACGGAAATTTTCCTGTGTCCCGTGAGTCACAAATTTCCATATGTGATCAATCCTGCTTTACGGACAGTGTTTCGCAGATCAATTATTTGCCTCAGCCCTTGCCACTGACAAATCACGATATCTTGCGATAACCGAGTTCAATAATTGTTTTTCAGTATCATTCGATCACTGAGTTTGTTTTTTTGTTATTGTCCAATAATTATTAACTATTTTTATCACTGCCATTATCTATTCTAGGCATTACAAGATGAAGATGTTTGCCATGATAGACATATTAAGTTTTCTTTTATCGTGGAAAATCAGAATAATTTATTTTGCGAAAATGAATTCACGAAAATTCCATTTCTTACTGGAACATATTTTATGCTTGGAAACTCGACGTACTAAGATCGTATCTACGTACTTAAATTGAACGTTATAACCACATAACAACAGGAAAACACTACGTACAGCAGTTCGTAAATTATATGACAAAAAAGCACACTTACTTTCCCAGCTAAAACAGCTTTCCTTATATCTCTGATGCCTTCATACACCTGAAAGGACATGTGATGTACATTGTATAATGTTTAGCGTACATGTACTTCAAAGGCATGGGTGCTAATGCATGGGACGAAGGAGTTTGTTATATTCACACAAAACATGAGTCAAGAGGTTAAGAAATTTTTACCCACCAGTTTAGAAGCATCAATAAACTGTGCTTCATCAACTTCTCCGTGAGGATCTTTGGCAAGCGATGTCACTGACCTCTCAACGTTCTGTGCAAAGTGAGGGATAACTAAAAGGGAGAAATACATATAACAATCAGTTCCAAGGTAAGAGAGGGCGAATGGTAGAATCTAAATTCACCAAGACTCCAAGACCTTGCTTTAAAATTTGACTGCTACAAAAAGTTCAAAAATCTGAGGAGAACATGAGAATTCAAGACTCCTCAAAAATGCTTCCAAGATTTTGAGATTGAGTGAAAAGTTTCAAGGAGCCACAATTAATGAAGGGGTGCCTACAATACAGCCCCAAGTTAATTCTGATTATTTGCTAAATTCTCCTTTTAATTTTCCTTGTGTATGCTTGTAAATCAAATGGAGAATTGAACGATCGATCAGCAGTCAAATTTCTAACTACCATTCACCTCCCCTAAGAGATTAAGTGGTCAGATGACGGGGAATTCTGATATTTTAAGTCTTAACAAATTGCAAACTTACTCTCATTGCGCACAACCAAGACTGCCCTCATGACATTATCAGTGTAAGGCCCTTGTTTGTAGTTCTCCATTTCAGCGCTCACAACATCTTCAAGTCTGGCTGTGCGTCCCCTGATTTGTCCAGCGGTCCTATCAACTGTCTCTGGATCTCTGTCTTGAAGTGCTTGGACGCATTTGTTCACATCTTCCAAAATATGTGCCTCTGTTGGAAAATAAACTGGCTTAAGTGTATTAACTGAGACTGGGAATAGAACCTGGCATCATTGGAGATGCTTAAAACCAATTTCCCAAGTTTTAGACCTTTAAAGCAGAGTATTATAAAGACAAATAAAACACTCGTCACGGTCTTTCATCCTATAATAAGAGTTATCAAAAGTTGAGTTAAATAAAAATAAAAACAACTTCTTGGTTAAAAAAAACGGGCTTCAACTTTCCTCACTTGCAGCCAATGGCTGAATTGAAGATGACGTTTAAAGGGGTGGGGAGATCGGACATCAGCATGTGTTAAGTCAAACTACACTGCCGCCTCAGTCATGTTTGATCTCACCTTGCCCACCCAGACCAATGACGGCACAAGCCAGATAGACCATGGTCTAAATCCCCTATTCTTTTTTAATAATGTCACAATCAGGTTCTAGCCTGCGTGCAGACGATAACTTAACTCTGATTAGTACCGTCTGCGAAGCAGCGTAGAGATCCTTGTTCTGGACCCCGAACGGACTCAACGAATTACCGGAAGTGCGTTTCGAATTTCCCTTCAACCTCATTGGCGATCACGACAAACAAAACAAAGGCCTTTTTTAACTGGCCAATCGTGGCGCGTACTCAAATCTGGGTACACAGCTGAAAGTCCAGAACAAGGATTTCGGCGCTGTTTCGCAGACGGAGTTAACCAGAGTTTAATTTCGTCTGGGTGCAGGCTATCAGGTTCTTGCAAGGATGAAAAACACAAGGCCAATGGCTTAAGGCCCTTTTACACGTTAGAAGAGAAGCAACGGCTCGGTTAGAAACAAGTACCGTTTCCAAACGAAATCTCCCGTTTACACGCACAAAGTCTATAATGTACCCGACAGAAAAAGGCACGGTACTTGAGACCTCTTGGAAACGGGTACAGGATCATTTACAAATTGTTTTCTTCGAGAACGGTACCGATAGAGCCCGCGATAATTATACAGAACTGCTGCGATTAGTCGTTCATATGCGCTTACACATACAGTACATTGTGCATTGCTCAGACAATGATGGATGAATGCTTACAAGCACTTTTCTGGTTTTTTTCTAAAGAGAACACGAAATTAACGTTTGACAGCGCGTACGATTCTTCAAAGAAGTGCTTGTGGGAGAATGCACCGAATTAGGAGAAAAACAAGACTTAGGGCGCTCTTCTCCGCCATTTTTTCTGATCATCATAATTAAAGCCGAAGGGGGTGTTTACATGAGAAAACTCGCATCGGCGCGAGTTTCATATTAACATGACTTTTTATTTCGTATCGCGTTTACATGATGACTGGGTTATTTCACATCTCGTTATTTGAAGGTACACTTCATGTTGATAAAATACACGTATGATTCAAACTCGCGAACATTACGCATGCTCTACCCGTTCCAGTCTACCGGCAGATCGATTTCACACCGAAACGGGTGGTCGTTTCGTGTTTACATGATACCGTTTCGAGATTTCGTACCGGAGTGACATTCTCGCCCCGGTACAAGAAACGGGGTGAACTCGCGCCAGCATGAAATTTGTGGTGGCATCATGTAAACAAATATAGAGCCATGAGAGGGAACCGGAGTGAACTCGCACCGGGGCGACTCGCCCCGGTGTCATGTAAACACCCCCTAACACGACGCACGCGAGATATGCTAACCAACTAACATGGAGCAGCACGGGCTCAGAAAAAATGTTGCAGACACGTGCCGAAAAAAGGGCACGCGTTTACACGTTAAAAACAAAACAAATATGTGGTTATGGAACCAACTTTTATCGGTTCCGTTCCGAAAGAGGTCCATAGCCGCCTATGGACTTTTTAGGAACGGAACAGATAAAACTGCAACGGGTCAAATACCGTTTACCCGTCACATTTGTGGGAGCCGTTCGTCTTTTTATCCGAGCTGTTCCAATTTTTACGCTCGTGTAAACGGGCCTTTATTGTCACCACCCAATGGCGCAATCATCTGAACAGAGAAAGGGTTTTAATCACAGCTAGCATTATCTCACCAGGTTTTAAAGACCTTGGTTGGTGGTTCGGCCGGGATTTGAACTCATGGCCACCAGCAGAATGGCATTCTCACAACTGAACTAACCAGGAAGTGATAAATAACAAAAAAAATGAAAAACACTTTCTCCATATTTTTTACCCACCTGTTGTCGCCAGGAATTCATCAATGCTGGTGATATCATCAACAGCCTCTGTCAGGACTTGCAGCTGTTTTTCCCACGCTTCCTTAAACACATCCATGTTTTCACGTGCCACTTTGCTGTGGGGACGTGCAGCAAGAGTGCGAGCAGCATTGATCACTTGAGGGCACAGTGTTTGCAGGCGTTTGGCTGCTAATCTCACCATCTTCACCTTCTCGGGGTTTACAGACATTGAACAAGCAAGATTGGCTACCTGATAAATACAACAAAATCAATTGGTATAAGTTGTTTGCACCGCTGTATCGTATTTACTTGAATAAGCGCCGCGGCGCTTATTAAATTTTTCCACGCCTTTAAAATGGTGCTTATCCGAGGGCGGAACTTTATAGTTGTATTTGAGGGCCTTGTTTCTTTGAAAGATTGTTGCGACAGAGAATTGTTTCAACTACAGTATTGATATTTATGTGTAATTTATGCATCATCTTCATTTTAGTAGTGTGAAAAAAAAAATCGAGAACTGGATTTTTTGCCTTCAAAAACGTACCTCTTCAAGTTTAGCAGCATGATCAATGAACAACTTAGCACATTCCTCTACTTCTCTCTCATTCCCTGCTTGAGCTGCTTCAATCAACATCAACAATGGCACTGTTGTTTCCAAGAATGAATCTGAAACGTGGTCCACAACTGCACGATGCAACTGGAGGAAAGGACATCTCAATGTTGTTAAACCATAATTATCAAGACCCTAACCACAACTAAAAAAAAATTTGTCACTGAATTTCAAATTTCTTTTTTACCTGTCCTCTGAGTTCTCGTGTCCTGTTACACATCCTTTCTAATGCTTGATCTAAAGAGCCGCCAGGAGTGACTTTCTTCTTTCCTGTGGCCTGCAGGAGAGAAGCAAAAATGAAAAAAAACCACTCACCATTTGTTCATGCTGTTCCTCTCTTCCTAGAGTACAGGTAATGGAATCACAGAAACTCTCAAGAAATGAGATAAAGAACATGTGTTCAAGTTCCCTGCCATTAATGCAGGCTGGGTTCATGTCCTTGGGGCCATAAAAGATGTGTTTTGAGTTACATGTAGTTCTTGATGTTTGTTTTTGATCTAAAGAAGTTGTCTCCACAGGCATATGTACACTGTACATGAAAAAGAGCCAGGTGTATTGTCTCTAAGGTATAACCCCTCTTCTGTTCAAGAGAATCCTAAAAATTCACAACCCCAGGTGGTCATGGAGATTGAAAATTTAATGCTAAAAGTGCAAAACAAAAAGAATGATATTTTTACTCACATGATTCATGTACTCTGAGAGTAGATCTTGGAGGGCTTGTCGCACCCCATTACAACTAGCAATAATCTTGTCACGTGTGTCATCTCTAGTTGAAATGGAATCTGCTAACTGTGCTGCTCCGCTGATAATGCTTTCAAGACGCTGTTCCAAGGTTGGACGGGTGCGTTTCTCTGAATAAGCACTGGGATCCATTGAAATTTGAGACTGAAAAGGTAAAAGTGTCAGTCAAGTCAAAAGAGTTTTATCCCTTTCTACATGTACTGTAAATAACATTCTACACTAGTGTCTTACAATGTACATTGGCACAGGTAGCCCAATGCCATTTGCAACTTGAAGCCCACATGGCTAGAAACAGGTGAGGCTATTTTACTTAAAGTAACTATATACATAGCTTGTGTCATAGATGAAACGAAACTCTAGTTAAGTCTGTCTTCAAAACAGCACCAAAATCCTTGTTCTGGGTCCCCACCTGTCTACCAGGATTTGAGTGTGTGCTATGATTGGCCTGTTAAAAAAGCCATCGTGGATTTGCCAATCAAGATGAAAGGAAATTGGAAATACATTTCTGGTAATTCGTTGAGTCTACTGGTGGCCCAGAACAAGGGTATTAGCACTGCTTCACAGACATTACTAACTGAGGTTACATGTAAATTATGTCTGTGACAATGTGCTTTATTTTCTTCCATTGCATTGAGAGAAATAACCTTTCGTCCAGGGAAAAGCTGCAACAGAAGAAACTTGACATTGGAACACCAACCTCCATGTTTCAGCTCCAATAAGCTTGACACCACATAATTTGTGTCCCACCTAATTTACACATTTGTGACTTCTTTGGAAAAACATACACTAACTATATTCCATTGAATGGTCCAGACCATTAGCTATCCGAAAAATCAAATTTGATAACAATGAGAGGAGTTAGTCAACTCATGCATATCCTTTAATGGGATAACAGCAAACGAACTGTGTTTTCCTGGGCAGCTCTTCTTTTACCCTAACTTACATCAAAATCATCTAAAGCTGTGGCCAGTGCTCCTGGAGCCTCCAATGGGTGTGGTCCACTTGTACCAGTGGCCTGGGTAGCACCTGAGATGGCATTCACAGCTTCTGACATCTGCTTCATCACAAAGTCTCTGTTAGCCTTTGCTGAGGCCACTTCAGGGTGACGTACATACGCCTGAAAACAAACAAACAAGGAAGTATGATGAGAGTAAGAGAAGTTACCTTTTTTTCCGTCAAGGGATAGTCTCCAAAAAAGTATTTTATGGGCTAAATATCATTTACACAAAGTTAAACTCAAGCCAATGCAGCCAGCAGTCTTCCCCATCCACAGTACATGACCTGCAGGCCTAGGGTAGCCCTCAGGGGTTTGCAGGGTTTCAAGTTTCATCGTTTTACATGTGATTTTGTTACAATTTGCTAATCAAGTTTAATCTGTAGTCTACTTTCAATAGCAAAGCACTTATCTCTGCAGTAATATTACGCATCAGTCAAATTCAACTGCACTCACCCCCCCCCCCCCCCCCCACCAAATGAAATCATGCAAACAGGGCATTCTTCAAAAACAACTTTTCAGATTGATCAACACAAGCCTTCAATAATTATTATTCTGCATCCTTGAAAATTTTTATGCATCAAGGATACAGGATGGAAGGGTAACAAAATCACTGGTGAAGTGTTATCAGCTGATCTTTGTGGATCAAAAACACAGCTAGCTTGCGGATCGTTTGGAGTCGCCACGATGAGTTTAATGCAGGCAACCTGGCATGAGATTCCTGAACCCATGAGCATTAAGTTTTTGTGCAAACCATAAGATTCTCTTATAATTTGTTGTCCAAGAACAACAACCCTGCTCTGACTAAACTATTGCCAATGGGAAAGAGTTTGAATCTAAATAAACTGACCTTGGATGAGGACAGCAGCATTTTACTTGATTCCTTTAGTGTAGCTCTTGCGGCTGCCATATCATCCTTTCTCTGTGGGTCTTTCAAATCCTGGAATTTTAGTTACAATGTCAGTTAATATCAATTCAAGGAGTCTTAGCTACACCAAAGTGGGATTTTCTGGAAGGTTACAAAAAACTGTACTAAAAAATGTGAAGGCAAGGCTAGGTTGAAGTCATATGAGCCAGATTTAATTCTTTGTAATAATACAAGAACACTGTACATTGTAAAGGGTTCATACAGATTTTCTGCTTGCTAAAGAAGGCTAATTCTTTTCTAAAATTTGGTGCATTAGGGCACAAATAAAAGACATAAAACAAATTAGTCAAAAAAAACTGTAGATTATTATTATCGTTAATTATTTTATTGCATGATTGGACTCACTGCTTGTCTTTTTCCAGACAGCTTGGCTAAGTCCATCAGGTCATTTCCAAGATTTTTAAAAGAGTTCAGCAGATCTGCAGTGTTACTAGCTTTCTCAAGTTCCTTCAGTCTTTTCTCCACCTGCAAAATTACAGAAGTACATTGTGCACTGAAGTATATGTTACTGTATTTTCTTTGTAATTCACATGTATGTCTACATTACATGTCAAAATGTTTTAACCTACATTGATTCTCAATTTCCTTTGTCTCCTAGTCCTTATTCATGAATTATCAGAGCTAGAAGATGAAGGAAATAGGGAATTAACCTAGGTTAAACAAATTTGACCTGAAACATGTACCCAAGCGTCAAGCAGTTTGACAGCAATGAATATACAATGAAAAAGACATACTGACCAGTTTAAGTGATGCCAGGAGCCGGTATACATCAGCCATATCTGCAACACATAGCAACCTTGTCACAGAGGATAACAAGGCTCGAGCTGCCCTAACCATGGTGGCTCTCTTGGTTGAAGTACAAGGATCATCGGCAAACTCTTTAGCAGCTACACGCATTGAGTCACCTACAAGAAAGATAAAAATAAATTAACTTACTAGCTTCTTTACACAATTTGATGAGAATTTTACATATATCATGACAAAAAACCTACGATTAATGCTCTATCTTTTGTCTCTTTTGGTAATAATCTTGCCCAAGCCCAGTTTCTTCTAATCTTCCAAGCATCTAATCCTTTCCCATAAGGTTTCAGTGAGGGGTGTTAGATCATGAACACCTTGAAAAGTGATCTGGTGTTAACATAATTTTGAGAGGTGTTGGAGCCTGGATGTAGACGAAGCAATATTAATAGAGAGATTAAGATTCACGTTTACGGCATACGGCAAACGGCAAACGTCAGTTGCAAATTTCTCAGAATAGAAAACAAGCAGATAAAAACAGTCCAGAACGATTCTTGTGGACAAAACTGGCATAAAACTACTTATTTTTGTGTAGAAGCAATAAACAGTAAACGAAAAATAAGGGGAAAACTTGGTCACGTGGTACAAATTCACGTTTGCCGTTTGGCGTAAACGTGAATCTTAATCTCTCTATTTACTTTACCTGCCCCTCTGCAGTCTTTGCATGCAGCTAGCATTTCTTCCCTGATTTCAGCAAACTCTTGAGCAATGTCTTCCCCTGTTTTGATAAGTCGCACATTTGCATCTTCAATATCCTGTGCAAGTTTGTGTGCATTTTTGGATTTTCCAAGCTTACTGCCTTTTTTCTTGGGATGATTTACTAAAGTTGTTACCTGAAATACAGTGAAAATATAATCAGATGTCACAAAGATGGATTATACTATAATTATGCAGGAGTAAAACAACAAAGTAATATCTACTCAGTAATCTATTACTACTAAATGTTTAATGAGCAATGCAAGAATAAGGTCAGAACTAGTTCATAACAGTGTATAAACGTAAACACCGCCGCAAAGCAAGCACTCCATGTAACATGCACTTGTGAATGTGAATTGTTGACAAAAAAATTTGGTTTATATATTGGATTTTCATTTGTTAGTAATACTTTAAAATAAATTTTCATTTTCCTACAATTTCATATAAAAAGGCATTAAAACATGTCATTACAGTATTTTTTTCAAAAAGTTTCTCTGTTTCTGATTGGCTCACATTCCCCAGATTCTTCCTAGTAAAATCCAACTAGTGGTCTATTATCAATGCTGCATTCTGATTGGTTGAGCTATTACTAGGCTATATGTTATAGCTCACTAGTAGCGAAAAGCGCGGCTTTTTGGCGCAAAAAAGGATTTAAAGACTAGCTTTAACTAGCTAAACTTGTTTTATTCGTGATATTTTTGACCAACTAGTTGGATTTTACTAAAACAATTACTCCTCTCGCCCTCATGGCCTCTGAGTCAATAGCCCATTTGGCCTTCGGCCTCATAGGCTATTGACTCAGAGCCCATTCGGGCTCGAGGAATAACCAGCAAGCATTGACCGTAAACTTGGAAGAAGTTTGCTGACATCAATAAAATCCAGAAAGAGAGATGCATAGCAGAAATAGAGAAAATGGCACAAGATTTCACATGTAATGAGTGATTTTGTTACAAACAGGACTCATCTTGAATGAGAAAAAATCATGAGTCCCACTTCCAAAAAAAACAGGGCTGTGCTCTAGCAGAGCCCGGTGGTCCCTGGTGCCTAACTCTTGCTCCTGGGTGACTAGAAAATCTCAGATTTTTCATACAAATCATATGCTGGGCAGCCTACATTTTACAGGTTCAGAGTACTGGGCTCCCTTCAATTTTCCTCAGAGCACAGCCTTGACAAAAATCCTGAATTGAAAAATCATGGTTGGGACTTTATGTGAACAGATATATGAAAGAAATTTTTTTGTAAAGCACAACAATTCAAGACTAAAAGAAATATGCATCTTTAAAAAACAACCACAAGAACAGCCAAAGAAATCACATGAACAGGACATTCTACAAAAGCATTTTTCAGATCGATCAATCAATCGTTCTTTGCGTCCTGCGGGATGCGTGACATGAACTTTTAGGAGTCTTTGGGGATTTTTATGCATTAGGGACACAGGATGCAGATGAGATAACAAATCACTGTGTATAAATGCAAAGAAAAAATAGCCAAGCCACTTGCACCTCAAAAACATAGCAAGAAAAGACAACTATATCATTTGACAGATAATGATTGCTATCTAAATAATATCTGCAAGAATAAACATCCCTTTATGAGCATCAAGCAAAAGTTTTGAAGATGGGAACTTCACATAGACATTAAAGCAATATTTTGAATGAACAAAAAAACAATAGTGAATTCCGCTTTTGTACAGTATGAAGAATTATACACTTCTTGGATGCTGTTATGAGCCTCTGCCTTTGGCCTCAGCAAATATCACTTTCCTTTTAAAATCTGCATAATTCTTCATATCATACTTGGCATAATACAATAATTTTTAATTAAAGGTACATGTATGCAGGGTGCAAGGCTAAAAGTGAGTGCCTGTATGTACATTGTATTGTTGGCATCTAATCACCCAAAAACCGCAACTGAAGCATTCAGGCAATTTGCCTCAAAAATTGGCAACAGACATAGTCAAGACTTAACTAATACAGCGTACAAAAGAATAAATCCTACCACCGTTTAAAACAGTTAAAAAGAGTCACAATAAAGGCTTCAAAAATGACTTTTCATAAATCTCATCAGACATTGCTACGTACCTCATGCACGGAATCTTTAGCAATTATTGGACGAGGTTGAGCAAAATATCGTGATTTGTCAGTGGCGAGCAGATCAATTATTTGCCGAAGCCGAAGGCTGAGGCAAATAATTGATCTGCGAGACACTGACAAATCACGATATTTTGCGATAACCGAGTTCAATAATTGTTTTATCATTCGATCCCTGAGTTTGTTTTTTAATAAATAGTATCTTCGGAAAGCGGTTAGCGCGCGCTGCCTTCCAGGAGTAATGACAGAGATCACATAAACGAGCAAGGAGCAAGCGTGGTTTCATCTACGCATGAGCAGAATAGTATTTGCAGCCCAAAAGTTGAACGACATTGCGCATGAGCACACCATTATTTGTAGGCAGTTATTTGCAGGTCACGTGGTGGGCTCTCGGCCAATGAAAAGGAAGAAACATTTGCATCGAATGATAATATGTTTTTATAATTATGGGAACGAAAGGTGAAGCCACACTTGAATAAGCCTTTAATGACTGTATAATCATTGAGGTTGGGCAAAAATAATTCTCATAGAAAACAAGAGCAACATTCTCATAAAGTTCTGTTCTTGCCAATTTAAAAAGATCCTCTTAAATTGCTCTTTGATTGAGCTAATTCGAAAGCTCTCGAGGAGTCGCGCCCTCTAGGAAATGCTTTATAAATTTGTGTGCAACGAGACACCGGTTGTTTTTACTTTCTTATAAACAGCTTATCAACGGTTTACAGCTTACATTTTCAGCACAAACAAAATCTGGGGATCGTGAAAAAGCGAAACAGTAAAGCAAAAATTTTCTTCGACTGTCATTAAATTGGAGACAATGTCAATTTATTAATAAAACTCCGTAATCGTAAAATGTGTCGAAGTCAACCATCACAACTTCAAGTTTACGGGACGAACTTTCCATGCCAACACTCTTCATTTGTCACTTGAAAAAAATCTGTTCAGAAGATGGAATCTTCAACGGAGAAGGCTTACTAGGGCGAATTTCACGGCGCATCGCAAAAGAAAACTAAGCTGTAACTGTTGTTTTCAGGAATAATTTATACCTCGTTTAGTTAAAAAATCTCATGCCGCGATATGTATTACAGAGTGTATGAGTAGCGATAACGGCTGGATCGAACATAAAGATCTAGTAGTTTTTCTCCACAAACAACCACAATTTAACAAACAACCTCATGCCTGAGTCATATCGTAAAATCATGCCGAATCAGCGCTGGGTTGTTAAGAATATCTGACATAAACAACATTGAGAATTTAAGCTTACTTGATGAACAAGAGGTTCGAGCGTTTTCTCCACCGAATGCGTGCGGATTTCTAAGGTTTTGGGATCCCATTTCATCTGGTGCTTTTCCACCTTAATGTCGCCGCTTAATGTCGTTGTTCCTCGACTCATCGTGCCAAAATTCAGTCCTCTAACAAGAACAGCACACGACAACTTTCACCAGAAACTTTGAAATGAGCTGAAAATATTTCTCTCCAAGCGACAAACGGAAATTGTTGACTATTGTCGTCACGTGACTAGCCCTCGTCGACTTCTCTGGAATGCGACGCCCTGCCGGTCCTGACCAATCGCAATGTTCTTTTTGAGGAATCATAATATTGTGTAGAATTCACTTGTATTTTTAATCTTTCCTGGCTAACAGAGAAAGGGGAGAATGTAGACATTTCAGTGATCACACTCGCCGTAGAATAAAACTCGGCCGTAAATTTTACAGCGTCCCTAGCTTCACGGTCTGTCCCTCCGGGTCCCTCCACTGATGTTTTCAAGAGGCACAGTAGCAGCTTAAAAACATAAAAATAATAATAAGTAAAAACATACTAATTTTAGACAACAGGGCCCAGTTGTTCGAACGCCGGTTAGTGCTAACCCGGGTTTCTTTTTCTTTTTATCAAAAGCATGCTATGGGATAATTTTCTCTACTTTTTTAGAGTATCCAATCATCAAATTGTAGGCAAAGAGATTTAAACTGAATTTGCTTTTTAAGCTCTCATATCCGAGTTCAAATTTCGCACTAACCGTGGGTTACCTTAATGCTTCGAACAACCCGGCCCAGATCATTACACATAATATAATTAAATCTACATTGCAATTTAAGAAAAAAAACCGATTTCCCTCCGGAGAGAAAAACACAATGTCCACCATGATATTTGAATACAATGATCTTTTTCAGAATAAATGGCGGAAAAAAAATCTAACCATATTGAAAGAAAGAAAATAAAAATTTCTGGTCCGTGAGAGGCTCGAACTCTCGACCTCGGCGTAGCCGTTGGATCCTAGGATCCAGGTGTATCAGCACCGCGCTCTGCCGACTGAGCTAACGGACCAGCCGCTGATACGACATTGAAAAATTTGGGTATTTAAATAAGCCAACAATGCTTGATTCCATATATGGCAAGTTTGACATTTGTCATGGTTGTTTCATCACGAGACTTTCAGTCTCGAATGGCCGCCATTTTTGCCAGGAGGTGTTATGTATACGTGTTTACGTTTTGTCTTTTAGCAGCTTACAAGTTCGTTACTTTCGTAGAATGTGAGGTGCGCCTGACCGGTATAAGTCCCGTCGATAGTTCAGGTGCGATCAAGGATGGCGTTGTTGAAATAAAAGCCAAAACTTCGACTTTGTTGAGGTTCTATGGTGTTGGGATTTCGCGGGGTTCACGCATTGCGTTTACTTCCACCGCGGGAAAATTTAACACTGCTTGCGATGGTGATCGCACAAATCCTGTATCTTTCAAGCAAAATGGCTTACAGGACTACAAAGCAGAAGGCGAAGTAAACTTGCCATCTGGAGGACCTTATTACGTCTGTCTACAGGCAGGGAATAGAAGCCAATGGATACACCAAGGAGATACAGACAAGCTGCTTCAGATTTATACCACCACCAGTACAACATTGCCTACATGGTTGCAAATAGTATTCATCGTGATTCTAATGTGCTTATCAGGCCTGTTTTCAGGGCTCAACCTCGGCTTAATGGCACTAGATCCGACCGAGCTTAAAATTGTTATGAACTGTGGCAATACAAGCGAGCAAGGTTACGCCAAAGTCATCGAACCGATTCGAAGACACGGTAATTATCTCTTATGTACGCTGCTTCTTGGCAATGTTTTAGTAAATACTTCGTTTACAGTTCTCTTAGACGGCATAATTGGTGATGGAATCGCTGCGGTGCTTGGTTCCACGGCTGGAATTGTAATATTTGGTGAGATAATTCCCCAGAGCCTTTGTTCAAGACATGGTTTGGCTGTTGGGGCTAGGACTATCTGGATCACGAGATTTTTCATGCTAGTGACGTTTCCTATCTCCTTTCCAATAAGCAGGATCTTGGATTTTGTACTAGGGGACGAGATTGGCACGGTGTATAATAGGAAACAGCTCCAGGAGATGCTGAAAGTCACTGCAGAGTTTAATGACTTGGAAGGAGATGAAATGAATATCATTTCAGGGGTGCTCAACTACAAGAGTAAAACTGTGGAAGAGGTGATGACCAAGCTGGAGGATTGTTACCTGCTGGACTTGTCATCGGTCCTTGATTTTAGAACTATTGCAAGTATTATGCAATCAGGACATAGTAGGATTCCAGTCTATGATGGTGAAAGGTATAACATAGTAGGGTTACTCCTTGTAAAGGATTTGGCTTTCATTGATACAGATGACTGCACTCCCTTGAGGACAGTTATAAAATTTTACAATCATCAGGTGCAGCGGGTTTATGATGATGTTCATTTGGATGCAATGTTAGAAGAGTTTAAAAAGGGGCATTCACATTTAGCAGTGGTGCAGCGCGTTAACAGTGAGGGAAGCGGCGACCCTTTCTATGAAGCTATCGGCATTGTTACTTTGGAGGACATCCTAGAAGAAATAATCCAGTCTGAAATAGTCGATGAGACTGACATCTATTGTAAGTATAGTCTGGAATAATCATCAGTTATATGAATGGCATCAGTATAATAATTAACAATTATTCCTCGAGCCCAAGTGGGCTCTGAGGGCAAGAGGAATAATTGTTTTAGTAAAATCCAACTAGTTTGTCAAAAATTTCGAGACAAAACATCTTTAGCTAGTTAAAAATCCTTTTTTGCCGCCAACAAGTCAGCACTTTTCGCTACTAGTAGGCTATAACATATAGCCTACTAGTGGCTCAACCAATCAGAATGCAGCATTGATAATAGACCACTAGTTGGATTTTACTAATTTTGGATAGTGTGTGTGTGCTTCATGGTGATGTGGCCAAACCGTGGTCCATAGAATGCATCTTTAGACTGATTGAAAGTGTAAATTAGAAAAAACAAGTGAGGATGGTACATGGTCTGTTTTACCTCTATTCTCCTATCATGCTGAAGTGAAATGAGTTGCAAAAAGTCCTAATTACACTGTATGTGAGGGAATATCGTTATATTTTGTTGCATTCTTTTGTACTGTTGTATATTGTGACTTATTTCAGTCCAGTTTAACTTTGCTGATGAATAGAGGTTAAAAAAGTGCACCTTTTTCCTTTGTCATCTTAGTTTTTACCTACAATACATATGTTAATATGATTACAAAGATGCAGTGCATTTTTAGAGTTTGTTTGCTTAAATGCTTTTTACTCTCAGCACATGAAGTCTGTGGGAAACCACATTGTGCCTTATTTTAAATAATTCAGTAACTGGAGGTCCTGTGTGCTTCTTGATATGAATAATAGATATTACAAAATTGAAGGAGATAGAGAGATATTAATTTACAACCACTCTTAAGTGGCCTTGAATGACATAAAAGTATTGTTTTCATACAGAAGCACAATATTGTTCAGTTTACTGGCATACAGTACATTTCTTTTGTATCTGTTTAGGTTGCACTATGTAATTTGTATTGTCTGTTGGCTTGTGACATCCACTTTGTTTCTTGTGCTGCATACTTTTATGGCATCTTTAAGATTTTACATAGAGTCATGTAGGTATAACAAGTTCATGGATTACTTCAATATTATTATGTATGGTATAATATCTCAACTAAATGCTTTTTATTTATCATCTTCCCAAATCCTACCTCCTCATCCAGATTTTAAAGAAATTTATGTAGCATTTCATTCACAGGAACAGGTTAATGTTCCAGTTTTTTCTGTTTTCTTATATTTTGTCTCTTTGGAAGGTACAATGTTGAAGTAAAAGTAACACCTGCTTTTTCACATAAGCTGTAAAAATTTTTAGTTTTTTCTAGATGAAGTAGTGATGTTTTGAGGGGCCATTATTATTAATAACTTCGTATTTGAGTGGGCACACAGTTAGTCCAATTCCATTACTGCCAACAAATAATTTATCATTTTATTACCCTACAAGCACTTATTATTGATATAAAAGAAAGAACATGTGTTATTACTCACATTGTCAAGTTGCTGCTTAAGCTATTTATAATATAAGTTCACACCAGTTGTGCAGTTATATATCGGTACATATTTATTAATTCTTTTGATTGAAATGGTTTAAATAATATCAATTTTGAAAGGTGTCCATACCGAGTTACATTACTGAATGATAGTTCATAGATAAAGCTGTTTTCCTTTCTTGTTGTTTCATAGCTGATGACATTGAAGCTTTATGCAAAACAAACTTTGCTTCTAGTTATAAATGTTGTGTAAGCAAGGATGTTGTATCCTGAAATTGGTTTTCCTTCTGTTCTATGGCTATTTCATGTTCTCAGAAAGAAGTGTGGCTTTCCTTGTCAGTGTGATAGAAGCAGTTGCTAGACTCAAAATGATGGCCAGAAAACAGACAGTGTCCGGCCAAGTGGACCAAATGTTCAGTTGGCCAGTCATTCTGGCTGGTAAAGTGCATAGGTTTCAAATAAATAATTGTGAAAATATATTCACATTAATTGTGTAAATCACAAAAACAGTTAAATGATGCTCAAGGTATTTGAGCTGCTTGTAGTTATAAATTCACAGAATCCAGATGAGATGCCATCTGACAGTTTAGTTCTGCAGCTTTTTGAAGGCCAATTAATGGTTTATAATTGCCTGTTTTCAGCATTTTGACCTGTCAGAAGGAGCCATGGCCCAGCTAAAACTTGTTTGGCCAGTCATCATGACCAGTCACTGTCCAAGAATCATTTTTGGCTTTAAGTTGTAAAATGCTTAGAATACAATGTATATTTTCCTTGCAGTGGACAACAAGTCAGGAAAAGTTATACCAGGCCGTAAGACGTTAATGAGGGAACTGTCATTGTTCTCTGAAGAGGAAGACATGCCAAAAGTTTCACCTCAGCTGCAGCTTGCAATATTGCAGTATCTTAACACAGGTGAGCAGACTGAACTGCAGTTGTACAGCTACCTCTGTTACGTGTTGATATAAAAAACCCTGTGGTAAAAAGTATTCCCACCTCCCCTTCCCCGTAGGGCTTTTCTGGTGTACTCTGGCACCTTCACCTTGATTGATATGGTGTACCCTCACAAGGATCAAGGAGTAGACAATATCCAGGGTTTTCAAAAGTAGGTTGAGTTTGATCGTCCGGGTGAACGTAGTCCTGAATAGGACCGTTGTTGTTGACAGTGACTGACGTTTCGACAACCTGTGCAGTAGTCATCTTCAGAGTCAAAGTGAGTTGTATCACGTCAGTTGATGGTATTATAATCTGGTTATTGATCTGATTGGTCAATTACGTCACGATGTTATTGGTCGTCTGTCAGTTGAGCCGTAATGTTATTGACTGTGAAGACTCTTAATCAGTAATTGGTGCGTTTCGATCTGTCTATTGTAACAGTTAAACAGTCGTCTATTGTTAGTCAAATTGTCAGGTCTCCAGTCATTCTCTCGTAGTTAGTTTTGCTTGATCTCGTCAATAAGTCGTGTGTACGGCCCTGGTAACTGTTGGCTACGATTCAACGTACTTTTGAAATGACTCCTGGGTTCAAACCTTTTACATCCATGGTTTTGCCTGAATACTTGAGGATACTGCTGCTATACAAATATTTGGTTCTTCTTCTTCTTATTATTATTATTATTATCATCATCATTATTTAATGGAATAATAAAACAAAATATTTAGGGCACGACTTACTACCTACAGTGAAATCATTCAACCTTATGTCTTTTTAACAGCCTTTGATGCATTCAGCGAGGATGTCATCTCGCTCAACGTCCTCAAACGTTTAATTAACCAACCGCGTGTTATCTATGAACTCAAGCTCCAAGATACTGATGACAGTGGAAGTCAAAAGTACCTGTACAGGAAAGGTGTGGCGGCAGACTTCTTCACCTTAATCATTCAGGGGAAAGTTGAAGTCACTGTTGGTCAAGAGGAGTTGACGTTTGAGGAGGGGCCTTTTACAAGCTTTGCTACCAACGCATTAGTGGCATCACTCGGTGGATCCAGTTTTAACTTGAAAGGGAACCTCCAGTACATCCCTGACTACACAGTGCGTGTAGTCACCGACATCATGTATCTAAAAATACCCAGAAGTCTGTACAAGCAAGCTGTGCGTGCTACCTTGCTCGAACGTGAGCAGGAAGTTAAGAGCACTGATGGCATTGTTTCCGAGATTGGACAGGAACGGGAGTTCCCTGTCGTGACAGCCAATGGTCCATCACGTAAAACAGATGTTTTTCATGAGACAACTTGTTAATATTTAATCAGGTTCGTTTTGAATTTGGTGACAATAAAAATAGAATTGATATTTAGGGACGTGCATTCACAGAATGATACAAAGTAGACAGAATGTTTGCAACATTCAAAAGCAAATTTATGTGTTTATATTTTTTAATTTCATATAGAGTGAAATATTAGTTCTGTTGTGTTTAGTTAATGTTGCCACAAGGAAGATGAATATTATCATTGAACGAAATGGCCTAACTGTGTGACATCTCTATGTGATTGATAAAATATTATTAATCTTTTTGTGAAGAATGCGTTACTTGTAATTTGACAAAATTCAATATTTAACGTGTACAATAGAGACTTCTCAAATCGAGAAATTATATATATTGAAGTTTGAAAACATGAAAAACAAATATTCAGCTAATAGCAAGTTCAAATTATGAGTACAAGATGTACCATGTTAGTTATTCCGTGATTGTTTACCAGGGTTTTAAATAATACAAATTGTAAAAAAACTTCGGCAATTAAAATTTAGTGAGAGATAAAAAGCGTGTCATGTGCTTTCATTTTTCATAAACTAGCCTGTTCACAGACCCTCAATTTTCTCCGTCGAGTGCGGGTGATAAAAGATAAACCGCAGGAGATTTATTGACCGCCAGCGCAAGGACGGTGGGGGAAGAAGAAAATAGACCCACGCTCGTTCTTGCACGTTCGCTTCGCTCGCGAGCTCGCCGATGTTTTCGAAAAGAAAAATAAAACAATGTCTGTGTACGGGCAATCATAAACGGTTGAGTGCGTAACAGTGAGGGGAAGATGCTGAGGGAAGGGGGAAGGTTCAATTTCCCTATGTCGAGGGGGGAACATTTTGGAAAATAGCCGGCTAAAATCAAGCAAAAGTTTCAGAAAATTGTGTGACTCTATTACCACCAGCTCGAGACTACAGTTACTAAGGCACTAGCTACTATGTGGGAGGGAAGGACCAACACTCTCATTCCAATCACTACTTCTGGAATAGAGATAAGGGAAGAACTTAGTCTTGGAACCGATGCTAACTAAGCTAAATGGAGATTGTCTTAGATTGAGGTCTGATGAAGACCTCGGGATAGATATTGTTTTCCTGAAAAGTGAGGAATATAACTCTTGACGACGTCACCTGCGATTGTGGCACTATGCTAATGCAACATTGGCCCAATAGTGGAGCGCGGCGAAAATGCAACGAGCGAAAAAATGAGGGGGATTGGGAGAGTCAGGACAAAACACTTCCCAGAAAATTCACCGCCCCGTCGCTTTAAACCACTTAGACTGTTCACAATCCCGAGATGTAGCGCGTTTTGCGTTAGAGGCGACCATCTTGATTTTTAAATGTACCGAGGGAGCGGGCGTCGGGGATTGCTAAACCGCTCCCGCTCCCTAAGTAGTTTTGACACTCATGCAAGATGGCAGCCTGTAACGACGATCTGAAGACAAAAATAGAGGACTGTGAACAGTCTATAAACCACTGAAACCCTCCTCCCTTTCAACTCATATTTTAAAACAGTTTTAAAACATTCACACGATAAACTGCGTTGCATAGTTTCTTACAATTTTTGTATAACGCCAGAATCCAAAACACGAGGAAGGAAAATGCTCATGGGAAGCTCGATCTCTCTTCAGGGGAGGATCGACGGCTCATATCCCGTACAGTGGCTGGTAATCGAGCCTAATGTAGCTGCATTATGGAACGTGTTTTGGATTCTAGGACGCGTTTTGGAGTCTGGGTATTGCTTTTGGATCCTGGGAAACGTTTTGTCCCTACAAACCACCGTATTATCTTCCTCTCTTTTTTTTCTCTTCGTTTTTTTTTTTTTTGTAGTTGTTGTTTCGCTCGCTTTATTTTCTTTTTTTTCTAAATGCCTCCCTGGGATAGAACAGGCTCTGATGCACCATTTCAGACTCTTGTGTGAACCCAATAATTAAGTTGAACATAAATCTAGCTTGTCTGCGTGGGAGGTTACGTAAAAAATATCTTTGCAAGCGAGCGACACTAGTAGGACCCAATAGGCCATTTCCGAGGTTAGCTAGGTGCTCAAGTTTTCTTGTGGAAATGAGCTTTATTTGCATGAGAATGAAAAATCATTCCATATCAAAGGTTGAGCAACTAACCTCGTTTTGATACAGAGGCCCGGGGGAACTCGGAAATGGCCTATTCAAACGGCCTCCTGACAAGCTTGACAGGTGACGTCACATCCGAAATCGCCGAGGACGACTGGGAACGAGGTTGGGAGCCGGTTGTAGCCTTAGTTGTAACCGTCCACAGCTGTTCGGGACCCGGTATTAGTACGGCGTAACAAACAGAGACACCTGGAGAAAATACCCATACGCTCTGTTAAAAGCTTTAAAGCCTGAGCTCCGTTTTTGAGAGTGTTGAGTACACGCAGCAGCCCATCCTGGTACACGTCAACGGAAGAAAACTATTTACTTGTGACTATGCACTCGCTTCCTCGCGGGAGGTAATTTTTCGCTCATAACTTTTTTGTCTTTGGCTTGACTTGTCCACCAAGATCCATTACTGAGGGATCGAGAAAATCAAGCACAAAGTCACTACGCATAGATAAAGAGCAGTGATTTCTCGTATTGGTTTATTGCCTTTCTTGACTTGGAGCATAAAACGTGCCTATTTACAATATAAAAGTTAATCAGACTAGCAATTACCTGATTAATAAGTTAAGCGCGTTCTAATAATTATGCATGATGGCTTGGATGTACGTGATTTTCTGAACAATTTTTGCTTTGTACTCTCTGGTATATATATAAAAAAATTCATTTGAGTTGTAATGTTCTTTCCGAATACGATGAATTCCTAAAGAATAAACGTCTTGTGTTATTAATTTGCTCAAGGGTAAAAAATCAGCTTAACTGCAAAGATTTCGAGTAAGAAAACGGAGTTTGTGATACAGCTGTTTCGAGAAAGTTGTCGGAAAAAGTGCACGCGACAAAGCCGAAAGGCATTGTGGGTGGTTTTGTCTGCCCTGTTCTCCAAAGGAAATTGAAATAATGGCACGAGAGGCCACGGACATATGTTCGCGAGTGTTAATGGAAAGCAACAAAAGTAGGTTCGACAGCTACAGTCGTTAGGAACAGTGTATTGATCATATCCCATATTACCTTTCGGGATTGTCGCGTGCACATTTTTTCCGACAACCTTTCTCGAAATAGCTGTATATCCAAGGCTTTCATTACCAGGCTCTCTCCTCTCTAGCAGAGGCCTCTTAAGGGAGCTTAAACAAAAAGGACGGCGACGGCTACAAAAACGTCACTTCTTAAAAAGTGTTCGCGCTGCTTTAAACTTTATCGCGCTTATTCCATCTCGCTCTATTCCTCAGATGTTGTTGAATTTTTCTGGAGTTGAATTCTAAAGGTCCGTATTAAAGTTCAGGAAAAGGAAAAGAGGGTCGTTGTCTTGTGTTCACGCCCTCCACAAAACGTGAAGTTAGACAATGATGTAGTCGTGCAATGCAAGGACGGCAAAGAAATGCAAAAAAAAAGTGTGATGCAAAGCAAAGTTGTTGTTTTTGTTTTTTGTTTTGCCGACCTCGTTGCCCTCGCCGTCGTTGTTGCTTAAAGTCCCTTTTTAAGCGCGCGCGTTTCAAGAGCCTAGTCTCCCATAGGCTCGTGATTATTACTATTTTTATTGGGATACTGCGGAGGAGAGAGACCTTTGCCTACCAGCCGGGGACGGGGCGGTCACTCGAGGACCTAGTGTGACTCGGAACCCCCCTGCAAAAATGGAAAGGAGGCTTTTGACAAGAGAATAGCTCTAGATGGGAAAATGATAAATCCGGTTTCATACCGTGAGTAGCCTGCGTGGCCGGCGTTAACAGGGGAAGGGGAAGGGGGAATTTGGGCGCGCGTGGTCGCGCGTGGCCTCGCGCCCTTATTCCCTTTCCCTTCCCTTTCGAACACCTGCCACGCAGGCTATACCGTGAGTCTCGATTTAAAGAAAATCTATTCGCGAACACTAGTGTTGCTTATCTGGCTGATCCGTTCTTTCTCGGACGTTTTGCGTTTTCGAAAAGGACAACTCTCGGCCACGCAGGCTAAAACCTGCGAGGAAATAAATTGTCTACAACTCCGATTTTGTGCTTTATTTTACTTTTCACCATCTTTTTGCCGATATTTGTGAATTTTTTACTAATATTTTACTTCAAATCGAGACCGTAACTAACTAAATCCTGTAGAATTACGTCATTGGTGTTCAAGAGTATTGCACACGTTTGATACATCAAAATTCGAACGTGACTCTGAGGCTTTATGGACAAAATTGCAAATTTTTCCCGACTCCAGAAGAATTCCCAGAAGAGATTTGAGCACAAAACCAAACCAGTTATAGATATGTGGCCAGAGAGTCTCGGAGTCATGTTAGAATTTTAATATATCGTACATGGCTATTTTACTCTGAAAGGGAATGTTTGAGTTTACGCGCCGCTTAGTTTCGTTCCCAGTCCTCATCTGGATTCAAACTTTCAAAACGCGTGTGAATGTGAGGCCATTGCTTTTTAAAAAAATTCCTGGGTAGTACCACACAAATTATAGACCGCACATGGTCCTTTGTATGCGTTTGTTCAGGAACCTATTACTGGTACTCAGTTTATCATTTCTCTCAATGTACAAGGCTTTTTCTCCCTCGTTTTTGGAAGGCGTCTCACTTCTACATTAGCAGCTGTTGTCCCGTGACGTTCTAAGTCCGCAGAAAAGGCGCAGTATTCGGAAGTGGAACGCGAGACACGCGTGACGGAGGAAGGCGCTTGCCTGAAAAACGCCAAAAACTTGCGCCTGTTCTGCTGGCTTCTATGAAGTTCCTGTTTCAACAACGCTGTCATTTTCTGAGCGTGTCATGAAAATTTATAGTCATTTTAAGCTATGGTTTCGTTGTTGAGGTAGCTAGTGAGTATCACTTGACCGTTTGTTTCCTGCGCAAGCGTGTAGCTACTTGATCGTTTGGTGCGCGCGAGCGTAACGTTGTTGTCATCACTTCCTGACAATGAGCTTTCCTTGACGATCGACGCAAAATTTCCAGTCACCACTGCGCCAGCCTTGGAAGGTTGAGAAAAGTTGTTTATGTGCCTTTTTCCACAAGAAAGCACGATTTTACTAAAAGCTTGCCTAAAATCTCTATTTCGATGCGTGTATATGATCGGGTTAACGATTGAACCGCTGTAATGCATCCACTTGGTTAGGGGGACGATAATGGAGAAGTTTATTTTACATGTCTTGCAAGTATAAATTACCATCAACGTGAGAAAGAAAGGCAGCCATGCAACTACAAAGGCTCCAATGACCACTGCCAAAGTCACTGCAATGCGGATTTCTCGCGCGAGAGATCGCGATCGCCTCGCGCGTTCTCTTGTTTGAGCCACTTTGTAAATTAAAGAGTAAGCTATTAGTATAATGAACAAAGGAAAGAAAAAGCTAGCAGTACTGACGAACGGTGGATACCATATAAGATAAGATCCATTCACTTGACTGACGCATGCAACCACGAGGGCATATATCCACGCACCCATGATAGTTATGACAATGGTGGTGCGTGACAAGTTCCGGTGTATCGCGGGTTGTGTGACAGAAATACAACGTTCGAGGCTGATCATGACCAGATTAATGACGGACGCCGTCCCGCACAAAATGTCGTAAACAAGGTAAACTTTATAGGCCGTTGTATCTGTGCCAGTGTTCATATCAGGATTGACTGTTCATTAAAAAAGAGAGATAATCAGAAATTCATTTGTAATCATAAATTCCATCTTTGCACTCTACCTCTATAGGGGAAAGGAGTATCCTAAGCTTAGGGACGGACCGTGAGTAGAAACCTTATCGGGGGGGGAGGGGGGGGGGGGGGGGGGGAGAAGTACAAATAAAAAAATTCGCGCAAGGAAAATTAAATGAAAAAAAAATATTCATGCAAAGGCCTAAAAAATTAATACAAGGAATATGTTTTCGAAAAAAGATTCATGCGCCGAATATTCTCCACCCTCCCCATAACTTTTCTAATAATCCGTCCCTTATGGAAGCGACAATTTAGCTAGAGAACCACAAGTTTATCAGTAACTGCTTTTAGCACTTAAAAGTGCCAACAGAGAAACTACCTGCTCGAATCTCACCAATCGCGAGATACAGAAAGAGGATTCTTTACGACCTAAACAGCATTCGTTACCAGCTATGTACTGTCTGCCTCCTACAGAGGCTTTTCCAAGAGTAAGAGGGATGAGTGGACTCAGAACGGGAGATCGACACCCAAATAAACCGCGATAACGAGCGACTGACGACGAGGCAGGCGTACACATTCTAGAGCACCTAGAGAACGGGTGAAGGAAGTTGTAGAAGGTCCCAGGAACGAGTTAGGTCTGTTTCAAACGCCGTCGTCGTCGTCGTCGTAAAAGTAGTAGTAGTAATAGTAGTAGTAGTAGTAAGTAGTAGTAGTAGTAGTAGTAGTAGTACAGTAGTAAAGGCTTTATTTATGGTGGGTGACACTTGACAGTAGTAAAAACACTGATGAATTCGTGGCCCCTCTCGTGGCCCGTCGTGTTACTGCCGTTCTAAGTCTTCTAAGCTGCCTCAAGTTCAGCACGACTGTAGCGCGACTGTAGCAAGAGTTGGCTTCAGGCTTTGAATTTAGCTCATTCGAGTAAAATAACTGTTGCGGGAAACGAAACTTAAAAATAAAAAGCGGTTTTGTGAGCTTTTAAGTGTATTCTGATGTATTTATAATTTATTAATTGAGTTAGGCATGGCAACAGCACAACGTTTGCAATAGGCCTTAGAAAGTCTCGTTTGCAACAGAGAATAGCAATTAACCTTTTGATTTGCGAGTCACTGACGGATTTGAAATTTCAAAGCAGTTATGTCCACGGCAATGCACCCCTTCCTCAGTTGCTCTCCACCACATAACGATTAAAGAAATTTTAGGGACAAGATTGCTGTCGGTGACATTAATATTACCTAAGGCGCATGTACTTGCATTTGTTTCGAAAACTCCTACTCTTACTCAGTACTCAAAGAGGAAAGACGACTAATTGTTGCTGCTGGAACACATGGAAATATCTATGATTTGAAACTGTTCATCACTAAAATGCCAAAAATGGTTTTATTTCCTCATACCTGCCGGCAAACTAATCTAAAGGTCCCTAATAGTAGATAGTAGACGAGTTGATAAGACGTTTTGTCTAAGTAGTTTATGTGCAAGCACCTGCCGTTGACCATCAAGCAGGTGGATTGACTTTGAGATGACTATGATCTTAATCAATGTGCCTGGTAGACGAAACAGTTTTAGAAGTCGCATCTATCTTGTAGATAGGTAAGCGTATGTTGAAAGTAATACCTAAGGCCATTCCTTGTCAAAATGTTTTAGAAACTCGAATTTTTTTCACTTGGAACTTGAACGCCTGTTTTCAGGTCATGGTATAATTGTGATCTGCAACGTGAAAGGGTAAACTAACAAATATAATTGATAGTGCGTTCAATTAGGCTGTTTGCAATCAGGGCTAAGTTTGTAAAGAAATAGCTCATGTGAAATTTCCCTGTTAGCAGAGGTCTCTCACGGCTAGGCAAAAATGAGAGAAAGGAAAGAGACTCTCTCATTTCTCTCATTTTTGCCTCGCCGTGAGAGACCTCTGCTAGCAGGGAAATGTGAAATTAACGTCCTAGCTAAATTCGTTTGCCAAATTTACTAACTTAACATCCGTCCTAATAAAATTATTTATCAAATGACTGCTTGTTTTAATTTTTTGCGAAGAAAGATGATCTTTATCGACCTTTACATCCTTAAGTAACCCTTCCCTTTCTTACTAAAACATCCGCCTTTAAAATGCGATTGAAACACAAGATTAAAATAAAGTATACTTTCCTCGGTGGAAAGGCCAGGGTCAAGTTGTATAAAACTCAATGACGGTGGTCAAGACAGCTAAAAGCTACTAAACGTACATGGCGTTCAGCTTCATCAAATTCTTCCACTGGGACACAGAATCACAACTTACAGTGCAGCAGATATGCGCCTGACATTAGCATTTATGCTACTGGCACTAGGATCTTCCAAGCTGAGAGGAAAGACGACCCTAGCATAATTTCTTCGATACATTTTCTGTATATCCGACAACACAAAAAATTACACACTATTAAAGAGAAAATAGACGGTCTGTGAAGAGGCTAACATAGCGCAAAGTTTAGCCCGCAGTGCAGGCGTTTTCTTCGGGCGCGCGAATGTTTTTGCTCGCGGAAGCGCCATTTTCAAACTCCAAAAGATAGGAGGAAGAGGCGAGTCAATAAAATCAAAGATGGCGGCTTCAACAGTACGAACATAAACAAGCAGCTTTCGCCTGCCTAATAGGCCTGCACTACAGTCTACGCAAGTTACGTGTTAATATTGATTATAGAAATCTCTCCTTATTCCTCGCTCTTATTACATTGCTAGCTTTTCCTTAGTTTTTTAAAAGGCTCCAAATAAAAAAGTGAAGTGAATTGGACCCCGGAAGTGTGACGAATGTCAGTAACGGTGGATTTCCACTGTTGCGTAATTTTCACGTGCTTAGGCTGACGTAAGTTTTACGCGTGTGAATAAAATAGAGGCAATGTATGGAAGATCGCGTAAACTTTAAAGTTGAACCTCGCTCAACTTTTACGTTTATGCGCGTAAAATGTGCGTTACGTAAAAATTACGCCACAGTTGAAATCCACCCTAAAACGACCGTGGACTGGTGGACAGCGTCGGGGTACCGGGTATATATTCCTTTTGTTTCTTCTTTCCTCTTTCTTAATTAAAAACCCTTAAATCAAAAACAAGATAATAAAGGAAAAAGTTTCGGGTGGACAGGTTCTCTTGTAAGGAATGTGCGAAAAGGTAAGAAAGTCGCTCGCGCATTTTCATCAATCGCTTGACTATTGCGATGGCGAAGATCGCTAATCGATTTCTTCAGTTGTTGTATCCATTTTCGAAGTTACAAAGAAGGCCGTTTTGTTTACATTAGACTTCGTTTTGTTGCAATAGGTGCCAGTGTCATCACAGAGTTAAATCAATAGAGAGATATTTATTTGAATTTTGCGAATGGGTTCGTCATTCTGTGTAAACTTTACGGAAACACAAAGTTATGGCGTAACAAAATACATTTTCGCTTTATTTTTCTGGAACACAGTTGACGTGCTTAGAACTGTAGGTGGCGTTTTCTACGTATCTGAAAGCTTATATTGGAAAACTGAAAAATCGCTCAGCTTGCTGGCACTAAGCAACAATGGAGTCCTTCAAACATAACATGTGCTCTCTGTTAAACATTTTTGTGCCCATTGCGAGCTTTTCAATTACTGACAGAAACATTTTGAATGTAATATACTGAGAAATCAGTATATTGAGTATTCTGAAAAAGTTTACAAGGCCATGCTCATCACTACCAAACAGTGATTTACTTTTACATTTCGGACGAAAAATTCATTTTCTCAATATATCAATGGTGACATGTTGTGTAATCAGATTGATTTTCGTACTGACTTGTTTATATTCCATGGTATTCAAATTGATTCTCTTGATTCAATGACTACACTCGTAAAAAAAAATCAGTAATAATTCTTCTTATCTTTTTTTCAAATTTAGTCCTTCCCCTTAAAATGACTCTTTTTCTTCGAAACATAATTTTTTCTAGAATTGAAAATTTCTGTATTGTCAAAGGTTTGTAGAAGTGATTAATGCCTTCTTTCTGTGGGAAGCCGAGCAAACATTTCAATTTTTTTTCCGAGGCAGGATCAGTGCTCAAGGCGAAACGGAAAGACTGGTCCGCTTGCCGCTTTGGCAAATTTTCACTTACAGAGAATTTTTGGAAACTTCCTTTCGCTTCAGTCATCTCTTTATAGACCAACAGAGTAAATTTTCTTAGCGAAGGCAGTCACGCGATTAAGAATTAATTGATCAAAACGTCACGCAAAAAGGGAGATATCCTACATATTACACTGAACCCTGTTGTTTATTTTTGCTACGTATATTTATCAGTGATATATTGACAACACAAATTTTAAAAAGTCTAGCAAATGTGAGGACAAGCAGATTTTCAAGTCTGAAAATTGGTGCAATTTTCCGAATTTTATGAAATAAAAGCATCTTTTCCTCACTATTAAGTTAATTTAAAGAGATTTATCGCTGGTCTGGTGAGCACGGCCATCGAGCATCATTAAGATCTGTATATGAAGTTTATGATGTACATTTACAACCAAAGCCGTTATTTTTACAATGCGCGCAAAGAAAGCACCTGAAGTTGTTAACGCTAGTAATTCTATCTGACTGATTTCGTAATGTGTTTATCGTCCCTGTCTTCAAGTCAGGATAACTCCGACAAAGAAAATATCACGTGTGATAAGACTGATCGCCGATCTGTAGCGTTGTTTATTATATTTGGACAGACCATTTAACAAACCCTAATAGTTGCAAGATTTGTATAAAAAAAATTAGTAAGGCCACTGTTTTCTCTGCTTTTACTTGCTACCATGCGTTGAATAATATAATTGGTGTTACTTACCTAATCTAAAATAGACCCAATAAGGTACTGAAAATACTCCCACCATGATATCTGCAATAGCCAGAGAAACCAAATAGTAGTTTGTTTTAGTCCTTAGTTTTCGGTTTCTGTAAATCGCCGTACAAACCAGAGTATTTCCAGCCAAAATAACAAGACTTAGCAAAGCGAAGAAGAGAGATTCCACGATCAGACCCGGTCCCACTACATTCGCTGTCCTGTTGTTTTGCATGGTCAGCTGGGAGCATCTAGCCTACACTGAAAGAAAAACAAATGTCATGAGACTTTGACGTGACTTTTACACAATTAGCATTAAGTCTCGTCAAGTTTTTTTTAAAACACTGATCGGTGTATTAAAGAGGAAGCCAAATAAATAACAACACGTTACAAGAGACAAAACAGACTAAGGCCACGACAGTTGGCCAGTTGTTTTGTTTTTGTTTAATAGAAAACATTTAACCAGATGCAATCTGAACTGATAACCGTCTAAAATGCTTAAACTAAACTAAACAAACCTTCATTTAATACTTGTCCAACTGCACGAAGTTTTATGGTGAAAACTTTGTAGTTTATTTGACAGGCGTTGTAAACAACTGAACTTTGTCATCGTTTCAAACAATTAAAATTCTAACAACAAATCACTCAATTGTCCACATCTACGTCATTTTTAGGCCTATATTTCCTGCGCTGTCAATGAATTCGCTGTTTTATTTTTTAAAAGGTCAAGGCATTTAAGAAAAAAATCCGGAAATGTTCACAAAGAGGATTGAGTTTTTTTCGTTATATCTTCTCGTCCAAACTGCTAGCGGCGACCCAGCATTTATACGGCAGCCATACTCTTTGAATCGCCTGTCTAAACCTGTTGTTTTTGTTTTTCACCACATAAACGTCAAAGTGATTCTGGCGCCTTGTTTTTTTTACATAGCCAACCAGAGGTATGCAACTACTGGGGCGAGAAATTAGAAGTGATCAAGACAATGTACTTATAAAATACTTGTTTGATGTCTGGAGCGACAGAAAAAGCAAATCCCGCTGTGCTCATGGTGCTGACAACAATGTGGACGCTAAGAGACACCACGCAGTGAAGTTTATTAGCCTTTGCCACCTTAAAATTTTGAAAGTTGGTCAAAAAGCCGTAATTTAATCGACCCTTAATCATGATATCACACCTTTGTGACCTTAAATATTCGCCCAAAAATTGCCAACTAATTGTTGTTTTTATGATGACAAGATTTCTCTTCCTACAGCACATGTTCAATGTATGAAAAAGAAAAAAAAAATTGATTTGATGCAGCCGTCTTTTGTCGCGGGGGTGGAGGGATACTCAACAAAGTTTTCATACGGAGAGGCTATGTTCCTAGGTCCAATCCTATGTAGCGTCTTTATCCCATATATCTGGCAGAAAAGGTACCCCATTCGTAAACTTTCTATTAACAAATGGCACCCCTTTCACATACCTAGAAAGAACTTTGCATCCCTTAACTTTCAACTGCTGTAATATATATGCTCTGTCTTAAAAATGTGAATCAATCACAAAACCAGAACGTTTTTCGACTTTTTCACTGTTCGATAAAATGGATCTGTAAGACCCTCTGGGCCTGATCTTCCAGACAAAAGGAAAGATTTCCTTTTCCCTTGTTATACTTCAACTAATAAAATCTCTACCCTTTTTTATGCACCTGAGCCTGAGAATGGTATCCCTTTCAAGCGGAGCCCCCCATATAGGCCATTATAGGCATTACCCCTGGGTATAGAGTACAGGCAGCAGTCTTTTGGTTTTGCATAAGAAAAAATCACGACCGTTTTAAGCTCGGTTTCAGATTGTATTAGAGAGGTAGTTATTCGGCCGGGTACTGTGTGTGAAATGGTACTCTAAGTGGCACTAGCCCTGGAATCTGTGAATGAAACTAATCCGCGTAACTTTGCTATTTTATTGGAGAATAAGTTTTGACGAGAAACTGGCGCTTCACCCCGTCATTCAATATTCGTCGGTGCAAGACAGCATTCGCTTTAGTCATGTTATTTCGTGCACATAAACACTTGAACCCAGCCTACTAGCTTGCTTCTTTCCGTTGCTGAGAACCTTGCCTTTACCGCCAGGTCAAAAAGCTAGGCTTATTATGGTTTTTAATGAGTTGTTGAAGCAACTGGCAGACACTTGGCAGTCAGAGTTGCTTATAAGAAAGTGGCACGAGGAAATGACGATCACTATGGACCGGGTGAGATCAGAAGAATACCGAAACTCAGCCGAGATCCAACAAGACGGGAGCCAGAGCGGGAGCAGAAAACCAGACAAAGATTGATATCATCACATGATATGTCTTTGACCAGGAGCCCATATTACTCCTGCTATGACGGGATGTTGCTCTCGAAGTCAGTTTAATCAGGATGAGATATAATTCTCGTCAATTTGATGCTCGCGCCTCAGCAAAAGAGGATATTAATTTCATTCCAAGGTGATATTGAGTAAGTGAGAAAAATTACTGCCCAAACATTTCGTCCAGTGTTTTAAAGAAGTCGAAAATATTATCGGTATTTTGTTTTCATTTTTTCACTGTCTTGTTTGTTTATTTGTCTGTCTTTCCGGTGAAGTCACGATAGAGACTCGTGAGACAGGAAAGTTAATGCCACACACATACAATCGATTTCATAAACTAGTACGTGTGTTTGACCGGTTCTAGAATATTGCGCGCGTGTATTCCACCACGCACTTCCTTCGTACCTTTAGCGACGACCTGAAGCACTTGGCGGCATCAAAAGCAAGCTTTCTCCTAAGAATTCTTCGTGAGGGTGTGGCGCCCGGTTCCTCAAATTCTGACCCGATTTCAGACCAAGAAAAGTAATTTTCCACACCCGTTTTCAGACTAAACCTCTAAAATCCATACCCGTTTTCAGACCTGGCCTTTAGGCAGAAATTATGTTATCATTACGTAGCCGTTAGAGAGCAAACAAAAAATTATTCAAATCCATTTCGAATTCGCATATTTCTCTTTCTTTCTCACTCATTTGGAATTGAAAATAGGTACTAGGTTCATACACCCCGCGGTAGGCTCGAAAACCATACCCGATTCCAGCCAAAAATGGGCAAAGTGTATACCCGATTTTAGACCAAAACGGCGCAAAAACCCTACCAGCGGCACATACCCCTATATGGCTTATATAAGGGAGTGCCCTCCCCGGGGCTTTCTCTATCATCTTTCAGGACTGCTTCTGTTCAAAATTATATAACATTAGCACCCTAAGGACAGACTGATTTTTAAAAACTGTTTTTTTGAAATATTTGAGAACGTCGACCGAGGATATTGCTCTTTAAGGTCAATTCTTTGCTTAAATCAGATGATTTTCAATTGGTAATTTTTGCAGGCATAGAATAAAAACAGTTTCAATCCATGTCCACCCCTGCCATCCGTAGCAATAGACAACAGGAAAATTCAACGGCTGAATATATTGTTCAGGAACAAAACTGGACCATTATCTTTGGAATTTAGTCGATGCGAAGACCGCACTTTTCAGCTTTTTAAAACGATATCAAACTGAGCGTTATCGTGCCCCGACCGACCATTTCAATCCGTTTATAAAAATTTTTTTCAAGTTTGCCATCCTTGCCTTCTTTTGTATTTGTTGTGTTATTCATACCCTTTCTTCATGTTTGGACCAGTTATTTTTGTGTTAAACCCAGTTTTAGGGCGGTTTCAGACTGTTTAGAGTTCGATGAATTTCGTGACACATCTACTGAAAATTAAAATTAAGCTCTCTTTTCTGCCACCCGAGCTTATTTCCTCGGATATAACCTCAGGAGACCGCGCCCTTTCAATCACCTGGCACACACACGGAGCACAAATTCAGAGCAAATTAATACCAGCCATCAGTCTACATTAAAAACATCTCGTTTCAATTCCCATGATTTATACATTAGGTTTAAACATTTTATGGTTTTACAATCCCATGGATAGTTCATAAAGGCCAGAAACGCACTCTGGAGCCCATTAAATCAATGTGGCCTTGTGGGCAGCTAGAGGAGAACTAAGAGCAAGAGCTAATTTCTTCTCGGCACCGTGTGTCCCCATCATCAGTTCGCCTCCCGGAATCAAGTCACCAGGTGAAATTTCATGAGCTTGTTTGCGGGTTTCGTCGCATATAAAGTCGCCAAATTTGTTTCGGGTTAAATCTCGGAAGTAGCATAGTATTGGCGCCATCCTTATTATGAGTGAAAGCATGAAACGCGTTAGAGATAGAAACTAAAGAGGCTATTTTCTTGAATTTAGAAGTATTTTTAGCTTGGTAGCTTGCTGGGAAAAGCAAACATGGTGGCCATTTACCTATCTTCAACACTGCTTGGAAACAGAAAATATAACGCTGTGATTTCTTAATAAAAACGAGAGATTTCAAATCATTGATTTGGTAAAAAATCGTGAACATTTAAACAGTTACAACATCGCTTTTCACTTTTTGGGGCTCTTGAGACATGTTGAGAACCACTGAACGGTTTTAACTCACAACATCGTTGCATTTCTTTCAGTTGAATCTCGTATGTTGCGCCAACTTGTTGGGAAATTAAAGCGCATGCTGTGTATCTACCTTCTCTTTTGTGATGATAAACATAGATTTCATGTTTGCTGGGACAGAGTCTTGACTGGTTACGCTTCATTGACTTGGAGAGCGGAGACTGACGGAGACGTTCAAAAAGACCGATGAACTAAAGGGAACTACTTCGCCGTCGTTTGTTCACGTTCTCAATAAAACGAGAAATTAGACAATTTCAAGTCGTTGTCGGGCAAAGACGGCAAAGAGAAGTAGCTAAAAGTGTGCTGCAATACGTGCATCACACTTTTTAAACCTATCGCTTTTTGACGTTCTCGTTGCCGTCGAGTTGCATTGAGTCCCTGCTCAACTTGCAGCTCTGTCATTGGCTGAAAAGGCAGGTCGCTAACGAAAAATTAGATAGAATTAATTAAACTAATCTCTTTGGTAAACGTTTGCACGTTCGCATGACTTGATTTCATAAAATATTGTTGAGGATAGCCCGTTACAGATCCCGAGTTCGTGCTCTGAAAATCGCAGACCGTGATCGAGGGTTAGATCAGGACGCACTATACAGCACGCAGTTGAGCAATGAGCAATGTTAGGACCATTTTGGACAGTAAAACTGATCTCATTATGATCTTTCATTTAATTCATGAATTTAGTATAGCTGTCATGAACTGTGGTGTGATCAGCTACTTTCATACGAAGTCGTACACGTTTTGTATAAGTACCGACATGTACGCAGGACAGTGTTATTGTTATAAAGGCATGAAATTAAGTACGGAGTTTATGATTCTCAACGATTATTGATCTCGTTATATTTCTTTAAGTTATTCAAAAGGTAGGAAAAGTGTATGTTCTGGGCTTGTTTCTTGGAAGGTTTGTATGAAAAGAAAGCGCCTCTTTTTATAATCAGTTAACCTGGTATTAAGACATACTTACTGTTTCAAAGGCCCTCATACTACTTTGAAAAGCAACCCCGGGCGTACACTACAATTTACTTTCCTCCACACACACAACCTTCTGTAATAAAAGCGTTTGTTAGGCAGGTGAGTTTTCTTTATCCTGATATCTAAAATATTTCGCATTTTACATATGCAAATAGGAATTTAATTGCTCTAGCTGTCAACTGTTTTGTGTTTTATTATGTTGAACTAACGTGGCTAATGAGGCAACAGTGGTGTTTATAGCAACAAGGCAAACGTGATTTGTGGAAAATAGACTGTTTAATGATAAGTGTACATTTTTCATGAGGAAGGTATTCTGTCTCAAAAAATATACTAAAGGTAAACATTATAAAAGGCTTTAAAATTTTTGCCCAATTACTTTTATAGTCTTTCCTCTTTTCTTTTAATATAAGCTAAAAATGGAACTATAATGAATAATTGATTGAATTGCTTACTAGTAACAGGGAAGGGAAAATAGTCTCCAAAATTTGGACTGAACCAAAGTGTCCAATTTAAAAGGACCATTTGACACTTACTCATAAAAGCCAGTTTTACATGACCATAAAAGGAGATCCAAACACCAGGAAGAAGAACAAATTCAGACAATAATCTGACGTATTTATGACAATAAATCTTCGTCTTGTGGATAAAACGGTTAATTCCTCTCTCTATAAATACGCTCTTTGTTAATTCGGCTCATTGTAATATAATGATTAAGAGAGAATATCAATATTTAGTCTGCAATGGTTTTAAGCTATATTTAGTTACCTTTAAGTAATTGCATTCAAAGATTAATCTAAGTCGTATTCGCCAAGCGAGCTGCTGGAACTAAGGTGCAATCGAGGCTATAACCCCAGGGCCTTTGAAAATATTTGCATTTAAAACGAATTTTCCAGTTTGTTAAGAAGAAAGACGGATAATGGAGATAGACATGTACATGTTAGTGTGGGAATAAAATCTGGCGATGATTTCAAATTAAATCAGATATTTTACAGGTTTTCTTCAATTTTGATTTCACAAACAGCCTTCTCAAAACAACTGAGTTGTGCGAGAGAGATTGATAAACATGGTAGCAGATTAAACATCGCCATTAAAATAAAATGATTGCGATGAATAAAGATAAAGAGACAGCTATTTTTAAAATCAGGTTCTGTTTCCCATTGTTATGAAATGAGTTTCCAGCTATATTATAATTATAGTTCCTTTAGAGTGGTGATAAGCTTTGAGGATAAGAAGTCTAATAGGTGGATACTGACGTTGTACGACGGTTCATAGAATGTTCTAGTCCCCAGATGGGTGTATATTAGAAGGCGTGAGAAATTAAAACAAATTATCATTGAAACCAATACCGGCTACCGAGCAGGAAGGCTAGTAGGGAGCCGGGAGCACCATTCAATTGCCGAAAATTGAGAATTGCAGAAAGTTGAAAGCCAAAACTGGTGTTGAAAAAAGCCGAGTAAAAAGGAAGGTTGACTGTACAGCTATGAGATTATATTTCTTTAATTTCATCGCTGTACAGTCAGGCTTGCATTTTTTAAATGCATGTTTGCTTGCAAAACATTTTGCTGACTAGCTCCATCAGGAACCGGCACCTTTCTTTTGTAAGTTGGCCCTTGCTATTTATTATACAGAAAAAACTAGCTGACTATCAAGATACTCGTTGTTTGTCAATGTTTTCTTTTTTAATCAATAAAATTTAGTTTCGGCGGCGTTGTACAAATGACTGAATTCAGTGGCTCCGGCCCTCTGCCATAACTAACAGTAGTTTACTCATATACGTCATTAGTTAATACACTTAGAAACCTCTAGCGTACTTTTTTAATTTACGAATGTCGCAAATTAACATCATGGCTATTAAGCCATTTTTAACTCTTCAAGACAATTTTATGACTCTGTCAGTCACAGATAACACAACAATAATTGTCAAGATTTTAAAGCTTACTTAATTACACCGGGCGATAAAAGAATAGCCGATTCTTTGATATGCTCTCCATACTTTGATGACTTTTGTGCTAAATTGAGAAACCCCTAAGGGCAATTGCACCATTAAAACAGTACTGGCGCGCTTGTATAACGTCCAAACTCTTTGCCAAAATAAAGGATGTGATGTAAGAGTTCACTGCCTAAAATTTATTAGTATTATTTGAAAACAATCTTAGAATCGGATTCAGTAATATGTCAAAGAAAGTTCGCCCAAAAGCCGGTGTTTAATTACAAAAGAAACATAACGATTCCATAGCAATTTGCTCGAAACGATGGGAGTTAATATGTGCTGCTGCCTAACTACACGTAGCCTGCGTGGCTGGCGTTAAAAGGGGAAGGCGAAGGGGGAATTTGGGCGCGCTCCCTCCTCCCTCGCGCGCGGTCTCGCGCCCTAAATCCTCTTCTTTTTCTAACGCCTGCCACGCAGGCTAAACTACACGTAGTAGTCAGTCATCTTAGCCCATTTTGTTATGTTAGATAGTCTCAATGGGGTTAACCGTCAGATTCTTATTTGTAACGAACTTTTATTTGAAAATTTGAAAAGGTCACATTTTCAAATTCTTATTTGTATCGAACTTTTATTTCTATTTCCATTTTTTCAGCCCCTGAAGAAGGTTTGTCTTCAAACCGGAATATTGGGCAATTTGTTTAAATATATTTTGTTTTGTTTTATCCTTTTGTTCACTTCTGCATCGCCTTGCCGTAAGGATCAGTATGCCGTTTTATATTCGTCTGGTCAAAGACGTAATCTATGTTAGTTTTCCAGAAAACGAACTACGACAGTCATCATCATTTTAGGATACTTTTAGTATGACTATAGGTGCATACATCACTGTACACCACTCATCGATTTCCACAGTCCACCTTAAATTTCCCGCCCTCTAAAGCAAGCAAGCTGGCGAAACTAGTCACTTACTTCGTCCTGTTTATTAAGGAATTAGGCTTACAAAACTCAGTGTATCGGGTCTTAAGAACCAGAACTTATTCTGAGAATTTCAAAAGAGAGAAAGTTTTTCCCTCTCTCTCTTGGCGTTTTAAGATATGATTACTTCTGACGTTAAGAAGAAAAAATTGAGAAAGGAAACGTTGACAGAAGCAAAAGGGAGGGCTGTGGTATTTTCGGATAACTGCTGGAGCTCAATAGTTCTGTTTAGTACTGATAAGTCCTTGGACATGTCTAAGTCATCATAGTTGAGATTTCTACTATCGAAAAGCAGTTATCTTTACGTTATGTTCGTTGCTTTTAAACCAGTGCCTTTTATTTATTTACTTTGAAAGGAAAACTGTTTGCATGTTATCTGGGTTTCAAATATTTTCGCTGTTTTTTTTTTCAAAATATAATTTATATTTTACAAGTCTACAAAAGTCAGTGATGAGAAGCAGTTGTTTGACATCTTATATACTTGTAGAAAATAACGTAAGTGCATGGTCAAGGATTGTATACAGAGAAAAGTGACTTAAATATACAGTTGTAAAGTAGAGATCATTTGTCGAACTATGAATTTGTTAGGAAACTGTACCAAGAACATGGTGCCGTTTTTTAACCTTAGTTATGAAATTGTTTAAAGAATTTTAGGAGAACTGGTTGGATGACCTCAAATTTCAATACCAACCCAAACTTCCTTCGATCTACTACATGTATTTGCGGGGAAACGACTAAACGAAAGAGCTTCCATAGTCAATTGTTTATACTTACGTTTTCCACGTTACCTGTCAAAACGTCCCTTTCAGACAATAGGTGTTTAGGGCAATCAATTCCAAGTTCCAGTGAGCTGGTGTTTATTGCATGGAATGGAGGCAATATGGTCCTACTAAGTTCATTCTACGAACCTTCCCTAGAACATATCGGTCCTTATTATTGTGATTTTTCCTCGTTGTTATACATTGTCGTAAATATCTACCCGTTATCTCTTTTGGAAAACACTTGGACTGTTTATGACAATTGAGGTGTTCAAAACCTGGTCATCAAAAATTAATCCGTCGGGTTGGTTTTTGCGGGTTGTTCCGCTGACAAACTTGCGGAGCAACATTCACTTTGAATTATTTTTTGTTTACATTAATACCAGCCTACCTAGCTTTTGGGATTAGCGGGCGAGTACTGAAAAGAATCGAGCGATTGCTTTCGTTTGGGCCGCAGAGCCCCGAGAACATTGGAATCAAGTCCACGCTAGCGAAGCTCCGCCGCTCTCTGACAAGTTTGTTACCCACTGCGGTCTGAAATCGGGTATGGTTTTCAAGGGATTAACAAAAGCCATTTCCAGGATTTGCTCGGCCAATCCTATTGAGCCTCCAGTCGTCTGACTGACACTTTTGTGGCATAATGATGGTAATGATGATGATGATGATGATGTGACTTGACGGTTAAAGAACATACACATATATATACAGATACTCGAGCTCCAGTTATTAAAACAGGCGCGCCAAAAAAATACTTCTCAGTAAGTAATCAAAGTACTTAGAGCACTCAAAGTACCAGCGAAAATTTTTGTATGTTCACAGTTTTGAAATTTTGCTACAGAATTAGAGTTCAAATATGAATTATTTCATATACTTCACATCATTTCATTCGTCACGGGAGACATGAACTCAATAAATTGACCTCGCTCCCAATGTGTGGCTTCATAGCTCAGTTGGTAGAGCAACGCACCGGCAACGCGGAGGTCATGGGTTCGAATCCCGTTGAAGCCCTGATTTTTTTCAGGCTTCTTCTTTCCAATTGCTTAAATTGGAAAATTTACTGCGATGATCATTCTTTACTTTCATCTACAACCGCAGTTCAAATATGAATTATTTCATATACTTCACATCAGAATTAGAGATAGCTAAGAACACCTTGTACTCAGCATTAAATACAGTACCACAGCAAAGAACTGCTCAGTAGTAAGGGTGGATTTAGGGGCTGGCCGAGAGGGTCGCGGTCAGCCCTTTTTGTTTGAAATTTTGTTTTATTTTTATAGAATTCTCAGAAAATAAAAAGTATCTAATAGGCTGGCAAGTGGGAGTGCGTCCCGGCCACCCGTTTCTGAATTTTCTGGATCCGCCTCCGAGTAGAATGGCTATACCTTAGGAATTCGTGTACTTAGCTCTTAGAATAAACAGGCATAGAAATGATAGAAGAACTTAGCTTTCTGGAATACTCTACTTCACTGTTTTTTGTT
This sequence comes from Porites divaricata, assembly GCA_038088405.1. Taxonomy (NCBI): domain Eukaryota; kingdom Metazoa; phylum Cnidaria; class Anthozoa; order Scleractinia; family Poritidae; genus Porites; species Porites divaricata. The sequence goes on from JBBMOI010000002.1 coordinate 46,715,145, forward strand.
TCTTTATTGGTAATTTACGCAGAATGGTGCACACAGGGAACTGATAAGTAAGTCAAAACTTTGGTTGAAGTCCCCTCCCTGAGTTTACAATGTACTATTGGACGAGTCTGAACACTTAAAGCAAGGGCTTTTTACACTAACCAATTTACTATTCCAACTCTGCTGATCGAACAAAATGTTTTTAAGTTTTCTAATAACGTTACGAACTTATGTCTGTCGTAAGAACCCATAGCGATAGGATCATGTACCTCCTGTTGATCGGTTTTGTTGCATTGTCTGTAGTAGCCAAAACGTATCTGTTTTCCCGATGTTTATCATGCACCGATGAGTTAAATTGTGAAGTTCATTCCGATCGATACCTACACGACTAGTTAGTTCAGTTGCAGTCTACTGAACCGATTTTTGGGAAAATTTTCATCGGTTAAGTAAGACCAAGATTTGATTACTTACTACTTTTCTTACAGCTTCAAATTCAAATGAAAACAATCTTGGCTGACAACCCGTTTTCTAACGTTATTCGCGGTTTACATTCAAATCGCTCTATAATGCTATAATCTTTAGGGTAATTCTAAAGGCTTTATACTACCTGTAAGGAAAGAAGCTCATTTAAAATTGCACCACTAAATTTCAGGCAGTTTTAGAACTCTGAAAAAGAAAATCTTTGCGGTTGAGACGGTAGTTTCACTTGTGGCTTGCAAATAATTCGTTGTAGTAGATGTAAGTAAAACAGAAAACATATAAAACAACTCTAAATATTGCTTATTCTAGTGTTTTCTCAGCTTTAAGACATACCTTGATTATGGAGGATGAAGTCAGAAAGTATAGTCCGTTACACAGAGAAAAGTTTGAAGATTTTCTTAAGAATGGAATATGTTGTTTTTACAGTCTCCCAAGTTCACGACCTTATTTATAACCGGTCGTCGGCTCCAAAAACAAAAGCAATAGTGCCTGAAAAGCCATTATACGACACATGCAAATTTGGACATCCAACAGTCTGTCTGATTAAAATTTCACTTTTCTTTAGTTCATCAGACAATAACCCTAGAACTTAAGCGTACACAATTATCATTGTTGTGCCTGCAATCATCTCTTTCGCGAATAAAGAACGCGGGATAAAAACCCCATGCCACTTCGAGAAGAAAATGCTTGAGTTTACATTATTTTGCATTTCAGAAAGTTGCGATCGTTCACGGATTGGACAAGACCATGCGTCGGTGGAGAGAATTTGAATTGTGGCTTTAATACAATTCGGTAAACAGTACAAAAGAAGCTGCTTGCTCTTAATGTGCCATCTACGTTGCGCTACGCAGTTGGTTTGGCACCGTCAGTACATGTTTTAAACATTTTTTGCGGCTAATGATGTAGTGTTTTATGTTTACAACCACTACTTGTCAGTAAAAAAGAATCAAAAGGATCCAAAGCACACGTTTGATTTTCCGTAATTTTCGTGGTCGGCACGAAGCAAAGGATAATAAGTGCGATAAACCAACGCATTTGATAAATAAGAGTTTTAATGGGGTCCAGGAAAAAAAGAGTTCGCTAGGATGTACGTAATAAGAATAAATTATGTGCTTTAAACATATATTTAATAAGAATTATATGTACTAGGTTATATGAAGGGTTTTAGTAAAGGCAGTGTATTAATCCACTTCATTATAATATGAGATTACAGATACTATATTTTCTAGAAAACCTCTCACAAGAAAAGTGCGAACGTTGAAGAAGTTCCAATGAGTTACTTTCGTGCGTCAAAGCAGAGTCTCGACGTCAGAATGATACTTGAAGGGGTCGAATCTTATATGTTTATTACGTTACCTGCCTTCAATTATTTCTTTTTATCAGTTTATCAAAATGAGTTGGGATGGTACAGAGGTCCGTATAATTCTATCAAGTGGAATAAAAAAGGTGTGCGGCCCTGAAAAAAAAACGTGGGAGTTTTGACCGCATTAGTAAAGTCAAACACATTTTGAGTGCTTGACAATTAAAGTCATTGTTTAAGTAACCTGCACTTTTGTCAATTCTTTCTGACTAGCTTCTCTTTATTATTAATATTCCGTAAAATTTTCTCCTTACGATGAGTCTTTCCTTGAAATCAAAATGAAATTATAACTTCGTTTTCCATCTGGCAATGCAAATAACCCCAAATCGCAACAATCTAGCGTCGAAACAATTTCCTTCTTAAAGCTACATTCAATTTGATAAGGAAGTGTTTTAATCAAAAGGCGATTGGTTTTTTAAAATGATAATAAACTAGAAAAAAAAAAAAAAAAGAAAACGAAAACCAACGTCAAAATTGAAAGTTCAACGTCACCTTTTTAAAGAATGTCACCTGCAGGTATCTCAAAACGTTCTTTTTACGGTCGGAAAATAAGACATTCTTGAACTTATATAACAGTTAATATGAGTTATGAAATAAGTTCTCCGCGCTGGCTATTGGCCTCGTTTTTACTGGGAACTGTTTTTCGGAGAAAAAGCGGCATATATTACACTAAGGCGATTATCCAAATAGACTGTTAACACTGAGTATCGGCGAAAGAAAAATTGAAAAAACAAGGAGGGTCCCTCCGTCCATATCCAGATAACCTGGATATTTTTTTTGAGGGGGCGGTAGGTATACAGGTGTTTCAAGTAATGTTTTTCCTTAGCCAATTAATTTTCAGTTATTGAGGCTGTTATCCTGACTATTATCTCTTCAGCACTGTTTCCTGCTATGTTTCAAAGAGAACGGTTTTAACTTAGCAGGCTTGGTAAAGTTTTTCTTATATATATTTTAGCTGGAGGCAAAGCTCCCCTTCACACGATAAAGAGATTTCTATCGGCTATCTTTTATGATTGAATAAATTGAGTGTTTAACACAGTGACGGTAGCTTGCATTTTATTGGTCAAGACAAATGAGCCTGGCAACAAAAGACAAAGAACTCATTCCCTTCTAATGGATTAATTTAAACTATTTTCATAAACATGAGAAGCTGAAAGAGTTCTGAAAAATAAAAACTGAAAATCAGAATAATCAATGTCGTCCGGTTTTTCGACGGTAGCACGGAAAGTGACGCACCGTGAAATAAGTTTATATTAGAAAGTGACTACTTTGATACTGAAGTCCTAAATGTTAAATCATGTTTATTCGTTAAAACCTTGAATGATATTTTTGCTTCGGTTTCAAGGAGATTTTTGAAATGAATTATAATATACCAGTAATTGTTTAGAAGTTCATCGCCACCGATCGTTAAAATATCTCAAAATGCTCATGACAAATGTTTTTTCTTTGAGAAAATTAAAATCACTGAATACACCTAGGGTGTTAAAAACTTCAACTAAGACAAACATTTAGGCCTGCAGAACTGAAGAGCTGCGGAAATGCCATTTATTAAAATATAAAAACAATCGTTCATGTGAATTTTTAGGGGCTAAGGAAATGGCTTCCAAATGCAAGACGCAAGAAAGAAGAGTCTTTTTTGTTGCCTTCCACTCGTCAGAGCGAAAACGATGATAGAACAAATCAGTCTGTAAAACCAATATGTAAATATAGGGTTAAATAGGTGTTGATGATAAGAAAGAAATATTGAACCATGAATTTAAGTTTTGCTAAATTATACCAAGTAAGTAGCAAAATATTTTAAACCTATGTTTTCATGCCTTAAGGTTTAAAATCAGTATGCTCTAGTCATTTTTAAATGACTAGTAAGGTAATAAAGTGACAAGAGAAAATAAAATCTTTTTGGCCACCCAGAATTCAAACAACAATGTCTGGAAATAACACCATATGTGGTTTGCGTTTATATCGCACTGCATTTTCCAGAAAATAAAAATACAAACCTGACTATCCGACCATAAATATACGTCTCCAAAATGTTGAACGAAGCTGGCCAAGTGAAATTTCGGGCTTGCTATCACTAACTCGTGATATTCAGTTTGTAATGGATGACTCCTTTTGTTAAGCGATCACTTTAGTGGAAGTCTGTTAAGATATGATAAATGGACGTAAATCAGTTGACAATTTCCCGTATGTTGTTTTTTGCCTGTACATTGGTCCAATTCCAACAAGAGATTGAATATGAAGAAAACAATTTGAAATTTATTATAATATAAATCCCGGTATAAATCTCTCAACAGCTAGAAAAGCGTGCAAAATATGTGACTGGCAAATCTCAGAGCTAGATGGTATCATCGGAAAGGTATTTTATTAAACGAGTTTGTCTTCACGATTATGTGAAAGGTACAGGCGTTTTTGACACCATCTTTGCCTGCTTCAAATATGTTAATTTCTTCTCATTTCTCCGTCATCTTGGCAAAGTAAAAAATTTCTTCTTAAACCATTGAGTTCAGTTATAATTTTAGGACCTTTTATCACAGAAGAGCAAATGGATGTTTTTTTTTTTGCACTATCCATTGAAATAAACGAAATCACCATTCACGGTACTGGGCGGGAAATGAAATGCTCAGTATCTCCCCGGGGGGGATCTGCCATATGAATCTGACGGGTGTGCTCATCGTCTCTCTTTGGGCTAGAAATTGCAGAGTTTGATCTCGAGGTGGTCAGAAGGAAAGGCAGCATTTTTACCTATAAAGGTATTGCTTAGGGTTGTTCGTAAAGAAAAATCCATACAACAATTGCCAACTTAGGCTATGCTCATACCATACCGGATAGCATTTCGTGCAGACACGAGATAGTGGTATAGTGTGAAAACCTATCCGCGATTTGTGACTCTCCGCTTCGTTACAGAAATCACACCGAAGTCACCGTTCTTATGTCAGTGCCAGCAGAAGCTCTATATGGTTTCCGTGCAGGCGCAAAAGCTATAAAGTCCGGTGAAGTGTGAACACAGCCTTAGTGTCTTCTAGCTTCTTCTAGTAGAGTCTCCTTTCAGGAGGGTCTCAAAGGGGGGGGGGGGGGGGGGGGTGGCTTTGACGGTTGGCGGCTAATTTTTTCCAGTTTCGACGGTTGACGGTTAAATTTTAGACCTTTTGACGGCTGACGGGTAACCCCATTGACACCTTCCCGCTTTAGGGCTGAAATAAAGCTTAAGTCATGCCCAGATCGGTCTCCTTTAGCCGAGATTAAATCTAAGCTTTCGACGACGAAGATCCCCGTATTGTTTAGGGGCACCCAACCAGAATATAGTTCAAAACCACTTAAACACAGCATTGTTAAACGTATTTTAGTATTTAAACGGTAGATAAAGGTATATTTTTATCCCCTAAAAATTTTTCATCTGTTCGGATTTCCTAGCTGAAAGTCTAGTGATCCGAAAATTATAGGAATCAAAACTTACCTTTTTGGAAAATTTCAGCCAGAAAAAAAGGTTCCCGAAAATTCTAGGTGATCTTTTTAGGGTAAAAATCCATTAAAAATGGGCAATTATTCCATTTTGTAGATGTTCGAAAATCCTAGGAGAGGCAGGCAAGGAAGAAATTTTACAACAAATTTTCCGAAAATTTTAGATCTCAAATCGTCTTCCGAACAGATATTTCCCGAAAATTGACGTTGGGCGTTGGGTGTCCCTGATTATTCATGTTACAGTCCCCCCTCCCCCCCCCCCCCCCCCGCGGAGGATCGCGTGCGTGCAAAGCGACAAGGCAAACTCACTTCGTCATAATACCGAGATGGTGACTTGACCAATTGACCAATCACAGCAACAGACAAACAATCGCCCACCTAAAATACCAGTCACAAGTCGAGTATAAAAACGAGACGTTTGGAGGTTTAACTCTGAATGAATCGCAAAGCGTTAAAAACAAAGTAAGTATTTTCGATGACAATAAGTATTGGGATTTGCGCGACTCATTTTGGAGGTTAAAATTATACCATCCGACTTTTCTTTGTCCCAAACTGCTTTGTTTGGTAATTTAAGAGCCAATGTCTGTAATTTTCGAGAATCGGTTGACAGTCGTGAATTTTTTAATCTCTTCATATTTTGCCCAAAGTACATAAAAACGGGATAATATCTCTCCATGAAATCAAGTCACAAAACAGACACACACTTTTACTTTATAATTCAGCAATTAATTTTAAATAAACCATTTAAATGTGACTGTGCCGGCCGCAAGAAGAAACACGGTTTCAGCACTTTTCAAAAATGGCAAATTTGACCTAACTTCACCATCGTAAAAACCAAGAGACTGTGAGGTAAGAAAAACCCAGCTGGTGCATGGAATTTCAACATGAAACAACAACTGTCTTAAAGCATATTCTTTGTTTTTGTTTGTGTCAAAATATTTTTGGCGGCATTCCAAACGTGCTCCGTCGATAGACCAAAATCTGAAGCGTATTTTGACACCAGGAAAGCGCGTGCAACAAGCAAGTTTCGACGCTTGGAATATAAAATCCTCAATCACAAACATAAGTTACTTCGACATTTAAATCTTATTCAGAGTTGTAACGGTTTCAGATTATGTCTCGGCGTTTCTGTTCGGTTTAACAAGATTCCTGTCAACTGATTTTTGCGATAAACCATAATGAAGCGACACGAATACGCAGTTCAAATCACAGTTTAATGTTAGTAGAGAGGAATATTGTCGAAATACTCACTTGCTACACTTTTAGTCGTATTGAAACCTTAAAATCAGAAAAGTTATTTACTTACCTGAACTTAATGCTAGACGGGGTCACTACCGCTAACTAAATTTTGCACCACGGCAGAATCAAATTGAAGTTTGTTTTCTGAATCTGTCGACACGCGGGAAGATGACATTCCGTAAGTGCGTGACGCGTAACGCACCGGAAAAGAAATTCCAGGTATAACTGCTTTACGGTGAAAGTCTTTGTTGTATGTTCGTATAGCATCTCGCACATATTCAAGCCTGCGGCCTGTGGCCTTAGTAATGCCGAATGTAATGAGATTATAGAAAAGATGTTGTGAGTCACTTGGTATGCTCACTTGTTTGTCACGTGAGTAGCCTAATAATAAAAGAAAGATTTTCTGCAGTTTTTGTTAGGCGTCTTTGTTTGATCCACAAAATTGGCGCATGAAAATAAAAGTTTTTCCTCACCACCGCTAAATGTTTGGTTCCGGGTGGCGGTGCAACAAATCACGTGGTACCATTCGAGAACAGCCTACTGGCTGCTCATAAAGGGGCCCATATCCATAAAGGGACATTGACTGATGACTCTGTATGGCCTGAGGAAAATGATGTACGCAGACGTTTCCTGAGCGACGAAGGTGCAGCCTTTACACTTCTTTTTCTTTTCGAAAATGGCCACGGACCTATCCCCTCACGGACCTCTCCCATCACCCCTCGCCGCTAGGTGGTCGTTTTTGCCTGAGAGATACCACCACGAAGGAGTGAAGACCTAGTGAAGAGGACATTCTCCATGTGAAATTTTGAATCGAAATGAAAGGTTATTTTCAGCCTTTTCTCTCTTTTCTCCGCAACGTCTTTGGTTAAAAGATAGTAAGTAAGAAATGGCTGAGGCATTTTTAAGCATATTTTCTTTTACGCGACGGATTTTGATGTTATGAAAAAGAACTTGTCAGTGACTTGGTTTATTTTCTAGCTTGCGAACAAGTACCGGGGGTGGTGGCTGACAGAGCCAGGTGACTATTCCTTTTTTAGGTAGAAGCTGGCATGTACGTGCATTCCGGTCTAACAGCTCGTATTGCACGCGTCCCATGCGGCTAAAAATAGCTTTGCAAAAACGAGATCTAGACGGGCTCCGTCATACTGTGTAGACTGGCCTGTAAAGGCCTCTGTTTGGGTGGTGGGGGAGAGATAATCATGGCAATTCGTCAACAGCAGGTTGAGGTCTCGCCAGAAGGTGCCCTTGCCGCAGAGGAGCAAAGCAATTCTACTTTCAGTAATTTAAACATGTTAAATACTTGTATTTCGCTCATCAAATGTGTCCATTGTCTATTTGTGGTTTTTCAGGAATGTTCTTTTGCGGAGCATTAGCCAATTTTCTTTAAACAGTTTTACTCGTTTCCATTTCCCTGGTCTACTTTCATGCTGCATATGGCGTACGTGTGTTCCTAAATCCCTCAATTCATGCTGAGGTGATCAATAGAAAAGTCTAAAAGCCGAGCGGGGTTAAGATTAGTTTATTACAAGCAAAGGCTCAGAAGGAAAACTAGTGTGAAGAGTTTTGCAGACTCGACTTACTCTACGTTTGTTTTCTTTTTAGGTCTGAGTTTCGGCTTGTACGTCCTAAAAGTAAATTTAGTTCGACATATTTTGGAGAAGTCGTTATAAAACTAAAAAAAATAAAACAGTTTTAATTGTCAATTTATTTTTTCTTGTACACTCGTGCGATGATTTTTCCTTGTCTGTACAGTTGCGTGACCTGACTCATGACTCAAATCACACACGGGGTTTCATGATCACGCAACACAGCGTTTAGTCGAGGCTAAACGACGCAAGACTTCAGTAGACTGCGGCCACTCACAGTTGAAGCGACTGTGGTAAGTAAATTCTTATAGATCTCGTATCCCATTCAGAGCTAGTACGCAGTTTCGAGCGGCTTTATTTTAGGTGCAGAAACTCGCATAGAGGTCAATATTTACACTACACTGAGAACTTAACAGCGTTAATTGTCTTTTTCACCTACTTGCGTGCAGTCAAATGCAGTGTTAATCTACTTAGTTCTTTTTTAGAAATATTAAATTGAAAAGCGTTTTTCAAAAGATTTTAAGAGCTTCCCGTGATGTGCCTCTTGAATGAGAAGCTAAGTTTGCAAAAACGTTTGGGTGCCTGCACTCGCGGCCAGTTTGTTTCAGCGTTCCAACGTGCGAAACTACCCTGCACGTTTCGGTGTCTCAGCGACGCAATTTTGTAATGCCGCAAAAAACGTTTTAACACAAGAAACGGCAAACGATGTGCTTTAAAATAGTCTTTGTTTCATGTTGAAATTCCATGTACCAATTGGGTTTTTTCGTTGGTGAAGTTAGGTCAAATTTGCCATTTTTCAAAAGAGCCGAAATCGTGTTTCTTCTTGCGGCCGACACAGTCACATTTAAAGAGCTTATCTAAAGATAATCATTGAATTATAAAGTACAAGTATGTTTTTGTTTTGCGACTTGATTTCATTTAGAGATATTATCCCGTTTTTCTGTACGAGCGCGAACTTGAAAATGCTAATTTCATACTCGAAAGAGCACCGATTTAGCGTTTTTCAAACTTTGCCCGATTAATGAAAAAATAAAAAGCCGTTGAAAGTTTTAATGTGATTTTTGAAAAAGTGTACTATAGAGATTATTTGGGCAAAATACGAAGATATTCAAAAATTCACGACTGTCAACCGATTCTCGAAAATTACAGACACTGGCTCTTAATAATCAGGGACTGGTTTCGGTGTACCGGATGAAGTTCTTGAAGAGGGACTTCTGGTGCAACTAGTTTCTTGATGCAGTTTATAAAAAGAGGCATAAATATTAAAACAGCTTAAACACTGGCAGTTCAATTTATCGTTTTACTGCATGACCGGACTCAAAATATGCCGTATCAAGATATGTAGCAGGCGCTGCTAGATAAATCTGATAAGACCAAACCTGACTAGAAATCCTTTATTCTTTTGGTCGATCTGAAGCTTTGTATTTCACGCAATTTGTGACTTGACGTTCGTGTATAATGAAAATCGTTTAGTCTAACGACGGCTGATGAACGCAATTTAAACAGAGAATGAACCTCAAGGACTGAAGACGAATAATTTCGAATGTCCGAAAAGTTCAGCCTCAGACAAAGGAGTGTGAGTGTGTTTTGTTCATATTTTTTTAAGAACCAAAACAGTATAAAGTACCAACAAATAGCTACAGTCGCGGGACATAAGTATTCGTCACTTTCAATATGGCGGCGTTTGTTTACATTTTACGGGCGCTAGTTTTAAAACCGTTTTCAGCAAATCTAACTTTAAAATCACCTTAATATTTAGTAAGATGACCCTTCATCGTAATTACATTGTCTAGGCGATCAGGTATGGACTGGTAAAGGTTTCTTATATAATCCAATTCGATGTTCCGCCACACGCTCTGGATTTCACGCAGAAGATCATTTTTGGTAGCGATATCTACCGCGGACTTTTGTAGCTCTCTCTTCATGTAGAGCCAGATATTTTCTATTATATTTAAATCTGGTGATTGTGCTGGCCATTCCATTGAGGTTACTTCGTTTTGATCTTTATAATTTTCTACAGTGTGGGCTCTGTGGACAGGCGCATTGTCATCCATGAACAAGTATTCTTTTCCTTCAAAATACCAGACAACTACTGGCCATAAGTTCTTGTCTAGGATGTCAATGTACTTGGCAGAGTTGATGTTGCCTTCAACTGCAGTCAGAGATCCAACACCATCATAACAAATACATCCCCAGATCATCAAACTTATCTTCCGTTCAGAGCGAGAACAAACGAGATGTGGGTTGTACTTTTCGTCGTCTTTTCGCCAAATGTAAACACGGTTGTTTGTACCGAGCACGATCTGACTTTCATCTGAAAATATTACTTTTTTCCAATAGTTGTCTACCGTCCGACTTCTTCGCTGTTTACACCACTTCACTCGCTTTTTTCGATTCACTTCCCGAACCACCATTTTCTTTTTCGCTAACCTTCTTTTATATCCTTCCGAATGCAACTCCCTTTGCACGGTTTTCTGGCTGAAAGTCTTTGTTTTGTACTGGTTTAGCTTTGCAGTAATGTCCTGCAAGGTAAGTCGTCTGTTACTTTTAACCAAACGCTTTAAAGCATTTCTGTCTCTATTTGTGAAGCTCCTTTTCCTGCCACTTCGCGTCAAAGTCTCAACTGTGCCAATCCTTCGGTACTTGCTTAGAACGCTCGTGATAGTCGTTCTTGGAATGTTCAACATTCTTGACAGTTCTGCTTTGTTTTGCACGGATTCCGACAGAGTAATAATTAATTCTTTCGTCTCTGTGGACAGTTCAGCTCCTTTTCGACTCATGAGAGCTGAAAATAAATTCTCAGAAGCAAAACAAAAAAAAGATGACTATTTTTTAGCGCCCTAACCTTGAACTTAACTTGAGTGACTGAATAAGCGAGGTGTCAAAACACAAACAGCTCTTACTTTTTTTCCTTTCAGGAACTTTGCATTTTCTTTCGTGCTCTTGGCCGGATGTTTGTTTGTTTCTATTTTTGCTAATTTTTCCCGCCTTTATTGATCAAACGCGCGCCCTGCATCAAGGTTTCCTATTGACAGTGTGCACAACGGGCGTAAAATTTCGAGCATTTTTTTTGAAAGTGACGAATACTTATGTCCCTTGACTGTAGGTCTGTACTCGGCCACGAAGTACCCTAAGCCAGTAGGATGCCTACTTGTTTATCTTAACTGAGTGACTTTGTTGGTCATTTAGATCGATTAACCAACATATACATTCGTAATATCGAATTTAAATTATTAAAGTTACATAACTGTTACAAAAGTCAATATTGAGTTCACTAAACGTACCTGAATTTAAGAGCAGTGATTTAGAGAAATCAAGCTTCCAGCGAAAATGTGTCTAATTAGGAACTGGATGTGTATTATTCGAAAAATGCAGTACTGACTCAAATTGCTGCTTACCGTGTAAAACACGTAACTATCCTTTCAGGAAAGAAAATTTCAACAACGTAATTTCCTGTTTGTAGTTGAATGTTGATGCTAATTCGAGTTTAGTTCTGGGTCCAACATAACAATACTCCGTGGCCAGTTGAACGTTTTTAAATGACGCGGAATTTAAATTGCTTGAAGATCAGTGTACATGCCCTCGTGCCACCGTTTGTTGTGTTAAATCAGTTCAAGTCTAGAACTAGGAGTAATCGGAGCTTAGGAGAGTGCGTTCGATATGTTTGTTAGGCGTACAGGTAGCAGTTGAGGGGGAAGGGTGGTTGCGATATAGATAAATATGATTATGGCATATTTTGAATGTAAGGGGTTGCATACAGCGAAACCTCTATTTCAGCTGTGTAACATTAGGCCGTTTAACGATATAGGTTAGTGCGTGTGTTTTTGTTTATCTGAGTCAAGTAACGTGGCAAGCTTTTAGGAGTTTTTTTAGCTAAACATTTCAACGTGCCTTAAAGTTCACTTGTACCTGGAAATTGCCAGGTGATTTCCCCTTCTAATCCAAGCTGACTTGATGGCTTTGCATTCGATCTCAGAATTATATTTTTCAGTTGCCTATCCAAAGACAACGGTTTAGGCGACTTTATGGTACACGAGGCTGAGGTGAGACCAATACAGTTGTCAGACGACCTCATACGTATTTGTCATTTCCATTTTTTTCTGAATTTACAGAGCGTGCTTTGATTAATTATTCTCATATATTGTATTCTATGTCATCATTTTCTCAAGTAGATTACGTTGGTGTAGTATTGTAGTAGTGGACATTGTTGTAAAAACAACAATATCCACAACCACTATCCGCTTTAAGATAACTTTAGCCGCTAAGAACTGAAGTGAGGGTGAGGTGTGTAGAGGAGGCGGAGCTGGAACAAGGGTGGAATTGAATACCAACACGTTTGGTTTTCTGGTTCGTTGGTATTGCGAAAACGTCTTCACCTGATATTCTTTACTCAACCGAGGAGAGAATGCAATATCTTTCCTTGAAAAAAATAACGCAACGTCTTTAAAAAAAGCAACCCGAAAACAAAGAGGAAAAAATCAACTACAACATCGATGAACTTGATATTTAATCGTTCAGAATAATTTCACTCTTTTATATATTCAGTAATAAAGATATTAGTAATAATAATGATAATGATCATAAATTCATTGACATGGCAGTACCATCGGATAGAACTGACACATCCGTGAAAGTCACTGAAAAACTATCCAAATATAAGGACTTGGAAATCAAATTGAAACAAGCCGAATGTGGGGCATGAAAACGGAAACGATACCAGTTATCATTGGAGCACTTCGAGCTATCAAAAAGGGACTAGAAACTTATCTTGGAAGAATCCCCGGCCAATTAAGCATCAGTGAACTACAAAAGATAACCTTGCTAGGTACAGCACACATTCTGAGGAGGGTGTTATCAAGCTAAAAACTGGCTATCCCCTAGTGCCCCAGGATCATGGTTTGATCTTGGGCCCTAGAGACTCTAAGCAAACATTATGTGAGGACAATAATAATAATAACAATAATAATAATAGTGATATTAATAATAATAATACTGAGAAGGTTTCTGTCAATCAAATAAAAACTCCCCCGCCTGGTACCTCAGGACCAAGGATTGGCCCCCCAGTTCTGAGAGAGTGTAGGAAGCAATCAATAGCTTATTACAATAAGTATAGGTAATAGCCTGATTTGTAGTGATATTGGGCATAAATACCACAAGTGATATTTCGAAATTGTTATACGTAATTTCAAGAGCCGTTAGGCGAGTGAAATTTCAGACAATTTTGAGTGTGGTATTTATGCCAAATATCCCGTACAAATCATGCTATTATTTGTTTATACTAGACCCACAAAGGTTTGTAATTTTCACATGTAGGTATTTCAAATTAAGCTAAAATACCACTACTCTGAGCCAATGAAATTGTAGAAATTTCTCATGTAGTAAACACTGTAATTTCTCACGCGGTTGCCTATTACTCGTCAAGATGGCGTCGAAAATCGTGACTATTAAGTGGCTGTTTTCTTTTCAGTAACTTGAAGAGCAATTCGTTTCCCTCTTTGTAAATCCATTTTATTAATCGGCTCGTGCGCAACTTAAGAATCTGCTGTAATAGCTGATTTTACTTTATCTTTGACACGATTTGTATATCAAAAAGAGCTATCAATTTCAATAAGAGCAAATGGAATCACTTCTCACTATAGCGGACAACCTCGAAGCGTGACTTCGTCGTATGAATATGCGGCAGCGAAGAAAGACGAAAAAGCTTATCCTTTTTGATCAAATTATTTTAAGGTTTAAACTCGGAGCTTTATATAGTGCTAAGTAATTATAATTTACTTTTCCGGTATTACTTGTAATAATAATAATAATAATAATATTATTGATAATAATAATCCCGTTATTTGCCCTTGGAGGTATTTATAGTAACTGCTAGAAGGGCCGAGCAAAACAAAATAATTCAAATCAACTTAACAGGGTTAAAAATCCCAACTGACACAGCGGTCAGGGGGGGACTTGAACTTGGGGAAACCGATTTGCAAGTCCAGCGCTTTAACCGCTCGGCCTCGCTTTCACTCAGTCAATTGAAAGTAATTACAACCTCGTTTGAAAAAAAGTGACAAGCAACTTGTTTCTTGTAGAATAGGTAGAGCGAATTGTTGCATGATTGAATGTTTGACACATTAACTGACTGACTATACTGCGAGTTTGTGTGGTTACGGCGTGACCGACTGAAAGCACATGCAAAACTAAACTACTCCAAGGAGATGCGCTCAGGAATCAAACGTAAGAAATTGAGTTAGGAAATAGACCAAACATCACTGAGCCGAGATTCGGTATAGATCGCTTTCACATGACGTCACAGCGGCCATATTTGTGCACAAAACAATGAATCTGCGGCCATGTTTGTGTACAAAAAAAAAAAATCCTTTGAGAATTGAACTCTTTTCACATGTTAAAACTTTCTTTTATTCCAAGCAATTTGCAAAGCTGCTAACCACGTGACTGGAAACGATCTATTGCTGCTCTCCTTCTATTTTAACTACTTTTCAGTGATACCGTAATCTCGAACCCAGATCTCTTGTCGTCGAAGCCGAAGGCAAGACCTGCTTTTGAACAACTTACGAAATCCGATTTAGTAGTTATAAGAGGATGCTTTACCATTCAATTTCGCCCCTGATTATTTTCTGTCATTTCCTGATTAACTCTGTCACCAAACCATTTAGTCCAAAAATGACAGAAATTAATCAGGGTTTTTTTTCATTTTTTCCCAAAATTTCTGACTCAAAAAAATTAAAAAATCCGATTAATTTGTAAACTGTGGAAAATTGTGGAAAATGACAGAAATTAATGGCTCGCCACTGCGTGGCTCGCGGAAATGACAGAAATTAATCAGGGGCGAAATTGAATGGAAAATCATCCTCTTATAACTACTCTCTGAGGGAGAAGAGTAAGGCAACTTCACAAATGAATTTCACAAATGAAATGTTTTTTATTGAAAAAATTTCACAATTCTGAAGAGAAAATCTGAAGCTTTTGATTGGTTGAGAAAGAAAATATGACTGTCTCATGACGTCAAACAATAGCTAAATAGTTATGACTCATATCCTGTTTACCAGACATGACTAGACTTGTCTCATTTTTGAATATTAGATAAGTAGTGGGGGATTACCCCTCAAAATAATCTAAACAAATACTAAAATGGAATATCAAAACCCCGAGGACCAAGATTTCATTGTTGAAGATGGCTATAAACATGATAAAGATCCTGATTATGTTCCCGAGAAAGAGGAATCATCTGATGATGATAAATATGTTGTGAAAGGAAAAGATTTTCAGAAATTAAGCAAAAAGGCAAAAAAACTAGGCGCCGAATCTCTTGATTATTCAAAGCGGAAAAATAACAAATACGTGGTCAAGCTGCCAAGTGGAAAGAATTTGCATTTTGGCTCGTCGCAATATCCAGACTTTTTAATTCACAAAGATAACGAGCGAAAAGAAAAATATCTTTCTCGGGCAAAGAAGATAAAGAATAAGAAAGGTGAGTTGACTTATGAAAATCCTGAATCAGCTAATTTTTGGAGTGTTAATCTACTCTGGTCGGGGAAGTAGAATATTTGAGCCAGAAAAATAAAAATGAATTTCTAGTTTAAAGGTTTCAAAATAATAATAATAAAAATGGGATTCAAGTCAACATTGTCAGGTGATATAACTCCATTTAAAGTTGGTGGGCTTATATTTCCAAGCAAATATCTTTATGAAGATTTGAAAGGAATAGATACTGGTGCTAAAATTATTCTTTCAGATTTAAATGATGAGAAAGATCTTCAAGATTTTTTTAATAAAATTAGACCGATAAAAGTTATTGAAACATACCCTGAAGCAAGAGAAGAGATGGATGGTTTGTTTCCAAATATAACAGGATTTTTATGTTATGAATTTTATGGAACTAGTAATTTTAGAGAAAAGTGTTATAAATTTGCTGATAAGTTTTTTTCAAAATTTGAATATATTGAGCTATAGATTATTGTTTTATATCAAATCTGATATAAAACTTTTTAATATTGTGAATCAGAAAAATATAATTGAAATTTAAAAATAAAAAAACCAATAAATAAAGATGGCCACTGATCTAAATAATCTTTCTATTTCAGAGCTAAAAAAAATAAAAAAAGATATTAAAAAAGAAATCAAAGCTGATTATAAACAAAAGTTGATTGATGATATAAATAAGTTACAAAAAGTAAGAGATAAAATCAAACCCAAACCAAAACCCAAACCCAAACCCAAAAAATTTGAAGATTATTTTCAGGATTTTATCAAGAATAAAACATTACCTTCAGATGCTCCATCTTATCTGCGTGAAGCACATGAGAGAGTTCTCAGGGAATATGAGCAAGGAATAGAAAAAGAGAAATCATCTCTGGAAGGATTTGCTAATAAATACGTAGTAAAAGGCAAAACTGATATTACACCATTTGAGTTTTTCAAATCCAAAGCTGCTTATTTAAAAGAGTTTCTCAGAAATCATCGAAATATTAAAGTCAGATTTGTATTAGTTTGCATGATGGAACAAATGGGAAAGTCAAGTGATGGAAAGTTAAGTCTTACTATTCAAGATAAAGCTTATTTTAATTCTGAAACACATATCAATCTTGAATCAACTGATGTAAAAGAAATACTGACTAAAGTTATTCGCTCCATAATTGAAAAGATTGCAATTTATCAGAAGAATGGAAGTGGATGGCATTTTAAGGAAATAGTTAATCTTGAGATTCATACTGCCGTTTTCAATCCAATGAGGGGTTCATCTTATATTCCCCTTCCAGATTGGATAATGCGAAAGAAAGCGATAGTAAGCATTCGAAACAAAGATGAGAAATGCTTTTTATGGTGTGTATTGAGATACCTTCATCCAAGAGACCGTAATGATTTTCGATTGACAGATTTGAAGCAATATGAAAATAGTTTGAATACAAAAGGAATAAAATTTCCAGTTAGATTAAAAGACATTTCAAAATTCGAAAAACTCAATCCAGATCTCCCAGGGATAAACGTGTTTTCAGTAAATGAGAGAAACAAGTTTTACCCTCTCCGAATGGCACAGAGAGATCCTCAGAAAACAATCGATCTGTTCCTCTTTGAGGAAGATGGTAAATACCATTATTCTCTTATCAAAAGTTTTTCAAGATTATTTCGATCTCAAATAACATCGAGAACGAATGGGAAAATACACATTTGCAAAAGATGCTTTACCCATTTTTCAAAGGAAGAATTATTTCAGCGCCATATTGAATATTGTTCTTCCAATGAATCAGTTGTTGTAAAAATGCCAGCGAAAAATTCAAAATTAGGATTTAAAAATTATTTTAAAAAGCTTCCAATACCTTTTGTAGTTTATGCTGATTTTGAATGTTTTACTAAATCTATTAATACTTGCAAACCTAATCCAGCAGGTTCATATACACTTGGCTACCAGAAACACGAACCATCAGGATTTTGTTTTTATATAAAGGGAATAGTCCCAAATATTTTTAAACCAATCACTTTTACAAAACAAAAAGATAGTGATAATGTTGCTGAAATATTTGTTTCAAAACTTGCAAAAATAGCCCAAAAACTTTACGATGATTTTTATCGTCATCCAAAACCTCTCAAATTAACGGAGGAAGAACAGAAATCTTTCAAAGAAGCTAAGATATGTCATATTTGTAATAAAGAATTAAAAGATGATAGAGTTCGTGATCATTGCCATTTCACCGGCCAATATCGTGGAGCTGCACATAACAGCTGCAATCTACAGTGTCGAAAACCATTGATATTGCCAGTAATATTTCACAATCTTCAAGGATACGATGCACATTTGTTTATAAAACAACTTTCTGGTATCCAAGGTGAGCTTAACTGTATTCCATCAACTGAAGAGAAATATATCTCATTTTCTAAAAAGATAAAAGTTGATGAGTACAAATCACGGAAAACTGAAGAGATGGTTTCTTTGAATTTTGAGATAAGATTCATTGATTCGTTCAAGTTTCTCCAGACCAGTCTTGCGAATCTTGTTGTAAACTTGCAACCGGATGATTTTTATAACACAAAAGAAATAATGAAAGACAATGTTGATCTTCTTACTCGAAAAGGTGTTTATCCATATGATGATGTTTCCTCAATAGAAAAATTATCTGAAACACAACTTCCTCCCAAAGAGCAATTCTATTCAAAATTGAATGACGAAGACATTTCAGATGAAGATTACAGTCATGCTCAAAATGTTTGGAATACATTCAAATGCCAAACAATCAGAGATTACCATGATCTTTATCTCAAATCAGATGTATTGCTTTTGGCAGATGTATTTGAAAACTTTCGTAAAACATGCTTGAAACATTATAAACTGGATCCAGCCCATTATTATACATCTCCCGGTTTGGCTTGGGATGCTTGTCTCAAAGAGACAGGCCAACAACTTGAATTGCTTCATGATAACGATATGTTGATGATGTTTGAGAGAGGCATCAGAGGAGGAATGACACATATTTCCAAACGATACTCAGAAGCGAATAACAAATATATGAAAGATTACGATCCCGATAAGCCTTCAAAATACATTCAATATCTTGATGCTAATAATCTATATGGCTGGGCGATGTCTCAATCACTTCCTACGGGAGGGTTTAAATGGATTACTAATCTCACAAAAGATAAAGTATTGGAAATTCTTGAGAAAACAAATAGCAGCATGAACAACACAGGTAAGAGAGGTTATATATTCGAGGTTGATTTAGATTATCCCAAAGAACTTTGGAAATCACACAACGATTACCCACTTGCACCGGAGAAGATTAAAGTAGGAGGAGTGGAAAAACTCATTTCACATTTTAAACCACGTAAAAACTATGTAATTCATTATCGAAATCTGAGACAATGTCTTGAACTGGGTTTGAGGTTGACAGCTGTACACCGAGGAATTTCTTTTAATCAGAGTCCTTGGATGGAACCTTACATCAGAAAAAATACTGAACTTCGTAAAACAGCGACTAACAGCTTTGAGAAAGACTTTTTCAAGTTGATGAATAATTCTGTGTTTGGAAAGACGATAGAAAACATCAGGAAAAGACAGAATGTGTTACTGGTTGATAATCGAGCAAAAGCTGCAAAATTAACATGCCGACCAAACTTCGATAGAGCGACAATATTTGATCGAAATGTGGTTGCGATACACTTAAAAAAGACCGAGGTATATTTTAACAAACCGGTGTATGTCGGCCAAGCTATTTTGGATTTGTCAAAACTGTTGATGTTTGATTTTCACTATAATTACATTCAAAGAAAATATACATATAAACGAGCCAAGTTGCTGTTCACGGATACTGATTCACTTATTTATGAGATAGAAACAGATGATTTTTACGTGGATATCTCAGAAGATATCAGAACCAAGTTTGATACATCAGACTATCCACCAGACCACAAATCTGGGAAACTAACAGGAGTAAATAAAAAAGTGATTGGGTTGTTCAAGGATGAAGTAGGCGGAAAACAGATTACTAAATTTGTTGGACTTCGCCCTAAACTTTACAGCTTCAAATTAGAAGATTCAAATGCAACCAAGAAATGCAAAGGGATAAAAAAAAACGTGGTGAAAAAGGGAATCGATTTTGAGGACTACGTAGAATGTCTGTTTACGGGTGAAAAACAGATGCGGACGATGAATATTATAAAAAGCGAGAATCACGAAATTTATAGTAAGGAAGTTAATAAGTTAGCTTTGAGCGGAGATGATGATAAGAGAAAGGTCTTAGAGGACAAAGTAAATACGCGGGCTCTAAGATGAAAAAATTAAGATTTATAATTTTTCAATTATAAATCATGGTGGTATTATAATTTATAAAATGTTTAAACTTATAATAAAATGAGTTTTACTGAGGAAGAAATACAAAAATACCTCGAAATTATTAAAAAATATAGCAAACCTCAAGAAAAGGAAACCGATAGAAAAACAAAATGTTGGAACTGCAAAGAAACTGATTTTGAGATTGTATCAGGTTACAAACTTTGCGTAAATTGCGGAAGTCAAAATGAACGTTATCTTGGTTATTTAGATAAAAGAGATCAAGATCGATTGATTTCTCGAAAGAAAAGCATTTACCAAAGAAAGTATCATTACGAAAAGAAAGTTAATCAAATTTCTAAAAGACTAAAATTGACCGAAGATGAAAAGTATGATTTGTTTAAGAAATTAATGGAAATAGATAACAGCGTCTTGGAAAAATTAAACAAACATTTTAATCGAAAAAGAACTATTAATATTTTATATTTAATAAAAAAAATGTTAGAAGAAATGAGAAATGTCAAGCATAAATTAGTTGAACTGAATATTGGCGATCAAACTCTGGAGAATTATGAAAATTGGTGGGGCTGTTACAAATCACTCAAATAACGCCTCTGTGAAAACACCAGTAAATGATCCCGGTTAGATAACCAAGTACTTCAGATTTGAACGGAGAGTTGACAGTATAAACACAACCTCGTCCAAGATTGTAATGTTTCCTAAATTCTCGAAAAGCAAGATTGAATATAAGATGATTGGATAGTATTGATGAGTTTGATCTGCAACTGTGTCTGAAGTCAGATAGTTTGTAAAGGATTTGGTTCAAGTCTAATCTTTGTGTGAAATACTTTATATGCAAATACTGGTAAACCAAACACGCTTTAATAAAGTTATCATCGTAAAATTTTGTTTTAAAAGATGGAAAGTAAAAGTTAACATAAGCCACTATTGAGTCTAACATCTTTTATCTATCTTTAGATAAAAGATGAAAAAGATTATTACTAATTATTTAAAATAAAATCTTTTTTTTATAATATAAAAAAAGATTTAAGAATTATATTTTGTAATAATCTTTATCTATATTTGGATTGGAATAATATTGATTCTAACATCTTCTATCTAAGTTTTAGATGAAAAATATTATTACAAATTATTTAAAATAAATTCTTTTTTTTATAATATAAAAAAAGATTTAAGAATTATATTTTGTACAAACCTTTTTCAATATTATCTTTTATTTTATCTTTGATTATTTTTACAACATTTAAATCATTTGGATTAGAATATCTAAAAGAGTATTTATTATTGTTCAATTTCGACGTTGCTGTTTTTCTCTTTCCTTCCGCGATAAGTTTAATCGAGCCACTATTGATCTGAAGTGATTTGGATGCCTGATATATCGAGTTAAAAAATTTATTATCACCAGTTGTCAGATTAGTTGCTATTATTTTTCTGGATTGACATGTTGGATTAGAGGATTCATTAATAACTCTTTTTAAGTTATTTGGTCTGTTATTTAGCTTATCTCCGTCAATGTGAATTATTTTAAAGTATTTATCTGTTTCCTCACCGTTGAAGGCTTCCCAGATAAATACATGCGCTAGCAAGCTAATTGGGTTTTCTCCTCGAGGTCTGATTGAGATTCTAATATATCCATTTTTGGATGGTGTACCAAGTTCTTTTCCTGTTCTTGAGTTATAAACTCCACCATTATCAGTTGTGTAAAAATTAGAATAAGATGGATGAGAATATCTGGTCATTGAAAAAGATTATTACAATTTATATTTAATCAATTTTATTTTTATAATAAAAATAAAATCTTTTATTTATATTAAGTAATAATCTTTTTCAAATATTTCTTATTGTATCTCTTTGAAAATCTGTCTGCAATAGGAGACTGATCAATTATCATTTCATCTATCAATTTCATTCGATCAATAAACTCTTGTTTGTTAAACTCGTCACCTCTCAAAGCTGATCGCAGTTCAACCAATACTTTCTCATAAGTCGTAAATGCAATTTGTGACATTTCAATCTTTTTCTTATAATTCTTCATTTTTGAAATACTACTCACAATCACTCCAAGACCATTGATAACACCCAGGATTATTGGATTGAGTGTTATTCCTCCAGCAATAGTTCCTATCACAACTAATCCTCCTCCGGATAGAGTAAGTGATTCATCAAGAATTTTATATCGTTTAAAAGATTTCTTAAAACACCAGAATTTCTTGTGATAATGTTTATAGAAATCTTTGAGAGTTTTGATCTCTGATTCTGTTAGTGAGTTATCAATGTGATTAAATTCAAACAAGTCCTTCATTTATTTATTTAGAGTATATAACTACCATTTATTTTCTCTTGAATCATTATCCTTTTAAATGGCTCTGAGTCAAAGTCGTAAAAATTAGGAGAAAACATAATTTTGTTCAAAATTCCATCTTCAGTTGTAAAGTCAAAATCTTGACTAGGTACGTAATTAGCGCTATCTATAGTTAATGTTGAGCTGTAGTTACTTAAGTTAGCTTTTGTAACAATTGTATCAACACTATGCGCCAACCATAAAACAATTTTTTTTCCATTAAAACTATTTGGTAAACTAAAAAATTGTCTTTTACTAGAGGTAAGTAAAGTTAAATAACCAGCAGCTTTAGTATAAGTTAAACTCATTAAATTTTGGTTATTTTGTTTATTTTTCTTAACTAAAGCAAAATCTCTATTATCCCAATGATAAAAAACCATGCACAAGGTAAAATTTCTAAAATTATCAGAGGGATTTAAACTAATAGTGTAATTATTAATATTTAATCCTTCTTTATTGATATTACTTATGTCTTTATTTGGTATAGTAATACCATTTAAACTATGAAAGTTATTTAAGCCGCTAATTATAATACCAGATGCCCCTCTTTTTAATTCGTAATTATTTGCATCTGTAAAATCATAAATTTGTTCAAAGTAACGACTATAAACATGGTTTACCGTAAAAGGAATTAACTCTTTTACCATTCCAACTGTTGCAGCACTACTATTCAGATTTCTATTGAGAGTAATGTTCAATATACTTTTATTATTTGCGTTAATGTCAACATTGTACTTTACTTGTGTTCTATAAATTTCAAATGATTTATGATAATCATAAACTTTATCTGGGTCGATATTGCTAACTTTGCTCATAATACCATAAGCAATCATGTAAACTCCAGAAAACTGTAATGGATACACAGCCAGATCATTTCCATTATTTGGAATACTAACCAAAATGTGAATAAAGAATCTGCTACCAGTTGTCAACTTCTTGAAATTAATAATGACTCTATGATAATACATAAATTGTGTTTGGTTTTTTGAATCGGTGAAACTATGTTGAAGTTTTTTTACACTAACATTTCCAAGCTGCAATCCTTGTGACGTGTTGTCATCAACACTTATCTGGGTTTTATGCCACAGTAAATAATCAATGTTAAGTATTTCTAAACAAAGGGTATAATCAGCACCTTCAACTAACCTGTAAAAATTAAGTCCCATCTTATACTTATAACCACCTTGAAAATTCTTAAGTATAGTTGTATAAAGAACTCTTGTATTGTATTCGTGAAAGTTTCCTTTAAGAGTTGGAAAGTATGTTATCTTTTTTGGAATAAAACTAGTTCTATTATCTATTTCATCTGTCCATTGAGTTGGACTTGTCATCAGAAAAGCAAACTCATCTTTGTAATGACTTGGTTGAACTTGAGTTTGGTGTAAATGACCGTCAACATACTTTTTATTTACCGCATCATTATCTGAAGTTGGATCTTCAAGATTAATTATTTTATGTCCACCGATATTAAGATCTGAAGTCATGCTGATACTCCCATCTTTTTTAAAGAAAGAACTGAAATCTTGGTTAGATATGATATCATCAACATACTTTTTGGTAGTAGCATCTGTGTTGTTTGTTGGTGTAATAAGATTAATTATTTTTTTATTATTCATATTCATATGATTAGTCATCATATTTGATCCATCAACGTGAAGATAAGCTAAATCACCGTAAGCCAATGGTATTGGTTGTTTGGAACCAGTTGGAGCTGGAAGATTAATTATTCTTTTGTTATTCATATCCAAATTTCCAGTCATTGATCTTGTTCCATCCAATTTCAAAAATACACTGCCATCAACTTTGGAGTCGTCTACATATTTCTTTGTCGCAGCATCATCATTGTTTGATGGTGTTTTGAGTTTTGTAATTGAGAATTGACTTTTCATATCAATGTTGGAATCTACTGTTATTAATGATGTTTTTCCTCCGCCAGAATGGGTATCAACATATTTCTTGGTTGCTGAATCAGTGTCTGATGTTGGTGTTCCAACATTTGTCAGTTTTTTACCAACCATATCATAATTTCCATCTGCAGTGAGATTAAACCCAACACCTGGAGCGCCTTGAACTCCTTTGGCAAATTGATAATGATTAGAAGAGTGTTCATTAAATATTCCCATCTTATTTATTATTTAGATAATCAGTAAAGTTTTTTGATATGGTTTTCTTTGGTTTATTGACATAAAGAAATGAGAATGGTTTTTTAGTTGCCTCTTTATACACATTTTTATCAACTCCCAATTCAGATGATATTCTGTTTGCTTCTCTGGATGATGGAAATTCATATAAACAGTAATGAGAACAATTCAATCGAATATCTTTGGGAGTTTTGTAAAATGATTGACTCAGATAAATCACCGAACAATTCTTATGTCGGCCTTGAATAAAATAATCAACGATTTGTCTCTGATTTTTATCACAGACATAATCATCAAATATCACAAGTTTTTGATTGTCTTCATAATCCATTTCTGTTACAGGAGTTATTTCATCATTACTCGCAGATAGTATTTCATAACCGAGTTTATGTGACAATTCTCTCATTTTTTTCATCAATCTCTTATACTTATCCTGCTCCAAATTTCGAGCGTAAAGATAAATCTCATCATAATAGAGCAGAGGTTTAATTAACATGTGATAAAGCAAATTAGTTTTACCACTTCCACTATTTCCACAAATTAACATTCGAAATGTATCCGATGGCATGCAAGGAAAAAGCTGTTTGAATTTTTTATCGCTGTTATCATTGCAATCATAATTTGGTATCTCCATTTATATAATTATTATATAAATGGATATTGAGAAATTAAAAAAACTTGCTAATAATAAGATTGAAGCCGAAGATCTTACAAAACAGGTAAGAAGAAAAATAAAAGAAACTACTTGGGAAAAACAGAATCTGAGAGAAGGATTTACTGAAACATTCAAACCTCTGATTTCAAAGTTTGAAGAACCTGGTGAGGAATCCAAAAAACAAAATATATTCACTCAAAACAAGGAAATGTTGAAAAATCAATTAGCTCTTATGGAAGGAGTCAAAGACAATCAAGAAGCCATTAAAAAGTTAGATAGTTTAGATAAAATGGTAAAACTACTAGAATTAGAAGAGGAGAAGAAAGACGAAGAGGAAGAGGAAGACGAAGACGAAGACGAAGAGGAAGACGAAGAGGAAGAGGAAGAGAAAAAAGACGATCAAGCTCAAGCCCCTTTACCAAAACAAGATAAATCACCAGAGTTAAAAACTACAACAGCAAAATTTGATATTAGTTATTTTGATAAATATTTAAATAATAAAGAAGCACAAGATATTCTAAATAGTTATGATTATTATAATCTACCATCTTATTATTTTGATAAAGATATTAATACTATTGAAATTTTATTAGATAGAGTTAATGATGATATAGGAAATCAAGCCAAAATTATAAATAATACCGCAAATATTAATCCAGATAAGGAAGGTTATCAGATAGCTAAAGCAAAAGCTAACAAACCACAAATAAAAACAAAAGAAAATATAGCTATTTTCAACATATTAAGCATTTATGGAAAAAATATAACAGATCTACTTGTTTTTAAAGAAAATAGTAAAAGTGGTTCAGGAATTGTCTTTTACAAATCCCCACAAGAACTACTAAAAAGATTTGAATTACTCAATGGATCTCTTGCCGCAGGAAACAATGGTGTGCTGCCTGAATTCATTCAAATAGCTCATCGACTCCGAGATCTTGGGATCCTGTCTAATAACCAACTTAATACTCTCCTTAGAAAAGTTATCTAGATGTATTATAAATGAATGAAAGTGCTATTCATATTTCATCTGTCAAAAGAGAAAAAATAGGAGTAAACAAACCTCATGATTTCTTGGTTAAATTTAATCCTCCTTTGAAACTTGATCCAGAATTCAAGCATTTTCTTGCCTTGGATAGGTTGTCAATGACTTACTCTTGGTACAACATCAGAAGTAGTTATGGAAACAATAAAATCAAATACACTCATGATGGATCAACATGGCAGACTATCACCTTTTCAGATGGAATGTATTCTTACTCAGACATTAATGATTACATTCATCAGTACATGGAACAAAAGAATCATCACACAACAGACTCCAAAGGAGTAAAGAATTACTCAATAAATCTGTCTTTCATTCTCTCTACCTATCGAGTACTGGTAACACTTGAGGGAAGTTATCAACTTGATCTGAGAGGAACAGATTTTGGAGAACTCATCGGATTTGAAAAGAAACTCATTACTAAAACTGAATACGGAACACGCCTTCCAAATATTACAAAATCTATTGACTCCCTTAACATAAACATAAGTTCTATAAAAGATTCTGTTGTGAATGGAGTGAATACAAACACAATCGCCGTTATTCCAACTGATAATCTTACAAGGTCATATCCTTTTACTTTTGAACCAAGGAGGACACTGTTCTGTCCTGTAAGTTCTAATACTATTTCAGAAATGCATATAACAGTAAATGATTCACTCGGTCATCCTATTGACTTGAACGGTATTGATTGGTTTATGACACTGTTGCTTCGCCATACTGAAGATAGCAATGTTGTATAATTATATAAATAAAATGATGCGACAATCAGAGTTTAAAAAAAAATATGATCCTGATACAGGAAAATATTTAAGAAAACATATATATGGAGAAGGAATAATGGATTCAGTAAAATCTTTTCTTGGTAAAAAACCAACTAGAAAAAAGGTAAAATTTGCTCCGCCACCCAAACCAACCCCTTCCAGCGCAACTAAAAAGGCTGGTGACAAAATAGTAAAAATGCTTTCTGGAGAAAATACACCATCTCGTAAAACAAAGAGGCAAATGACACAACAAGAAATCAATAATAGAGTGCTACAAATTATGTCTGGATCTGGAAAAAAATAATCTAATACTAAAATAAAATGAAGTCTTTTAGAAATCCAAAATATCTTGAGAGATATGAAGATGTTGTTTTTGATCTTGAACAATCTATTAATGTGGCTCCAGCAAACAACACCACCCAAGTTAGAAATAATCTTAAATTCATTGCTGACAATACAGGTGAAGTCACTCCATTTGATTGGTATAATGCTAGAATAGCACTGGATTTTAAAGTTGAGCAACTTAATGGAACTGATTTTGTTATCGGCGCTAATGTATTTGATGATGAACTTACTCATAATAGATTAGATCAAATTATTGCATATGAAGCTGACCAAATGGGAATAGTAAATGGTGCTAATTCTTTTATTTCAAGATTATCTGTGCTGGCAAATGGAAAGGAACTTTATCAGTGTAATTACGCTAATCATAGTGTAAATATAAAAAATTTGCTTGAGTATAATAAATCATATGCTGATAGTGTGGCAACAAATGAATTTTATTTTCTTGATTCATCCACAAGTGCTAATAAAAATAGATTTACTAGAAGAAGTGTTACTCATAGACAAGATGGAGCTGACCCTGGTGCAGATGAACCTGGTCTTATGTTAGATAACACTCCTAAAACATATAATGAAGGATTTGCAAAACGAAAAGCTCTGCTTGGAACTTCAAGCACAGTACACTGTGAAATTCCTCTCAATAGATATTCATTCTTTGAGGCACTTGAAGACAAATTACTTCCAAACACTAAAATCGAAATAAACTTTGAGATGGAAAAAGATGATAATCTTATATGGAGGGCTGGCGGAAATGCTTGCCGAGTAGTAATCTCCCGCCTTCAACTGTTTGTGCCTCGATTAATATTCAATTCAGAAGGAAGTAAGATTTATATGAGTGATTATCTCAAACCATACAAATGGTCTTATCTCAATGAAGTTGTTGAAACTAACCTCGCCTCCAATCAAAGAGTTGGTAATTTTAGAATTACAAACGGAATTTCAAAACCTCGTCATGTATTTGTTTTTATTATCAATACTCCAAATATTGAATCACAGACAGCAAATCCATTTTTATACAATACTTTCAGTGTTTCCACAGATCCGCGAACTCTCGATAGATGTTATCTTGAAGTTGGAACTGGAAATGAGTATCCTGATATGCACTACAAACCTTCAGAAGATCCTTCAAGAGTTTTCAGAGATGTAATGTCTTATGTTTTTGCCAACAATGATTTTCAAGGTGGAACACTTCTTAATAGACAGAATTTTGAGAATATATTCCCGTTTGTGTATTTTGATTTGACTAAACAGAAATTAGATATAAAGGACGGAGTTACAAAACTGGCTTTTCATTATGAGTTATCTGGAGCTACTGCTGCAAATTATAATATTTACGCTCTTATTCTCCACGAGAGAGAAGCAGAAATAGAACAGCAAAGTGGAAAAATACTTCTCAGAGCTTAAAAAAAATTTTAATATAATATATTATATAAATGGCAACTTATATTGAATACGGGGTAAAACTTTCAAATGGACAAGAATCAAAACTATTGAGTGCAATTCAAAATAAATCACCACTTACACTTCGATTAAAACATTCTCATCTTAAAGGGCCTGATGAGTTAATGTCAACCCAAAGTCAGATAGCGAAAATAAAAAAATCAATAGCAAATGGAAAAGGATCAGATATAAAAATAAGTAAAACACAGATTACACGTTCAGTAAAACATGGTGGAAACTTATTCTCTAGTTTATTAAGTCTCGGTTCAAAACTTCTTCCCCTTGCAGTAAAGGGAGTTTCAAAAGTTGCTCCTGCTATTGCTACTGGAGCTGCAACCGCATTGGGAGAAATAGGATTAAAGAAGCTGTTTGGAAAAGGAATTTCAATTCCAAAAAGGTTTTTCCCATTGTTACCTCCTTTTGCTAATGAGTTTACCAATGCACAAATAGACCAGATTAACAAAGTTTTCGAGACAGGAGGTCGGCTTGTTATTAAACCATCTCGTAAACAAATAGAAGGTGGATTACTGGGAACACTTGCATCTATTGGAATTCCAATGGCAATTAGTCTGCTTCCAAAGTTGTTTGGATCTGGTTTACAGGTTGATAGGGGAACATCTAGTAATACGAGAAGTGTTTATGTTCCACCCACACAAGGAGAGGGTTATTACCCTCCACCCTTTATTGGAACTTGGGAAAATCCAATAGGAGCGGGGGTAAAAAAAAAGGCAAAAAAAAACTCCAAAGGCAAGGGTTAGCTACTGGGAAAAAACATCCCATTCAACTCAATTCCCACAATAGACTCCATTTTGTAATTAAACCCCTTTCAAACTTTGACTTGATGGAATGGGTAAAAAAACTTGGTATTAAACATTTCAGAGGAATTTACAGTCGAGACCAACTACCACAAAAGATAAAAAAAGAATGTGGAATAATCAATCTTGATGATATCCAAGGACCTGGCACACACTGGGTTTGCTATAGAAACTTGGATTCAGTCGTTGAGTATTTTGATCCATTTGGTCTTATAATGCCAAGTGAGGCTTTGAAGTATTTCAGGTCTTCTGGAAAACAAATTATTTATTCGATAGATGAAATACAAAATCGCAACACTGTTCTCTGTGGTTATTGGTGCCTTTACTATTTGTTTGAGAGACAGAATGGAAAAAGTATTCTTGATGTAATTCACAATCCTCATTTTGATAATGATAATAGTGATTTTATAAAAGAATACTTTGGAGGATAGATAAAGATTATTACAAAATATAAATTAAAATAAAAGTTTTTTATATATAAAAAAAGATTCCTTGAATAATAATTTGTAATAATATTTTTCATCTAAGATTAAATATAAAAGATAGATAAAGATTATTACAAAAATATAAAATAAATAAAAGTTTTTTATATATAAAAAAGATTCCTTGAATAATAATTTGTAATAATATTTTTCATCTAAGATTAAATATAAATTATATTTAATCTTAATTCAAAAAACTATTGTATTTTATCATAAGGCCTAATACCATTCTGTGCTGCTTCTAACATAGATGTCAAATCTATTACTTTATCTTCCACCTCACTAATTTTTTTATACAATCTATCTGCAAATTCATTATTTGCAACATAATCAAATGCCAAGCAACGTTTAGAAAAATCTAAAGTTTCTATACTTTCATCAATTTTCTTGTAAATTAAAAACATTCTATAATTTATTAATCTTCTTTTTTCATCTGTTAAAACTTCCACACTTTCTAAAGATTTTAAATTATCTAAAGTTTTCCAATTTTTCTCTTTCAAATAATTATTTACGTATTCTTTAACTTCTTCCATTTTTACATATTCTTCTTCTATTTTTACATATTCTTTAAATTCTTCCATTTTTATATAATGTTTATATAATTTAATCTGAATCCACTGGTGAATCCTTCAACTTTTTAACCTTCTCAACTTTTCTTTCCAATTCTTTAACAGTATCAACTATGGAATCAAATTTTGTGTAAATATCAATAAGTCTAAAAAGTTTCTTCTTTTTATCAGACTTTATTTTCAACCAAGAATAATCTCCTCTTCGTATTTTTTCCCACATCTCACATTCACCAGCCATTAAAACTCTTGAAAGATCTGCATTTTTATTCCGGAGTGTCTCTAACTCATCATTTATTTTTATCCTTATTTCTTTCTCAAAATCTTTGATAGTTTTAACATCCATATTTTTCTCTATCTCGGAAAAGAATTTAGCTTCCATTTATCTTTAGTTTATACTAAACTTCCCCTTACAACTTGTTTGAGATTATTTGATTTCTCACTTAACTCCACAATCAACTCAAATACTTTAAAAAATCGATTATCATTCTCAAATCTTGTTATAATAACATAATCATGACACTCATCTAATACATTACAAATCTTTTCAAGTTCACTTTTTACAAAATTAGCCCTTGCTGACATTTTATCTAAACATTATACTAAATGAAAGAATCATATTGCATTAAAGATAAAAGAGTAACACCTTGTACTGAGCCAAGTGGTTACCAAACTGATAAAAGAGGAAGAAAACAATTCTTTTGTCATTGTGCTGTTTGTGGAATAAAAAAAGTCAGATATGTTAAAATGGCCCAAACTGGAGCTGGGGGAAAGAAAAGAAAAACTAAGAAGAAGACAAAAAACTAATTAGCCCGTCTGAGAAGGCGGGCAAACAATCTGGAGGTGATGTTTTTGACACTGTTGTTGGAACAGCTGCAGATGCTTTTGTTGAACATGCTCTTCCTTGGATGGGGCGTAAAACAGTTGAAATGGGGCGATACGGAGCAAGTGAATTAATGAGAAATAAAAAGCTACAAAAGAAAGCTGTAAATTATGGGATTAATAAATTGTCTCCTTTTATTCAAGATTCTGTTGGATCGGCAATGGATCAACTGTCAACCAAAGTTAGACCCAAAAAGAGATATAAAACTAATAGACCCGATTTGGATGGAGCTGGAATTGATCCAATTACTGTTGTAAAAAAAGCACCAGATATTGCAATGTCAACTACTCAAGAATTGATTCCATCGTTGAAACCAGTTTATGATCGATATAAATCTGGTGATATCATGAAATCAGCTTTTGGATCGGATCATGGTGTGACTTCTGGTAAATTCTGGAGAAGACCAACAGCCGCTGAAGAAGCCAAGATGGGAATAATAAAAAAGGGAAGTAATCCTGAATTATTTTTTAAGTTTGAAAAACCTTCTAGAAGAATGAAAAAGTCAAGATTTTTTGAGAACAATCCAGAAGCTCTGGCAGATATGAATAATATCATTTCATCTAATCCTGATACATGGCCTCAGTTATTAAGAACCAAATATCAGATTATTATTGATGATCACTTCTGGGAAAATAATCCTCTGACAAGTTTTGGAAGTGGAGTTGATATTCATAAAGCCATTCTTAAAGTCGCACCACGTAAAGGATTTACACTTCCTGGTCATAAGTATACCGGTCCCGGTAATCCATTGGAATCTCAATTGAGATATGATCCTCAGACTGGCGAGATATTGGAAATTTTTGAACAACCAACTGGACGAACAGATGCTGTAAGTATGCAACACGATGTTGATTACTCTGTCTGTGGAAACAAACCATCCAGTGAACAAGTGAAATGTAAAAATGAAGCAGATAGGAAAATGATAAAATCATTAGATGCAATTCCTTGGAAACAGAGGCAATGGGGTCATTCTTTGGCAAGAACAATGATTAATACAAAACAGAAACTTGGACTTGGGCTTCAAAAAAACCCGCGTCGGCGTTGAGTAGTGATTGGTCTCAACAATTAGCCGATGAACTTCACAAACCAATCACAAGAAAGTTTCAAAAGAGAACAGTAATCTCAAATGGGGTTGATGATATCTGGGCTGCTGATTTGGTTGAAATGCAAAAGTTTGCTAAGTGGAACAGGGGAATTAAATATTTGCTAATAGGTTATTGATGTGTTTAGCAAGTATGGTTGGATAAGAGGTCTGAAAGACAAGAAAACTGAAACTGTGAGTAAAGCATTTGATGATATATTTGAAGATAGGCGTAAACCAAAGATGTTGTGGACTGATAAAGGTTCTGAGTTTATCAGTAAACATTTCAAAGATTTTCTGAAAAGCAAAGGTATTAAACTTTATCATGCTGAGAATGAAGAGAAATCTAGTGTTGTTGAGAGATGGAATAAAACAATGAAAAACAGAATGTGGAAGATGTTTACTGTGAATAACAACACTGTTTACGCGGATAAGATAGATAAACTAGTTAATGATTACAATAATACGAGACATTCTAGTATTAAAATGTCACCTGTTGAAGCGAGTAAAAAGAAGAATGAGAAAAAAGTTTGGAATAATTTGTATGGCGAATCTATTTACTTGAAACCGGGTAAACCAAAGTTTAAAATTGGAGACCATGTTAGAATTTCAAAGTATAAAAGAAAGGTATTTGATAAAGGTTACACACCAAACTGGACAGAGGAGATATTTGTGATTGATAAAATTAACCCAACAAAGCCTGTTACTTATTCTATTGTTGATCTGATGTCTGAATCAATAAAAGGATCTTTTTACGAACAAGAATTACAGAAAGCAAAACAGCAGACTTTTAGAATAGAAAAAGTTATCAGACGAGATAACAAGAAAAAGATGGCATTAGTAAAATGGAGTGGATATCCTGATAAGTTTAACTCATGGGTAAATTTCAAGGATTTGGTTAATTTTTAATACAAATTTTGTATTAAAAATCTCATGTTTCTTCCTCCTCTTCAGAAATAACTAAATCTTCAATAACAACATTCTCTATAGTCTCACTATCACTCTCACTATCACTCTCTTCTTTGATTGTCAATAAAGATTCTCTTGGTTTCAATGGTTTAACATAACACTCATGAACTTTTATTTGCAAAGATGTGACAGTCTTACTCATGAATATTCCTTCTACTATCAATGCCATTTTGACATTGCAGTACTGATCAATATATTTAAGTGGATTCAAAGCTTTTTTACCCTTGCCATTGAAAAGGGAAAGTATTTTCTTTGACTTCTCAGAATAAATAAGTTTTGCATAGAGAACTGGTGCGGCTGACTCATCTTTTCGTGTTTTCTTTTTTCCCTTTTTATCAGTATATTCTTCCTGTTTGTAATAAAAAGGTGAAGACAGGGATGATGCCATGTCAGATCCATATTCACTTTCAAGATGTTTGCAACACATTTCCCTGAGATTATTTAGTATGTCAAAAAATGCTTTTTCACTTGCATTTGGTTCACTATCTTTGCCCCAGAGACAAACTGGAATACTATAACCAACTAACTTTCCTGTTTCTTGGTTCTTCTTTTCACTTACTCCAAAAGAAAAAAGAAGAGGAGTTTCAATTACCAAAGCTCCTTTCTTCCCATTTGGATATTTGACTTCAATTGGTAACCGTTTGTACTTGATTTTGCTATCCTTTACTTTGAATTCTTTGGCTTCATTGAAAATAATATTTTCTGGTGTGAGGTGATCATAACTTGACAACTGCATTTTTATTATATAGAAAATATTATTTTTTTAAATCATTTTTTTAAAGTTTGTGTTCTACCCTACCCTCATGTAAAGATTTATCTAAAACAATACTGTAATATTTAGATTTCCTTTCATCTTCTTCATCTTTGTTATTATTACAATGTAAAAACATAATCTTTATATCATAATCTTTATCATATTTATATTCATCTCTATCATATTCTCCATTATGAATATCATCAAAAATTTCTTCATCATCAGAATAAGTAATAGCATCATAACAACCAAAAGATCTTCTTAACATATCATCTTTATAATTAATAATATAAAATTCATCATCAGTACCATTAGGCGACCTTAATGGAAAAATAAAGGTTCTTTCTTTGTGTATTTCATTCTTATCAAATTCACAAAAAATCTCTTTCAATTTTTTTATTAAAGGGTACAATTTCTTCTTAATATATTTAAATTTTATCCCTTTTGTTTTATTCAACCCATTTACCAAGATGCAATATAAAATTAAGTTAATCTGCATTTCAGCAAAATTCATTTTTCTACCTTTAAATTGTAAATCTATAAATTTATCCATACTATTACCAATAGATATGCCCTTACTCATCAATGAAGTTTTAATATTACTAAAAAAATATTCTAAAACTTTATTTCTTTCTTCCTTAATTTCACTGTCATATCTGTTAAAGTATTTAAAATAAATACAAAACAGAAAATTATCCACATTTTGTATAAAAGCATTATTTGGATCAACTAAATCATCTTTAATAAAATGAAAAAAGTGATCGTACCCCATTTTAGTATTTGATTAGATTATTTTGCAGGGTAATCCCCTGATTACTCATTCAGATTATGATCTCATCAAAAATAACTTCAAGTTTACTTGGAAAACAATAGATGCCATTCCGGAGTTCCCTAGCAACCAACAAAACTGAAAATAGATTTTGTGTTTATCTCCAGCGATTGAAATTGCTAGGGAACTATGGAATGCATTGACGACATAATATAAACCTTAAATAAAATGATCACTGATGGCCCCGAATTTGATAAATTCCTTGTTGAACCAGGGATGAAAATTGAGCCATTTGATATGAAACTAACAAAAGAAATATTTCTTAATCATCCTTTCAAAATTTTATTATATTATCTTAGAAAACACCTTCCATATGGTAGCTATTTTAGTGAAGTAGACATCAGTGATCTTTACTTCAGATTGTTGGATGACTATAATAGATATGGAATTGCTTTTGAACGTGAAGATAATCTTTTTCCTGATAATAATTTATATGTAATCGAAAATGACAATTCTAAAAAACCAAAATATGAATTACATTTTGATAGTAAATATTTCTTACTTTTTAATAATAACTATGATAAAAAAACTTTATTATTTAATAAAGTAAAAAAGATTGATTTGAATAAATATGATATAGGAGAAAAACCTCTATCAAAATGGGAAAAAGAAAAAAGAGATTGTATCAAAGAACAAAGAAATAAATATCTTCAAATTGCAATTATGGATCCAAAATTCTATAATAATGATGTACTTTTTGAAAATTTAATTTATAGTAAATTATATGATTATAACGGTGAATTTATAACTTATTCTTCATTGATGTTTACAGATAAAAAATATGATGAATATTTTAAAAAGACATATAAAGAACAAATAGAAATGGTAAAAAGAATTCATTATCTTATTGAAGAAGGAAATAGTGAATATTTAGGTATAATAGATTAATCTTCTACTCTCCTTAGAGTAGTTAATAGAGGATGATTTCCCATTCAATTTCGCCCCTGATTAATTTCTGTCATTTCCGCGAGCCACGCAGTGGCGAGCCATTAATTTCTGTCTTTTCCACAGTTTCCACAGTTTACAAAATTAATCATGGTTTTGAATTTTTTTGAGTCAGAAATTTTGGGAAAATTTGGAAAAAAACCCTGATTAATTTCTGTCATTTTTGGACTAAGTGGTTTGGTGACAGAGTTAATCAGGAAATGACAGAAATTAATCAGGGGCGAAATTGAATGGTAAAGCATCCTCTAATAACTACTCGATTTGTGCACGTCATCGCCTGTCACAGAATGTTACAGGGGATGAAAGAGCACATGCTTGAAATAAATCCTCAACATGATTATGGCCGTATTAAACGACGAATTTCATAGAGCCGTATGCTTTCCCTGACAAAACG
Source organism: Porites divaricata (assembly GCA_038088405.1). Classification (NCBI taxonomy): domain Eukaryota; kingdom Metazoa; phylum Cnidaria; class Anthozoa; order Scleractinia; family Poritidae; genus Porites; species Porites divaricata. The sequence goes on from JBBMOI010000002.1 coordinate 46,751,479, forward strand.
TGCTTATACGCGCAGCTTATGTATGTAATCTGCACACAGCGTGTGCAGATTACAACACTCACGTCACTTCCTCACAATCTAGCCAATAAAAAAGACTGAGTTTTCTTACTTGACTAGATCTAGATCTCGCCTTCGACTTCGTCGACAAGAGATCTGGGTACGAAATTATTGATACAGATATGCCGATTTCTAGAGGGCTTTGCTTATACACCCAGTAAAGAAACGGGACAAAAGCAACTAGCAAATGGTAAACACTTGCTTGAAGTTTTTACCCTCTTCTTAACTGGAAACAGCAAACCAGTTGTAGTTAGTTTTTGAAAAACTCCTTGGGGGATGGAATTTTGACTGACGTGAATGACAGTCGTGTTCGATCTAATAGGGAAAATTAACTTTTCCCTCAGCATTTTAGATCCTGTTTTTCCCGGCGTCTCGGGGTTAGGAAAGCTGGCCAGAATCTTATTATAAAGACTCTCAGCGAAGAGATAAACGAGCTGAAAAAAAGAACGAATGAGGACAGGGAACGCCTTTTTTCGCGCGCTCTCCGAGTGTCCCTGCCCACCAATCTAGCCGCCTATCATCGCCTGTCATTGGGGACGTTTTATTGAGAAACTACGACGATATATTATGAAATAGAAAATAATACATAAAAAACCCGTAAAAATTACAATTAAATGGAAGTTTGGTACTTCTAATGGCTATATTCTATGACTAGACAATAACTATGTTATTTTTTATAGGGAAATTAATAAATGTGGAATCATGATCTGCCTAAAATGCAAGAAAGTGAAAAAGTCCGAGAAAATGGCATGACAAATAGATAGTCAGTCTACAACAAATAACACTAGCTATTCCAGCAAGTATTACACATTATTTTGCGGAGTAGCGAACATAGAGGAAGTGACTTTTTAGGATGGTTATTTTCTGATCTTGTACCTTTAAGAATCACCTGCTACAAATTTTGACAAGTTGCTGCTCGCCGATGCCCCTTCTTTCATCATCTTCCGGCTCAGTCCTCTTTGGTTTTTATTCCACTGAGAACTCCAGTTTTCAGAGATCATAGAACTTATATAGAAGCTTTCCTTTCAGGAATGAGAAATTTGTAGATACGTTTGAATTTACCCGGAGCCTTGATACAAACCCACAAGAAAAATACAGTTGAATTTGACATTATGATGTATCCCAACCTGTATTGTTACTCAGGAAAAATTGTCAGTTAGTTAATATAAATTAAATTCTGGGCTTAACCTATTTAAATCACTTAAAAAATGCGCAAAACCGTCGTTGAGTCGGACATTCCTCGAAATAATCAAGAAAACCTTTCCGCTCGAGGTGCCCAAGAATGAAATCAGTGTTTTCCCAATGTCGATACGTAGACTTCGTTAGGTTAATCTCCAACACTAAACAAGGGACTCATTATGCTCGCCACGAGAAAAGGAATAAACTTTTCGAGCAGCGTTCGAGTTTATCAACCCACACAATAGTTCTCCAGAACGAGATTACTTCCTCGGAAAGGAATGCAAGAGTATTCCCGGGAGATGAGGTAACTAAAACAAATGGTCACGCCTTGATAAATAACATGCTTTGATTGGTCAGGTACAATGTTGTTACCCGTAGATGCCGGTATTATGAGGTAATAAGTGTTTTATTGCTGGCTTCTTGTTTTATTGACTATAACGTACTCAAGTGTATCAATTTTGATCTACGCCATTGGTTCATGCCCTAGCGTAACAGTGGCTTTAGTTTTATGACTGGACGCTTCAATGCAAATGAGTCTAGTGTAAAGCTGGATATTGGGTCAGGTTAAGTAATTAGCTGCGGGGTTTCCAGATTAACTTATGAATTTAGGAGTAAAAATTGAAGAGCCACAATTTTGTAACCTCTACAAAAAGGAAAAAACAAAACAAAACAAAACAAAATCAAAATAACGATTTCTTTCACTAATAAGAGGATAATTTTTATAAAAGAAAGAGGTCATTTCCCCCGATTAAACACTGATTACCGAATCAAAAGTGGATGCAAATATTTTTTGAGTAACCCAACAGGATTTCTCAGGGAAAACCAGCAATTACTCGTTTTTAATGTGCTTCTATTAATTTCGACCTCTGCAGTCTCTCTCCTTTCTCGCTTTCCCGTAGCTTATCACGATTTTAAGCGCGCATTTGTACCTGCTGGAAGGGGTTAGTTACTGGATGGGTAACAAGCTTCGAATCATATATCCTGAAGTGAAAATTCTACTTTCCCTCTTTCTTTTCCTTTTTTCTTCGTTATCCTAATTTCTTCTTAAATACGTATAGCAAAGGACATTAAGCATTATTTGGGGCCTCGAATGAAAGGTAAATGGCAACTTTGCATGCAAACTTGACACGGGTTGAAAGCCCCAGGAACGGAGCTAAAACAAGAGATATGACTGATACCAGTCTTTAATCTACTGGCGGAGAAAGTGCAAGGTTAATTATGGGTTCGCCCGGCTCGTTTTAACATAAATTCAGAGATAGATTTCGGTGAAATAAACAAGGTTTTGACGGTAAAAAGCCAAACTGAAGTGTACTTTTGACACTTGCACAGCAGCCAAAATAAGCAAACTCATCTGTGAAATGAGACGTCGGGAATACAAATGTTCGTTTATCTCGGTTTTCGCTCTTATTTTGAAGCTAATTGTCCAGATCGCTTCAATTTTCTGCCTTTAAGATACAGCCAAAACAACCACCCAAGTTTGTAGTTTTGTCCCTTTTGTTGCTAAGCAACTGCTGTCACTCAGCCGTTACATATGTATAGACTGAGATATCTATAAGACGTACATGGGGCATTCGAAAATTCAACTTAGCCCGCAATGCAAGCGTATTTCTTGGGGTGGGGGAGGGGCGGGGCGGGGGGGAGCTACTTGTTTATGTTAGAAATGCCGCGGCTGCTATCTTTGATTGGGGAATAATCGACTTTTTTAGAATTCAAATTGGCGGTTACCTGAACAAAAACATTCGCGCATCCTAAGGAAACGCCACCAGTTGAGGCTTATTTGAACTCGTTAACAGATCCACTCGAGATACGAATAACGAATTTTTAGACTTCTTATCGCGAGGTAAGATTATTTTATGGCACATGTTAATTTCACTGGTCGCGGCCCAGTTATAAAACCTTATTATTCTTTTAAAACCACGCGCGCATGAAGCAGGAGAAATTGCTCCTTGCGACCACATTTTAAATATAACAGTTTACTAGATCATAACTGAAGAGATACTGAATGCATTTATTGTGGTATTCTGTAGTTTGTATATCAGGCATTGAATTTGTCCCAGAAATGTACACCCAATATAAAAATATTGGTGGTAGTGATGATGATATCTGACCTTAGAAACCACGAGCTTGTATACAATAACATTAATCTTAACCACACAAGCGAGATCCTAAAATAGATAGATTCATCATGGGTACGTAGTTAACTCTCTTGAGTCGTCCTCTCTTAAAGTTAAGGTTAATACACAAAAAACGGCGGCTTAGGCAATTATTTTTGCTTTAAGCTTAAGAGTTAGGTAGAAGGGTAATGTTAAAGGTTGTCAAGTACCATGAATGAAAACCATTGTTTGATAACACCGGGTTAGGGCAAGAGTTAAACTTCCAAAGGGCGTCATTACAGGCATCATTGAGTAAACTGCAACAAAATACAAACAGCTGAATCATCAAGCCCTGAGGACATGTTTTGACAAACAGAAAACACACTGTAAAACATCTGATTTACAACATAAATTTTATGGCTGTGTAAACATCACTTAAAAAGTGACTTGGTGTTCTTTGAAACTTCAAGGTGGTAATCCCAACGCGCTCCGAGGAACTTTGTCAAAAAAATGTAGGCGAACTCTCCTAGAGTAGAATTTCTATGAAATAGGTCCAAGTTAAATAGAGAAAGCTAGGGAAGTTGTAGTCTTTTGTTTAAAGCGAAATGAGGCAATTGCACGTCGTATCCTTGCAGTATACCAAAACGCGTGATGCACGTGCAGAGTTGCACGTTGTTTTGCTAATCTAAGGCCCCTTCCACACGTATCCGCATATTTTTGAAAACAGAGATTTTTTCCTCCGTTTTCAAAAATCATCGCGTCCACACTTAGCGTATTCGAATTATTTTCATCCGTCCTTGTAAACGAGAAGAGAGCGTTTTCAAAAATCTTCACTCTGGAGATCGTTTTTAAAAAGATGCGTTTTTGGTGACCGTTTTTACCGGATACGTGTGCACGGTAGGACGAACTGGAGAAAAAAAATCTCCGTTTTCAAACGAAAACGGATACGTGTGGTCGGGTCTTAAGAGCAATTCTCTGTAAGAATCAAGCAAAGTGGGAAATGAAAAATTTTGACCTCCCCTCAAATTTTGCATGCAATTAGATATTGTGGGGGGATGTCTAAAAATGCACTTTGTTTGGGTTGCTACTTTATCGTTGTCATGGTAACACCAATTGTTTGTTGGTGGCAAAATATCTAATATTTAACTCAGAAACTGTTGTAAAAAGTGCAAAATGTGTAGCTCTGTTTCTCAAGTCCATTAAAACGCTACAACCCAAGACTTTAAGCAGATATAATAACATCATTCTAGTTTACATTTGTGTATATTGCTCTTTATTATATCAAATTTGCGTGTCATAAACGGTTAATCAACTACATAGAGTTTCGGCCATTTGAGTTGATGGCTAAAATATGGTTATCCTTTCCCTGAATTTCTCCAAAAGTACGGCAGTTCCAGAGCTAAAACTAAGCAGGCAGTTTACACACATATCCTAGTTACTAAGTCTGTAAAAATCTCTGCGGGGCGGGCTCTTCTGTTTTCAAAGGCAATTAACGAACAAACGCCAAATTTCAGTTTTTGTATATTTCATCGCAGTTGACAATCTATCTACTAGCCAACAAAATTTCTAAAACACTGAAACTACCTTCAGTATAAAAGAATATTATGTACTGAGTCATTTGATGATCAAAAAATTATTACTGGCTTTCAGTTTTCTAAACAATATCAATCAAAATAAGGCTTACTTTACGGTTTTCTCTACTTCACCGCTTGAAGCGTAGCATTTACATTCAACGAACACTCGGTTTCTCGAACCATTCTCATGTGTCCGGTTGTGCTGTTTCCCATTGTAAACCATTGTAAGTCTCCTCAGTCACTTACAGCAAGTTGCAAAGTGATACAGAAGCCGATAAAGAAGTCATAAACAAGTCCTTGGCAAGCCAAGCCACATCTTGTAAACACGCACGCTTCCACTTTGCATTTACGCCGTATTTCTTCATTAGATGCCATCAGTCGCTCCAGAGAGAGTTAAACCTCATTAGGTTTTAGTCATTAAGCCAAGCATTGGAATTATCTACGTATTAAAATCCGAAATCTCGAGTCGAGAAGCTCAGAAAGCTGAGCTAGTGGTCACTCTTTGACATTCCCGTGAACATGCAACCTCTCCTGGTCAGCGGTGTTAATCGCGCAACATAAACAATTTCCGGGAATTTCCGGTCATTTCCGGTAACATTCTTCTCCCCTCACTTCCCGGAGATGATGGGGAAAAAGGATCGCCTGATCGAAGGTTGCATGCAGGGTCAGACGAAATTTTTCCGTCTCAGTGAATGTAATCGTAATTTTCTACCTATTTGCAAACTTACGGGCTTAGCAAATTTCGAAAAGATATTACCAATGGAGTTGCTTGCTGACTTCCTACCGTCTGCCGTGCAGGTAAGTTCATTTTATTTTCTGCACTCTCCTCTTAAATACTAGGGGGGAACCCATCAAGTAACTCCTATGGCCGCTCACCATAGGATTTGAAACATGTTGTACCAACACAAATTCGTAACTTGTACTTTGAACTGCAGTAATTAGAAAATCTGGAACACCGGAATGTTGGGAACATGGACTTGAGATATTTAAATATATTTTAATATAGAAGAAAGCTTTTTTTTACAGAAATCGGCTTTCGGATTCGTACATTCATACACTTGCAAGCTAGTTTTCTGTGGAATTTTTTGTAGCTAAAAGCAAGCCAGGTCACTGTTTCCTGGCCCTTGAATATCATGATAACATGAGGAGGATATTGTTTTGTAAGGGCTTCCGTACCTTCTTTAGGAGTTTTCGATTTTACACTAGTTGTCGACGCAAGTAGCTTCAGAATTTGTTGTCTCCCTGTTGTCTCCTGACACGACTGACTGTCCCTGGGTTCTGGCTACAACAAAGTACTTTAAACGTATACCTGTACTTCAAGTCTCTAGCTTTCGTTATTCGGTATTAGGTGAATGATTTTATTACAACTGATGTTAAATTATCAATCTCAGTACACATTGCGCTGAAATTATATTGCTCTTATACATTCTCTTATACTCTTATTCTAGCTGTATTTCGCATGCGTGGCCGGCGTAAAAGGGATTGAAGCGGGGGGAGGAATTTATGCAAGCGCGATCCAATAGAAACTCCGTGCAGGCTTAGCTACATATCCTAACTTCAGAGAAAGTAGAGGGGTCAGCATTCAAATCAAGGAAAACGAGGAAAAGGTGAGAATGTATCTGCAAAGTGTCCAAACAACATGTACCGCAAGAAGACAAGCCGTCCAAGTAAAGTGTCATTTTGTAAAAGGCTTTGTGAACAATTTACAACACAAATAGTGACTAAAAAGGAATAGCCATCTACTGGCAGTTGAAACCTCTAACGGAGAGTGGAGACAAAATTAGTGTTGCTAGCAATACACAAGCTGAGAAATTACAGTCTCTCAAATAACTTCCAGTCTATGTTCTCTAAATTTCCTTGTTCAAATTTTTGTTTTCCCCCCTAGTACTTTACAGAAGAGTGAAGAAAATAAAACGAACTTTATTACCGGCACGTCAAAGGAAGTCAACTTCATCGGTAATACCTTTCCAACATTTGCTGAGCCCGTAAGTTTGCAGATAGGTACAAACATCACGATTACTTTCACTAAGAAAGCATAATTTGGTTTCACTCTCTGAGCAAGGTAGGGATGTAACCTTCGATCAGGCGGTCCTTTTTCCCATTATCTCCAGGAGGCGAAGGGAAAAGGATTTTATTTCTACCGGAAATTGTTCATGTTGCATTGATTAACACCGCTGACCAGGAGAGGTTGCATGTTCACAGAGATGTCAACGAGTGTCTTTTTCAGCTTTCTAAGCTCGGTTTTCGACTTGAAGTTTCTGATTTTATCAATACGTTTGCAATTCCTATTTTGGGCTTAATGACTAAAACCTAATGAGGTTTAACTCTCTCTCTGGAGCGACTGATGGCATCTAATGAAGAAATACGGCGTAAATGCAAAGTGGAAGCGTGCGTGTTTACAAGATGTGGCTTGGCTTGCCAAGGACTTGTGTATGACTTCTTTATTGGCTTCTGTATCACTTTACAACTTGCTGTAAGTGACTGAGGAGACTTACAATGGTTTACAATGGGAAACAGCACAACCGGACACATGAGAATGGTTCGAGAAACCGGGTGTTCGTTGAATGTAAATGCTACGCTTCAAGCGGTGAAGTAGAGAAAACCGTAAAGTAAGCCTTACTTTGATCGATATTGTTTAGAAAACTGAAAGCCAGTAATAATTTTTTGATCATCAAATGACTCAGTACATAATATTCTTTTATGCTGAAGGTAGTTTCAGTGTTTTAGAAATTTTGTTGGCTAGTAGATAGATTGTCAACTGCGATGAAATATACAAAAACTGAAATTTGGCGTTTGTTCGTTAATTGCCTTTGAAAACAGAAGAGCCCGCCCCGCAGAGATTTTTACAGACTTAGTAACTAGGATATGTGTGTAAACTGCCTGCTTAGTTTTAGCTCTGGAACTGCCGTACTTTTGAAGAAATTCAGGGAAAGGATAACCATATTTTAGCCATCAACTCAAATAGCCGAAACTCTATGCAGTTGATTAACCGTTTATGACACGCAAATTTGATATAATAAAGAGCAATATACACAAATGTAAACTAGAATGATGGTATTATATCTGCTTAAAGTCTTGGGTTGTAGCGTTTTAATGGACTTGAGAAACAGAGCTACACATTTTGCACTTTTTACAACAGTTTCTGAGTTAAATATTAGATATTTTGCCACCAACAAACAATTGGTGTTACCATGACAACGATAAAGTAGCAACCCAAACAAAGTGCATTTTTAGACATCCCCCCACAATATCTAATTGCATGCAAAATTTGAGGGGAGGTCAAAATTTTTCATTTCCCACTTTGCTTGATTCTTACAGAGAATTGCTCTTAAGAACCTCATACACCTGAAAACGGAGATTTTTTCTCCGCTTTAATTTCGAAAAAAATATGCTTCCACATGTGGCGTATTTGAATCATTTTCGCCCGTTCACATGAAAGTGCCAAAACTATGGAAATATCCGCTATCAACCTCGTATCAAAACTCGTGCCGGAGCTGTTGACGGAGATGGTTTGGTGCATTAAATTCCGTTTCTTACTCCTGAATATTTGCTTCCGTTCCAGTGGTTTCCAGGCTCGCGCTTTATTCAGGCTTTTGCGCCGCTCCGCCCGGAAAGTGTGGCAATCCGGTATGATTTTCGTGCCAGCGTAAAACCCCGGAGGGGGGATATTCCCTTATAAGGGCTTAATGGGGACGTGCAGCCAGCCAGGGTATGTTGTTCGCGATTTTTGTCTTAAGCAGGGAATCTTTTCTTGGACGATAAACAGCCCGTGCGTATGTTCTACGAACTAAACTACAGCATTTTTTTTTTTTGGTTTCGGGTATCAAACATCGGAATTCAGTCTTAAACAGGGTAGGAAAATCAGCGATTTTTGTCTTAAATAGGGTCAGGGCATGAGAGGCCGGCGGCACCTACCCACGCAAGGATATATTGAGTACCCCCCAAGTCGTAAAACCTCTCCGGAATAGTGTGAACAACCTCTAATAAGCATGCCTGAAGGGTAACTTTGACAGCTCTCGAACTTTTTGCTATAGCTACGGTGCCATCTAATTAAAGAAACAAAGCACACCATTTCGTTAATACATCTGATACATGGCCAATATAGATAATGATGAGAGTAAAAATAAATAACAAGGCTATTTTAATGAGCACTGGGTAAGCTGGTCATATCCTCTCTTGTTTTCGGTTAGAAATGGCTGCATGTACAATAATCACGAATAATGACACCGTGTTGAGCCCTATCAGAAGTAAAACCGTTAAGTTAGATTTTAATCACTGAATCAAAACTAAGGCCAACGGTCCTTGTCAACTGACATCAAAGGTTACCTACAATTAGCTTAATTATTGATTGTTAAAAATGGCTGATTCGCGAGAAGTGAGAACTATAAGAAGGCAGAAGCGTTTCTTTGCTTTCGCCACTCCAGGCATTTTACTGCACTTCGGGGAATGTTTATCCGCATTCGGTTATTTTGGTTTCGCTGAACTGCAGGATACTATCTCACAACTGTCCCGTTTTAGCTAATGTTTTGCAAAAACAACCGTCGGTACGTAGGAAATATGCCTTGCGGTGCAGCCGGCCCACGTATCACGTACAAGGGTTATTCCCGGGGTGGGTGGGGGGTACTCCATATATCCTTGGGTGGGGTGGTGCGGCCCGGCCCCTCATACCCTGACCCTGTTTAAGACAAAAATCGCTGATTTTCCTGCCCTGCTTAAGACAGAATTCCGATTTTTGATACCCTGTTTAAGACATTTAACCCGAAACCATGCCCTCTTCATTATTTAATCCACTGGCAATCACAAAACTATTTACAGCTTGATCAACAGAGTCACAAGGAGCACTTTACGCTAAGTACGTAGTATCGTCCAAGAAAAGATACCCTGTTTAAGACAAAAATCCCGAAAAATATACCCCGGGCTGGTCGCACGTCCCCATTAAGCCCTTATAAGGGAGTACCCCCGGGGGTACCCTCCCTGTGTCTGCGCGCTGGCTAGAGGAAATGACGTCATAGAATAATTGTCACTCTTAACTACTCGAGGTTTCGAAATTACGCTTGTCCGGCCTGGATGGACGCGTTTAAATCAGTTATATTAACGAGCGGTCTATTTTCGACCATTTATACTGTATACCTCTTAGGCACTCGTGTCTATATAATAAATGGCTACAGTATTTCTGACAGGAAATGTTACAAAATGCAAACTCGATGTTGCTCAACTTGCACACAAAAAGCGATAGATGTTGATTGTCACTTAATGGTTGAACGAGGGACATAACTAACAAAGTGAAGCTACGTAGTCAGCCGTATCACTATTTATTCATACGGAGTCCTCATACCAGGCCCGCGGCCGACTTTGACAAGCATCGGTCAAAACGTTTGTGCTTCACTTCCTATTCGGCTCCTAGGGAGAGCATGCAATGTTTCAAAATGACGTCAGGCCTGCTCTAGCTTTGATTTGCAGCTGCGTTAACAGTTGCAACGGTTATAACCGGTGCTTGCTGCCTGCAGTGATAGCAAAAATCGGCCGCCGATTTTACTCTGTTGTTCTTGACAAGTTTGCAACAGGCTTTTAAGGCGAGACGATATGTAGGCATTCTCCATGCATAAATAAATGGGTTCAATGCCGAACTCAGAAACACGAATCGCGATAAAACCACGTCAATTTTATGAAACGTAATTGAATCCTCTCTGATCTCACAAGAATCACAGAAGAAAGCCAGGTGAATTGTAATAAACTGTGGGATGTAGGTTAGAACGAAGAGAGCTAAGATAATCGTTATTGTGACGGCCATATTTCGTTCCCGTTCCAAAGCACGCGTTGAAGCTTGTCTATTTGCTTGGAGTTCTCTGGTCCGGCGTACTAACGCGCGGTACCCTTTCACATAGATGACTGTGAGTAGCAAAGCTGGCAGCGAGATGTGCGTGTGAATATAAACCAGATAATAGGTCATTTCAGTGATGTCGATTGCTGGAAGAAAGCTTATTGTGATCGATGCAACCCATATGACAGCAATGAGAAGGTATATCTTTTTCTTCGTGATCTTGATCTTGTACTTGATGGGGCTGCTTATGGCAAAGTAGCAAGTTACTGACATAGCTACTATGGTAGCACTGCTGTTAAAGAGAGTTGATCCAAGGAGACAAAGCCCAGCAATTAGCATCTCACGGGGTACAGGAATTTCGAGGCGCAGAGATCTATACACGTCCCTGGATGCCACCGGTAATACAACAAATATACCCACCAGAAAATCACAAAAACTTAGATTTGCGATCAACAAACATGGCAAAGTACGAAGCGTCTTTTTCGGGTCTCGGTAGATCGTAGTTAGGACGATGAAATTTGCGACAATAATAACGGCTGCCAGAATAAAACCAACAGCTGCTAAACTCTTCCAGTAAACAGAGTCATCTATTATTCGTAGATAGAAGTCAGATATTTCTGCCGTAGAGTTCTGCATGGTTATCTTTGCTGGTACAGAAAACATAATGAAACAAACGATTCGTCTTTTAACTTTGAAACAAAGGCCAATATAACTGGTATTGTAAACACCGGGCTAAAAAAAGGTCAAAAGATTTCAATGCTTCACTTATCACTGGGAAAAAACTGCACAATATTCCCACATAAACACACATATATAATATTTTCTTTGTTTCAAAGAAAGAGCGAAAATTTTGATATGCCCTGCGTTAGGTGAATGGCCATGTCTTAAGGAAAAATTAAGAAGTTAACATATAATGCAGTGAACTGGGATACCGTATTTCCTCGAATAAGCGCCCACATTCTTAGAACTGAGCGCCCATCCCCAAGGCCTTAGTATCAACCTTCTCGAATAAGCGCCCCCTCAACCCTTAACTGCAATACGCAAGGAATGCAAAGATCTGCAAATCATTGACGAAGATTGTTCAATTTATACATTACTTACACATGATTACCAACTACTACTGTGATTTAACAAATAAAACACTACAATATTAAAACATTAACTTCACGTTTCTGTTAAAGATTTAACCAAAAAAGTTACACTTCGTTGAAAGGAAAACATAGTACTAGCGCCGCTTCAATAGCGGTTTTTTGTGCTATTTTGAAGTTCGAGTCTATATTGTTCCTAATATTCCTTCTATTATTAGGAACAGTAAACGGCAAACTCAAAATCCTTCAAAATCGCTCAAAAAATCGCTTTTGATGCCAAAGGACGACAATATATCACAGGTAAGGTAATTCAACGTTTTATATACATGCTTAGCGATATATCGCTATAGGTGCAGCAAAAAGTGAATCCAGTACATTTACTATAAAATAACAATCGGCACACACACACACACACACACACACAGATTGTGTGGGCTCCCTGTGCTTAAAAGATATTCGCTTAGGAAGCGGCAAACCGCAAACTGCGGTTTGCGGTTAGGTGTTTGCAGTTTCAATCACGTTGTTAGGGTTTTGAATTTTTGTTTTGTACCGCCACATTGTGTATTGTCAAGAAGTGTTTCACTTTTACGACAAAAAATCTTGCCGTTACCCATGAAAAATGTGATGCTAAAGCTGGTCTCTGAAAGCAAATTATCATCGTCTAAGGTCGAGCAAGAGAGTAGCGAAGCACCTTCACTTCACTTCATTTGTAAAGACAGTGACTGCATAACCTTTCCGTCTTCAGGTAATGCAAAAAGGTTGATCATGTGACTAACTACATCAAAAGGCCTATTAGCTTGGAGGTCTAAATGGGGTGGTACCTTTGACGGTTAACGATTAATTTTTTCCAATTTTGAAGGTTGACGGTTATTAAGTGGACATTTAACTTAAATTTTGACTACATTTATGAATTAATAATATATAGATTTAGCCAAGGCTAAAAGCGTAGCTCCAATTCAATAAATTTATAATTTTAAATCAAACAATAAACTTGTAATCCGCAAATTGGTTAACTGAGGAGATCCATATGACGTTTAAGGGTGGGGCTGCTGGGCGAAACAGTGCAAGAATGGAACAAAATCTAAAATCTTTCATCGAGTTAATATTAATATTATTGAATATTCATGATTTGCACACCTAATAAACAGAAATCACCTTTGGCCACAGTACTGGGCGTGGAAAACAAATTCATTCCAAGTAAAATGATCTTTTTGCTCACCTGCACCATCTTTATTTTATAAGGGTAATTGGACAGTTCCGAAATTAATTTTATGCTATAAAAGGCCGTAAAGACACGATAGTCCCAATGGCTGCCAATTTACACTTTGCAACTTATCGGTTTTATCTCTGTCTAAAGGAAAGGCCAAAATTGTGTCACTGACTCGCTACAAGTCTGGTAGCGCGTAAACTAGTCTTTTCGCATCATCTCTGGGGTAAAAAGAACTATCAGGCGTTGTTTGTTTATCGCTCAGACCACGAGCAGAATTTATGCCATTTTTTGCCCTATTTTAGTTATAATTCTACGGAATGATCTTCAAAACAAATTGTACTCATTCAATATTCAGGTCGATCGAAGCACGCGCTTCCCTTCCACAACAAAATAATAAGCTCATTAAATAATAGAAATAACAAATTTAAAACATAAAACGCTTTTATATAGAGAATTCATCATTAGACGGAACTGTTCAGTCAGGTCAATCTGCCATTATGTAGCATGCAGGGTTATAATGGGCTTTTGAACAAAAACTTCAAACAAAATAATATTTTTAGTTCACCTGTCCGACCAGCCACTTCTGAATTTTGCCAAGCGCCAAACTTGCAGTGCGAGCTGGGATATATTTGAGTGAAATAATGAGGAAGAGGTCTCAGAATCATTTTCGTTTGCATTTTACTTCTAAAACACCATATCTATTTGATATACGCGGCATTTTAAGTACTTCTATATGCTACGTTCACGGACGACTGAACTCGGCAACAATTGCAACTGGCAAAGCGATAAGAAAGAGATCTTGACAAACAATCAAGAAAAGATATATAATTCAATGAAACATTTCAAAGGACTACAATCTTTATTCACGAAGACGTCTATTGACAGTGAAGTGTGTTGGAAAATTCTGAATCACGAATGAAATCTTGCAGAATTAAGCCTTAAGTTTTTAAGTTGCCTTCGCCGTGTTTGCTATTTTTCAAGATGAACTCCAGGCAGGAACAGCGCTCAATCTCAAAGCTTTCTTTTTACAGCCAATAGGATAACTAACTGACTATTGATGTGAAGTAATGAAATAATTCATTTTGAACTGCGGTTGTAGATGAAAGTGAAGAATGATCATCGCAGTAAATTTTCCAATTTAAGCAATTGGAAAGAAGAAGCCTGAAAAATATCAGGGCTTCAACGGGATTCGAACCCGTGACCTCCGCGTTGCCGGTGCGTTGCTCTACCAACTGTGCTATGAAGCCACACATTGGGAGCGAGGTCAATTTATTGAGTTCATATCTCCCGTGAGGAGTGAGATGATGTGAAGTAATGAAATAATTCATTACTTCACATCACCTCACTCCTCACGGGAGATATGAACTCAATAAATTGACCTCGCTCCCAATGTGTGGCTTCATAGCACAGTTGGTAGAGCAACGCACCGGCAACGCGGAGGTCACGGGTTCGAATCCCGTTGAAGCCCTGATTTTTTCAGGCTTCTTCTTTCCAATTGCTTAAATTGGAAAATTTACTGCGATGATCATTCTTCACTTTTAACTGACTATTGTTCAGAACGTTTTCATTCTAGTCGCGTTCAGAAAATGTCTAAAGTACTTCTTAAGTTCTTTACTAGGTCAGATAACTTGTCTCAAATCTTACAAATGTGCGTAAAAGGACGGCATAAACATGAAAATCTAACAGAAAACAAACAAACAAACATCAAATGCAATGTAATTACTCAAGCTTACCGGTCGAGATGCAGCTAGGAAACCCATCAAGAAAGGCCAGAATCGCTAAGACTTTTTGCATCCAGCAAGGCGAAATCAGCTTCCTAAGAGTAGCTTATTTTTGAAAACGATGATTTCCGATTTCTTTTTGTCGAGTAGTGCATTTCTCAACCATAACCCAATAAACAAGCCAGCCAAGAATAACAAAAGAATGTTAATAGCAGCTGTATTTCATTTTGTAGACTATTAAAAAACTTCACAAGATGACAAGTCTCAGATGCTGCCTAATTTTTCTACATGAGTCCTCTTCGCTAGCTCTTCGCCTGTTAATTCTTTCTCCCTGCCTTTCACCTTCTCTTCACTTATAAGCAAATAGTTTGAATTCCACTATTGTTTGTTGCCATAACAATGTTTTAGAAACAGTTTACTTGAAACTGAGCAGTGCGGTCACAAAATTCTTATGCTTTCTTGAAATTAACGACAAACAGGTTTTTGTACGCGACGACATGACAATGGCCACGCCATCATCTTGCGCGATTTTCAGCCGAGAAAAACGCGGGTTACACATTGTCAAATGAATCGCAAGACTTCACCCCAAGAAAATATAACATACGCCCGACGGGCTGACAACTGATTCCCTTCCCTCCCCCCAAAAAAAGAGTGTACGGGCGGGCGTACGCTGACGTCACAACCAAAATTTCTCGGATATTTTCTTAGCTATGGTGCTCTGCTCGCGCGTGCGCAAGGAGCTCCGCTTCTGAACTGTTATATTTTTCGAAGTTTGTATGGTCTTGCAATGTCTAGGAAAGTGTTTTGGAAAACATGGGAACTGGTTTTTTCAGTTTAGAGATTCTTCACCATAAGTCAGCGGAAATCAGCTAAATTAGTGACATTTGAAATGTCTGGAAACTTTTGACGGTTAATATCAATCTGCAATTTTGACGGCTGACGGTTAACCTCATTGGGACCCTCCTAGCTCTTATTGGTGTTGTGTTGATCGTCCGGGCAAGTGTCAAGGCAGCTGAGGCCAGGAAGAAACGGCAGTGGCAAGACGATATAGAATCACAATGAGGCAGAGTTTCTCATGGCTTCCACAACTTCAATGTAAAGCATGTACGGCATTTGTGGCAATCCAAAGCCGATTGCCACCCAAGAATTGGTCAGTTTTCAGTCTCCTGTGATACAGCGAACTACGTTTTCTGGAGCAGTCCGTTAGGGACTTTAATATAGGTCACTACGGTCGCCTGGAACGGTTAGATGGATGTCACGTCACGCAAACACGCGTGACATTTTACCCTCATTCTTCTGGGAGAGGCCCCCTTCTGGGACGGTAAGTTTTCGCTGGGTTTCCCGTCGTGAAGACAGGGGTGAAACCGATAAGAGTTCATGTCTCTTTTCTTCTAAAACCTAAAACTGAGCACCCGATGGGTTAAATATGCGTTGGGTTGTGTTTATATTGATTTACCTAACGGTGAAAAAAAAAAAAAAAAAAAAGCGAAAATGCCTGAGCCACATTCATAAGACATGATTCGGCCGCTAATTGTTTTCTACCTAATGTCGATCGTCCGCCATGGCAGGGGAAAATTGTCCGAAAAGAAAGGTAACAGTGATGATTGTAGCCGGTCTTTTTTTAAAGGTAAAACTGTATTTTTTATCAAGAAAAGATTTCTTTAACTCAAAAGGTGTTCAGTGGCTTAGGAAAGGAAAGTTTAAATAATAACATCGACTAGCTTCGAAAACAAGTTAGCTTTTACGATGTGTAAAATATACCCTTATTCTTCTGATTGGTGTTCTTCGTATAAAATAAGAAACTCTCTAGTCTTCAGTAATTGAGCCTTCTGCGAAAAAAATTACAAGCGAGTTTCGCACATGACTTCACCATCCTCTTCACCATCCCAGTTTTTCGCGTCTTGTTACCGTCATGGCCTCAGACCGCCCGACGCATCCAACCGTCCCAGCCTACCGTAGTGAACTATCTTAAATTCCCTATCGTCTTTAGAGCAGAAGGAGACAACATCATGACACGCGGAACACGCAAAAAGGCTGTGTTTTGAAACAAACACGCGACGGGAGTGGCATTACGTACTGGTTCATAATTGGTCGTCATCTACTAGCTTGGGCTCAAGCATCATAGTTTTAAAAGAAAATTAAACAAACACTTGATGGCCAGGTTTAATTTGCAATTCTTTTCTATAATTACTTCGGGACTTTGATTACTAGCCATTTAATAGAGCGTGGCTGCTTAATAGATGGCTGCATAATGAAGGTTCATGGACAGAAGCACACAACCCGGAATGATTAACTACTATACTCAGAGGCCTATGTCACGGAGTTTCAGTTACGGATCGGTTTACTGTTAGATAAATTTACGGTTATTTTGTTCAGCTTCGTCTATGGGGGCAGTATAGGATTTTTTAAACGAAACTAAACATCACTAAAAGGTCAAAAATACCATTTTTGTAGGTTTTGTAGACTGGTCTGTGGGACTTGAAAGATATTCGACTGAATTTGCTCCAAAATCGTTCCAAAATAGACTGGTCGGTGCCGAAAAGCCGTGGCACAAATACATGGAAGTCGATCAGGGTTATCGGCTCCTGGGACCGTGTAGTTTCTCCTACGGTACGGTCAGTATAAAACATGGACTGCGGACTGGGTATAAAACACGGACTAGGTATAAAACGCGGACTGCAGGCTGCAGACTGGGTATCGGGGGTGGAAGCGGAATCAGGAATCATGAATCATACTTACAAAACATGTAAGAATCTTGAATCTTTGTTTTAACAACTTGGGAATCAGGAATCTTTGCACTTCGGCTCGGGAATCATGAATAACGAGAATCAGAGAAAAGCTCAACAAAGTACACGTATACATGATTAGTTGTGTTCGATCCAGGGAATGCAGGATATGGCGTTTCCGAGAGTCCAATTTTCCAAAATTTTCCCGGGGAGCATGCCCCCGGACCCCCCTATATAATTCGTGGAATCGGGGCTGATAGTCTGTTTGGTGCTTAACTTTCAGTTACAAAAACAACCTCCATACCTACGGCAAACCGAAATGATGATACCGAGTCTGGATGAAGTAGAAGTTTGAACGCCGAAGAAACCATACAAAACGAGACTAAGTTGCCACTGAGAAAAACATTAAGTCAATAAGTGATCAATAGTCTTCGTGAATAATGAATCTGGAAGAAAATTCTTGTAGGAATCATGAATCATCGAGGCAAAAACAGCAGGAATCATGAATATCAAGAAAAGATCTCGCTTCTACCCCCGATGGGTACAAGATAGAAATTCTTGGTGGAGGTTCTCTGAATCAAGAGCCTGACAAAAATGCTATTTTCTGCACCCATTTTAGACATGGCCTCGGTCTATAACAATCATGAAAGGGGTCAGGACTCGGGGGTGGGGGGGGGGGGGGGGGGGATACTCTCATATATAAGCCATATACGTATTTGCCGCCCCAAAGGATATGGTTTATGGGCCGTTTTGGTTTTCTGAAAACACTTTGCCCATTTTGGTTTGGAATCGCGTATGGTTTTCAAGGACCCTACGGGAGGTACATGTACGAATGTATTTATCGTTTTCAATTCTAATGAATAAGAACGAAATAGATCTAGAAATATGCGGATTTGAAATGCATTTGAAGAATTTTTTGTTTGGGCTCAAAAGAGAATGATCTAGTTTTGTGTTCTAATCTACAATGTATAATGATGACATAATTTCTGCCTAATCAGGCCTAGGCTGTTCCAGGCTCCGAGATAGCTGGGTCCGCTGAATTGAGAAAGCGCCAAAATAAAACGGCAGGAAACTGGGTATTATCCTCTTTATCTGAGAGCCTGGAACAGGCTAAATTAGGCCAGGCCTGTAAATGGGTATGGATTTTAGAGATCAGGCCTGAAAACGCGTGTGGAAAATGACACTTTTTATTCTGAAATAGGGTAAGGATTTAGAGAACCAGGGGGCACAACCCCACCAAAAAAATCATAGGAGTACCCCCTTCCAGGGGTCAGGAGGAGGGTGTAAATCATGTCATCATAATCATCGCGTAGAATATCACTTTGGGTTGGATGATTCATTTCGGTTATTAATCCCTCCCCCTAAATAATGCTCTTTTTACTTCGCGGAATGCCCCTATATTGACCTTCTCGTCTGAGTTCTTCATTTCCTCATATTCCCAAGGCTTTATTTGAAACGGAATAGAGGCATCTTTAAGAATTTTACTCTGACTCGGCTAACACCGGCACCAATACTGTTCTTTTTATTCGGTGCTTCTCTGATTGGTTCTCTTCCAACTCCTTCTTTTGATAAAATTCAGAGTTTAATTTCAATTGCCTTGAGTAGCGGCATAACCTTCCTTGTCCGTGCAGTTTGCTTTCCTTCTCCACATGAGGAGAATATAGACTGCGTGACCGGCTTACGGAATGTTTTTGTGTGAGGCAAGGAGCTGGAACTACTGTTTTATGCAAGCCCGCTTTCCGTTTCTCTCAGTTTTACCTTTCTAAAGCTGTTTTTATATACATAGTTCGTAGTCCGCGTTTTATACCTAGTCCGTGTTTTATACTCAGTCCGTAGTCCACATTTTATACCTAGTCCATGTTTTATACCCAGTCCGCAGTCCGTGGTCCGCAGCCCGCAGTCCGCAGTCCGTGTGTTATACTAACCGTATTCTCCTATCATGTAAACTATTTGATATGAGAATATCCAAATTAACTGCAAAAACCGTTGACGAAGAAGATCTTGCTTGTTGTCAAAGTTGGATCTCTAGGCAAAGAGATCTAATCAGCTACTCAATATTAAAAACAAAAAAACGAGAAATCCAAAGACTACTGCAAAGCTGATAACAAACGGTCTATGGCTCTTTTAGAAGAATATTTCAGCTGGCCATACCATCCTTCTTCAGGTTTACAGATGTTATTGAATTTATGATCCTATCGTCACATCGCTTTATACTCAGTCTGGTAATTCATCCCAGCGGCTGTAAAATCGGAAAAATGGACTTATAGTAAAAAGGAAAACGGTCGAAGGATGGGCTTCTGATTTCGACTCCATAAAATTTATTTTTTCACGGTGACATACGAAACTCGTGGAAATATGACAGTTTTCCAATCGCGGGAAACAAGCCGTTCTATTTAGAAATCTACTTGGGAAAGGGTTGACTCAAGAAATCAGTGGAGATAGAGGCTCCTAGTACAGTGACGGGCTCCTGTCAGCTCTCAATCGAGTGATTTTTATTATTTGGGCGTGGCCCAAATAGAGTAAGTTCGCTTGCTTTGATTCAAAGTTGCAATAGGCACGCAACACGTGCGAATGTAAACAAGCCAGGCGACGCGAAAGTTTTAGGGTTAGGGTTGACGCCTGCTACGCCGGCTAATTGACAACGGAAACGGTGAAAATCTACCTTGTGAAATCTTTTAGCCTGAATTTCAAACTCGACTCGAAGGAATGTCTAAAATTCAGGCTGGGAAATCTTTATCTTAGGTTGTACAGTCTCGTGATACTTGCCAGCGAGAACTAAATGTAATTAAAACGAACCGTTTTTGTTATTATGTACAAAATAATTAAGGGTTTAAGAGAGAAAGTTGTGTGTGTAATACTTTCCACGTTTCTCATTTTCGTCTTTGTTGATCAGTTGTTGCTTGTGGATGTGTTTTCTCAGTCAGATGAACTATCTAACTTATGCTAAAAAACAATGGTCTTCCGTTATAAATCGTTATCGTTACCGTTCAAATCATGAAAAATCGATAACATTGTTGATTTGACACAGCAATTTACTTTATCAATTTTTACCTATTTCCGTTATCAATCGATAAAAATAACTTGATTGCTACCGATTTTTATCGATTGACTACTCCGAGTGCTGTGTGGCACTGAATGTTTGGGTGGCCATGATCAAAGTGTGTTAATTTACTGGGCTGCCTATGATGCAGCCCAGTTTATAAAATGGGTTTCTTTCTTTTTTTTTTTTTGGGGGGGGGGGGGGGTGGTATTTCTGGGAAGTAGTATTGGGGGTGCACCGTCCGCGTCATCTAATCTTTACACTATTTCAGAGAAATATCTATAAGGTTAATGTAAGATTACCCCCCGGGGATTTATGTCGTGGAAACGGACAACCTTCGACCTTATGATGGTTTGACATGAGGTACTTACCGATATTGCGAAGGCAGCCAGCCATTAAATGAAGATGTGTTTGAAGCTAGCGTTCTGCGCTTTTTCATTGTCTCCTTCAAAAGATTCTACGATGAGTACCTTTTGGGGTTTTTCTACACTATTTGTTGAAGTTTAAACCTTTGGATGATTTGGCAAAACGTGATTGCAAATCTCTCTGATCTGTGTTTGTGGCTAGCGTGTGTGTGTGTGTACATCCATTGAATAAAGACGTCTCTCAAGCTATCATTGGCACTATTTTTCTCAGTGCCATTTTCAAAATATGGTAGGATGGATCGCTTTTAAGTTTTCTCGTCTCTTTATGTTGAAGTTTGTGATTCTTGCTTTGCGTGTGAAAGGTAATTCCTTACCAAAGGAATGTCCAGGGGAATTTGCTCATTGTAGATCACTACGTGAAAAGTATAGAAGTTAATGGAGTTGTTGTTGTTTTTGTTCATTTATAAATATATATAAATATATTCACTAGGACAGTTACAAAGGCTTTATATCTGTGACCACATCGAGACAACTACTCAAACGCGGTTGGGTTGTAATACTGAACAAACGGCTGTAGTTTTACTGGCAAATAAATACGGTTGACGTAAAACTAGAAAGGAAAATACAATGAAAGATCTTAATTACAAGCGACGAGAAATGTACTAAGTAAACAAATACGAATACAAACTTCACTAGAAAATTACAACAGGCGAAATAAACCAAATAAAAGAGAAAACGAAAGAAAGACTAATACCTTGTGAGCCTATAGAAATCTGTCCAAAAAAAACCAAAATCCATCGCTGAACTAGCGAACAAAGTCATCTCTCACTGCCGAGCTAACAATGCATCTTAAAATATAAACGGCTTGGTCACCTGACCCAAAAAGGGCGCGAAAAACACACTACCGCGCGGTCCTGGGCTGGCTAGCAGCCACAATATCCCAACTCAGACAAAAACAAATTTAATTTGCTTTCATTGTTAGTTTTGATTGTTAGTTTCATTGCCCGGTTAGGCCAAATTAGTCACACTATATTTTAGGGAGCAGAAGGATTGGGGGAGGGGTGCGTGAAAATAACGCTTATTGTTTCCTGCTTAGAATGGCTCAATTTTTTAAGCAAGGACCAGCTTACAAAAAAGAAGGATCGGATCCTCATAAAGGATCTAATCAGCATGCAATAAGTGAAAATATAGGACAAAAAAGGCAAGGCTGATTTTACAGTCGGGAATATATAATCTTTTAACCAATATTTCGGAAGGCACGGCCTTCCTTCTTCAGGGTCTTACATATAACGAGAACCACTACGTGGAACTTACCGGGACCCAGTGGGACACGGGATTGCATAGATATAGTTGAGCCTGTAGTGTTGAAGAATCCCAGTAAGTGAATGAATGATCTTATGACAGAGAAACAAACTGCATATATGGACATAATAAAATGCTTATTTATGGATCACTGAGTATCATTTGTTAATTCATTGCACATTGAAATGGAGGCATTTGATTGTAAGGCAGTGGTTGATACATAGTGACATTCATCAATATGACCTATAGTAATTGTAGAGGAAGTATTTCTTTCCTGAATTGGGTAAACAGTAGCAAGTGGTGCAAAGCCTTGATTAGATTCTAATATTTGTATAGTAACATTTACTGCATCTGCAACTGCTTGAATGATAAGTGCATCAGCCCATGTACCTTGAATACACATATTATTCAGATATCTTAACCATGAATTTTCGGTATTGCTCTCAAATCTCTCTGGGTTGTCTCTCATAAATTGAACCCCAGAAGTACGTATACGCATAAGATGGTTGCTATTGCCATATAATTGATGTGATACAGATCTAAAGAAACAATCTCCTGCACCCGCCATGCATTGACTGTAAACCAAGTTCACCTAATCTTGACTGCATCAAATTCTCAGAAGAAATAGGAGAGGTCAACTGCATTGTTGAGCTGTGATTTTGCTTAAAAGGTCTAATTATTACCTCATGATGATCAGAGTTGTATTGAGTACTAGGTCCTGGATTCTTCTCAACATCTTTACTTAATTTGAAACAATAATAAATATCGATGTGCTTTACATTTTAGTTTCATTATCCTGTGATAATGCCTGCTAAAGAAAGACAACAAATAAGCTTTCTTGGGTATAGCCATTTTATTTAAGTTAATTATCTTTGGATCGCGTTTGTTATTACATTTGTATCGTGCACGATAAAGTTTTCTCACCTTATTAACATAGCGATGGAGCTTTGAAGACTTCGGTATCTCAATCGTTGAAATCTTTTTGAAGAAGAAATAGCAAATAGCTATATTCTGGAATTCTGCTCGGTTCACGAGCACGTCTAGACCGCCTTGTAGCACGTTTTTAAAGATGATATAAAGTTAGCTTTGATAAGTCGCTCTTATTCTCGATAAGTTTCACGATGAAAGGTTCACTCTTAAGTGATCGCTCGTAAATTTGTCTCTCCAAATATTCAGTCTTAAATTTTCGCTCATAAACTAGTGCATCGTAAAGGTTGGGGAACAAAAAGCTACAATCTTTCTCTTCACTGTCCTCCATGCACCGTGCTTTTCAATAAGATTTCAATAAGCGAGCAAAAGTAGCGAGCCACCGATATATCTCAGTCAGCGATTTATCCCTAACAATGTAACGTTGAAAAAACGAGAGAAACCGTCTGCATTTGAAGACCGGTGCCGCCTTCGGCTGGGCCCCGGTAATGAGACGTTACAATTTGAAAATAAGAGAATAGCGTGCAATATGATACTACTAGCAAGAGAACGTTGAAAACAAAACCGTTGAAGTAGTGACTGAAAGAAATTTGAAATATAAAAATATAAAAATAAATGATAACAAAGAGAAGAAACAGACTGTATTGATCAGTGTACCACATGGCCATTGTAAATATTGATGCTATCATTCCAAAATTTTGGTCTGACTTTCCAAATCCCATTTGCAATTTTAGCTTTTATTTCGTTTTTTTAAAGTTCTTAGTTTGTTTTTCATGAATATTTTCTGGTCTTAAATTCTGCAATTACGTTACGTTTTCTTGAACTCGTGATCGACCTTCCGTGTGTTGCCTCAACGCCCGGTCTTTTCCTGCATTTCTGTTGATATCTTGTAAGGTTCTTGTATTTAGTCTTTTTCATTCCGTAAATATCTTGCCACGTTTGAATTTTGGTATTTTGCATTCTGTAATTTTGTTGCCTCGATTTCATGTTCCTTGTTTTTTTTATATATTCCGCGTTTTGCTTTAGCCCCTTGGGGTAAGAATTTTTGGTACAAACCTACATCGACTCTAGAAGTTTGGTTTATGACGTCAGCGCCATCTTCCGCACAAACTCTGGAAGAGGGGGACATACCAAAAATCTTTCCTTGGAGGGAAATTACGCGCTTTTTGTGGGCTGTCCCTTATCGCTAAATAAAGTTGCTTTATCTATGTTATCTCGGATTTGTTCTGTCGAATGCCCATACACTTTTTTTTAAGTCGCCTCGATTTAAAGTTTGATGCATTCATGACTCAATGCCGGGAAAAGGTCACATGACCTAAAAAGGCGGGAAAATTGGGAGTTTCATTCCGAATTATCTAGCATTATGGCGGATCTGGTTCAATTGGATTATGAAGGCAAAAGTGTGGAATTGACACCAATGAATCTTAGCAAAAGAACAATTGCTCGATGTTTTAGGGTGCATGAAGACGGTTTGCACCTTAAAATCGTAAAAAATGGCAAGTGCGAAAATGTATGGCCGCGATGGAACGGCAAGTTTTTATTGCCAACGGGAACAAAAAATGCACATGTGGTTACCTTTCCTGCTGAAGATCAAGATTTACAAGAGGATGATGATGATGATTTTCAGGAAACATTTGGTAATCGGTACGTATGCATGTTCTTTTGTGTTTGCCATTTATTTTTTTCTTCAATGTTTTATTTCGGTACTTTATAAAGAAGGAAATATTTTAAAAGCGCGATTTGATCGCTTACGCTAGAAAATTTTAACTTAACTTAAACTTATTTTACATTTCACTTTCTTATTTTTATAAATCATAAGAGCAACCTCGCATCCAATTCCTCGCCCATCAATTAGTGGCTGCGGCCGAGTCTTAGCCCACCAGTAACTAGTGCTAAGCCCGTGTGACTCTGTCGGAGGAATCATCAAGCCAGAAAGTTAGATAGAAAGGTAATGCAAAGAGATATAACTCTTACCAGGAAAGAGAACTCGGAGTCTTTCACTAGTGGATTTGTAGAAAACCCCCGTTCAACAAGCTCTCGTATAAGCGCCTCGTCCACTAAGTCCGCTAAAATCATTTTGAAGGTGACTTTTTTCAAATAATTCTGCCTATCGGTTCCAGTTTCTCATGCTTTAGCCTCGCTCACAAGCTATTTCCAGGCCGCCTCGTTCTAACTCTATGGAATCGAGGTAACATAATTACCTTGTCGTAAATACGTTGAATTCCAAATGCGGTGCGTAAAAATTAATAATCAGTGATTATGGAATCGAGGCAACATAATTCCAGAATGGGGAATGCAGAATTTTAAATACTGTAAATGAAAGAAGGAACATGGAATCGAGGCAACATAATTCCAAAATGCAGAATGCAAATGTCGTAAATAAACTAGAATCATGAAATCGAGGCAGCATAATTCCATAATTCAGAATGCACATACCGTAAAAAGAAAAAGGAACATAGAATCGAGGCAACGTAATTCCAGAATGGGGAATGCAGGGGCGCTTTCCATTCAACCCAAAATTCCGGTAATTTCGGTTGGTACATCAAATGGAACGGACCATTTCGGTTTGGTCCGACCGGAATATTCGGGACCAGCTTTGAAGGTGGTCCTCTTTGACCGGTCTGGTCATTTCGGTCGGTCGGACCGAAATGTTCCTTTCCATTTGACAAAGTTGTTGTCCCCAGTACCGCTCTTTTGTATCCTGCTTGCAAGAACAATAACCAAGCGCGTGGTGGCTTGGGTCGGGTCTGTGGAACCGGAATGTACCGTTCCATTGAACACGGAAAATTTCCGGAATTTCAAACCGGAATTTTTGTTGAATGGAAAGCGCCCCAGAATTCAAATACCGGTACCGAAAATGAAACAAGGAACATGGAATCGAGGCAACATAATTCCAAAATGCGGAATGCCAAACGTCGTAAATAAAACAAGAATCATGACATCGAGGCAACATAAATCAAGGCACCATAACTCTAATAAATATGCTAAATACTATAAATACAAAACAGATGGAATAAAAGCAGACAAGGAATAGGAATGGCCATGAGTGACACTTATTGTATTACATTTCATCTTTCTTATTTATACCTAAAGGTTCAAGAGTTTTGCCTCTCTCAGTGAGGTATGCCTTTCTAGCTTTTCGTACATTGTATCTGTTAGATTTGGTATAAGCTCTAGTGGGATGAGTATGATGTCGTTAGCAGAGTGATCATTGGTAAGAAAGTGTTCTGAGACTGTGGTGGGTTTAGAGATATTAGATGGGTTGTCAACGGGTCTGCGGTGTTCGCCGAAGCGGTCTTTGAGTCGTCGTTTGGTTTCACCTAAGTATTGTTTATTGGAGCAGTGTCTCAATGTACACTCATGGTAATACAAGTTGCAAAGGAAGACTTCAATCGGAACAAAAGTATTCCTCGTTAGCTGCTTCCTAGGTCATCACTTTTGCACGCGGTGCTTGAGCTTGTGAAATCCACTCCACGGTGATGACAAAAATCAAATGATCCTGGCACTTATCTTTTCTGCGCTGACCATCGAAAAGTTCCAAATAGTCCACAGAACGCGTAGTTACTAAAACCCGGAACGACCCACAGCGATCCACAACGACCCACAACGATCCACAACGATCCCACAACGATCCACAACGATCTTCGAACGACCAAGGACGATCTCAAAACGACCCCCAAAAAAAAAATCAAAATTTCACTTTTGAATTTTTTTCAAAAATTAAGCTCCGTGTAAGAGGTCGCATAAATTCATTTACTGCTACAAAAGAGGACTTCACAACCTGTTTTGAAGGTCAGGGTTGCCTGAGCAGGGTAATGAACGAGTGCCTCGCTTACAGCTTACATGTTTACATACTCGGCAAAAAAAGTAAAATTTTCTCCCTTAACTCTCGTCTACGACCATACCACAGGGCGAAAACGATTCTCGTCTCATCACCGAAGTTAAGCCCTGTCGGGCGGGGTTAGTACTTGGATGGGTGACCGCCTGGGAATACCCCGTGTTGTAGGCTTCTTCTTTTATTTTATTTTTCGAGGAATTTTTTCATCATTTCTGCTGTTTGATCCCCTGCTGCGTTGGTGGTTCGAGAGCGCGCGGTAATGTTCCATTTTGCGCTGTGACTTCAAATCACCGCTTGTGACATCACTTTTTTCAAATCACAGCTTCCACAAGTCAAAGTTCGCCTTTAAGTGCAACTACAGGCCGAAAAACGGCCGCGAAAGCCACAGAAACAAGCGTAAAGGACAAATACGACTTGGGGGTCGTTGTGGATCGTTGTGGGATCGTTGTGGGTCGTTGTGGATCGTTGTGGGTCGTTGTGGGTCGTTCCGGGTTTTAGAAACTACGCCACGGAACGTTTAATCGTCGACTCTTTTCGAAGTGTATGCTCAAATGGGGAATGTATATAGAGAAGATCTCGTCTTACATGTCTTAGTCTCCTTATGAAATGTCATTTTAAGATCTCTTGTCACACAGGAAGCGCTGGCGTAACATAATATTAGAGCTGCGGGAAATAGAAAGTGGTTAAGTAATTAAAACATTTTCGAGGTCATTGCAGTTCATCACGTTAGTTCTCAGTGGTTCAAGATGACTACGCTGAATTCTTCGGATCCAAACTTCGATTTTTACCTTTCGATAATTCAAGACAAAGGTTACTGGTTAACACTAGCGTTCGTTGGATTTTTTATGACGTTCGTGATCATTATAGGAAACTTGGTTCTCCTCTTCATAACTTACAAGGATCCTCGAAAGACGCTTCGTACCCCGCCGTGTTTATTGATCACCAATTTGAGCACTTCTGACTTGCTTCTTGGGCTTTTAAACGTTTCTCTCGTGACGGCGAGAGATGTGTATCGTTTCAAGCAAGTACATATGCCTTTCCTTGGATTATTTAAGGCAATTATGTATACTGTTTTCATTACAACTATTTTCGTTAGTGGTTACTCAATAGTAGCTATGTCAACAACTTGCTTTGTGGCGATTAACAAGCCAACGGAATATAAGACCATCATTACTAAGAGAAGAGTCAAGATATTCATCGGTGTTTTATGGGTGATTTCTTTGTCGACCTGTGTTCTGCCTGTGGCGAACGTGCCTGAGATAACTTATATAATGATTTATCTTCACACGCACGCAACAGTACCAGCTATTTTGTTGACTGTGATTTACACGAATGTATACCGCGCTCTCGCGAGACGTACACGCGAAGTTCAAAGAGAAGGCTACAACTCTGTAGCGAGTAAAGCACTGGAACGTGAGAAAAAAATGGTCAATGCCATTGTTATAATTCTTGGATTATTCTACATCACATACATGCCTCGGTACATAAATCTTCATCTACTGTACTTCTGCGAATCATGCAAGAAATCGTTAACTTTCCACATGATCGAAGTAGTCTTGTCTAGATTTTTATATTTAAGTTCCGCTATCAATCCCTTCGTATACGCTTGGAGAGTACCGAAGTATCGCCAGGCCTTTCAAGATAGCTGGAAGATGTACCGTGGTAAATTGAGAATTACCTCTCATAAATCATTCGCGCTTCATTCGCGGCGTCGAACGTTTTTACATGGTAGAAGCAGAGCGCAAAGCGAGCCAACTGAATCAAGCAACCTTTAAATTATTCAATGAAAGTAAAGCTTCGCAGTAAGTTAACAAGTAAGAGAGTACTTCTGGTTCTCTCGGAAGACAATATTTCACGCTCTTGCATATTTCGCTCACTTTTACTATATTAGATTTTAATATAACGAAACTGTAATTGCAGTGTACAAGCGCCGGAACGACACAAAACCGTACTTGTTGTTGTCAACGAGAAAACAAAATCTCCACAAGTGGGCCTTTAATTAATGCACTTTGGGAGATCATGGTCTCTTCAAAGGATGTTCGGAAACAGTGAACAAACAAACTTCTAGGTTATTCTTAGGGTAGTTACATTGGTGAACATTGGAATCGAATAATTAAATAGTTGTAAATGGAAAATGCTTCTTAAGTAATGATCCAGGTAAGAAGGGAAGCAACTTCTTTTGTTGTAGCGCAATACGCTTTCCTCATATAGAATTGTTTTCATTTTTATGCAGAGAATGCATAAACCTACAAAAAGGTAGTTAACGAAAGAAAATGTATTTAAACTCCACTTTTAAAGGGTATATTTTTGTGTTAAAACATTTCGACCAATCACAAGAGTTGCAAATAATAGCCAAGAAATGTTTACTATTTTACGTGATCCGCACATACGATTTCTGTGTTACTTAGACTAAGACGAGATTTTGTTATAAGGAAGTTGAATAGAAAAAAAGGGATTAATATACATGCTACTTTGCGAAGATTTCGTAAAATGTTATGTTTAAACCAATCAGAACCATAGTAGAGACAATAGTAAAGATAGCAACTTTTTGCATTCCGACGTGTTCACTGCGTTTTGGTCCTTTCCTTCTTGTCTGGATCATCACTTAAAAAAGAACACAATAAACCCCGATGACAATCAACCTTTTGTTGTGGTCCCTTGGAAATGATGAACTACTTTTAATATTGTGTTTATTTTTGTTCTTCATGGACACGATCAGTACAGGACCTTAACACATTCACTTCCTTTCTCAATGACATTCACCCCACCATAAAATTCACATGGGACCATTCCTTCACATCCACAATGGCAAAATCGTCATTGACCTTTACACCAAACCTACAGACAAACACCAATACTTACTACATTCGTCATGTCATCCCATACGGCTTCACCGCGAACTTCACCACGGCTTCACCGCGAACCATCAATATCGTTAAGAAAAAGATATCCTCTGGAACCTGTCCTCTATTTTTCCGGAAGATCGTCGAGATGAAGCGCTCTGCGTTACGGGCTGTCATCTTGCGTGAGTGTCAAAACTACTTAGGAGGAGGCGGTTTGGGAGGAAGCGAGAAAAATCGAGGGACTGTAATAACATCACTGCAGCTCGCGTTCAGGAGGCGAGACAGGAATTTTACGCCTTTTACCATTCATTAATTAAGAAACTCCGCTGGCGATGAAAAACATGCCAGACACATTTAACATCTTTTTCGCGTGTTGACAAATATCTCCTTTCGAAACAGTGATTTTATACAATTTCTGGACCATTCCTCCAAATAAAATGGGCCAAACATGCACACATTTTCCTAATCAAAGCGCTTAGCATGTGTGTGTGTGTGTGTGTGTGTGTGTGTGTGTGTGTGTGTGTGTGTGTGTGTGTGGGGGGGGGGGGGTGCAGGGGGGTCACAATCTCCCGCTTCCCGTACCCCGTTCTGCCGCCTCCCGTACGTTTTTGTCCCTTGGTCTCCCGACTCCCGCCCTTTATTGTGTTTCTCCCGTTATCATTTAAATCACGCTGTTTGACTCCCTATTCAGATTCTAATAGGGAGTGCTTTGGCCTTGTCCAAAATAAAAAATTGTGTTGTAAATCGAACCACTCCGCACTTTCCAGCGCGATCATTGAAGCTGCATTCCTTCGACACAAGTTTACACCACGCGGCAAAATCTTCATTACAGTGTTTTGTGAACTCCCAGGAAGGTCTTCCATGGACGGATTTTTCCCCACCAAAGGGTTTAATAGAGAGTGGGGGCCTTAAAAGAGAGGGGGGGATTATTTAATTTAGCGAAACGCATCACCTGTAGCAAAAATACCGTGATATGAGACAGAGTAGACTTACGCGTAATTCACTTGTGGGAGCCTAAAAGTAACAGGAGCAAGGTTTCTCGAGGACAGACTTGTGGTTCCTGGGCGGTACACTGCTTTGTCTAACGACAAGAAAATGGTGGCAATTCTCCACAGAGAGCTAGACCGCAAAGTTGAGAAAGTTAAGCATATGAAGTTGGAGGTCATGTCGCCAAAGACCAAAAACAATATGAACTTCCAGCCTGAATAAATCATAACTGATCAGTCCACGTTAATCTTTAATTTTTTTGTGAAGAATAAGGATTGGGGGAGGGGGAGGGGCAGCTTAATAGAGAGGGGGAGCTTATTTGAGAGGGGGGGCTTAATAGAGGATTTACGGTAAAGGGCTAATAGGGAGAGGGCATGATCTCAGGCTATGTCCTATGATGTAAGCGACTTGGAAAGGTTTCCAATTTCACAGGAAGTAATGCCATTTTTTTTATCCCGAGCACGAATTTTCGTTTTTTGACTTTTCTCGTGTATAAAACTTTGCTTTAAGCCTCGGAAAACGTTAAATGGAAGTCAAAAAACGTTGTTGGGTTCGTTTCTTTGACTGCCTTATTGAATTTCTCTCTCGCTTCCCGCCATCGTAGAGATCCCGCCTCCCGCCCTTTCTCCTCCCGTCTCCCGTACCCCTCCCGCCCCCTGTCCCCCTCCACTAGCATGCTCGCTTCACCACAGGTTAAAACGGTTAAACCTCCCGACAGAAAGTCAGGCATTTCTGACAGGTCGTCTTTTTTGCGTCGGCGTGGCGTTAAATTTCAGTTCGTTTGGCAGAAAGTGTGTTTCAACATTCCCCCCCCCCCCCCCCCCCTGGCCGGACTGCTGCATATTATGTGATTCATCCTCAGAATACCAAAAGTCCTTCGTGTGTTGGTTTAAGATGTGCGTTATGCCCGACCTATGAAAGCGTACGTTTTATAGAAACGACGACTTGTCAGCGACTTGTCAGTTTCGGAAACTTTAACTAAACCCGTTGTCAACGCAAATTAACATCTATTGTCAGATGACCAATCAAACGCCTGCGTTGCTGGTACTACACGCTCCGCGAACGCGAGGTACAGAGATGTTATTACAGTCCCTCTATTTTTCTCGCCCCCCTCCCCCTATAGCTATAATCCCCAACGCCCGCCCGCTCGGTACATTTGAAAATCAAGATGGCCGCCCATTAACGGTAAGACACGCGCTAGATCTCGACGATCTCACGAAAAAATAGGGGACTGTGAACAATCTAGAACCCAGGGTAAATAAGTCAGCGCGCGAATGACGTCAGAGTGACTAATTTTCAGTTTTTTTCTGAGTTTTGTCATTTTTCTCATTTTAATGGAAAAAGACAGACAAACATGACATTTTAATTACAAAAGTCAGACAAAAGTGAGGAATTCGCCAATGTTAAAGGAGCTGTGTCACGAAATTCAGCCAAATTAGGTTATTCCAAAATGCCCGTAAATTAAAAGAAACATAAAAATAACCGCTTAAAACATCAAAGGAAGGATAAATAACACAACAGATACAACAGCTGCCACGGATGGGCAAAACTGAAGAAGATTGAAACGGATTGAAATTAGGGTTTTTGAAAACTGTTCAGCCTAACAGTTTTCAAAGTTTGTCTCTGCTGTTTGCAGCTTCAAAAATAATGCTCAGGGGACATATTTGATTGTCTCTAATCTCTGATTTTGTGATTTTCATGTAATTTCTTTGCCTACTGAAATAAACCCCAGTGAGCCGTAGGGGAAGTTGATTGAGTACACAACAATTAATACTTGTTTTGAAAAAACTTCGAGAAAAGTGACTTGTAAATCAGCTTAATGTTTTCTTTTGCCTTCATGTGGCCTGTTCTAGGCGTTCAGAAGGTACCATTAGAGCAAAACGAGGAAACTATGGCGGAATAGAAAAGGATAGAGTTTTCACTCGATCTGTCTTTAGCCCTACCGCTCTCTATCTGAACGCCTTAGGTAGCTGACGTTGATTTTGTTCAGATTAGGCTCAAAGCTGAGAATCATATATAGATAGGCTATGCACATCCTATATGGTGCATAGTCTGCGTGAAATCCATGAGGGGACACGTGACCACGCATTGATTATTAAATGATCACTGAATTTTCCATAGAGTCTGATCAAGACCCCATCACATCACAAGAGAGCACACAATAGAAATAAATAAACTTTATTTCTCTGGTCCGGCTTACGATGTATCCAAAAACTTTGGGATCAACAGATGTCAAATTTAGTATTTATAGTGACGTCGATTCGATACAGAATCATTTCAATTCGCGCCCCCGAAGCACTGAAATTTTACACACAAATTTTGATCTCTTCAAGTATACTGAGTTTGCGCGTGGACAAGAAAGCATTTGAGATGAGTAGTATTCTTCGTTCTTTAGGCAAAGCACGTGAAACTATTTACACCCCGACCAAGTAAACTTGTATCGAAACGACCTGTAACTACTTGTGAAATCATTGTTTTCAATACAACAAAATATGCCAGGTAGAAAAACACTGTTTACTACAAATTTACTTCCCGCTAATGCTAAGTTGAGGTGTCACAACATTCGCTTCTAGATATTAAAAGTTTTTAAATAATTCTATCTACAAAACTACCTTCCGCCATTGTTAAATTCAATAGGCGATCTGAGATAACAGGTATAAAATGCAGTCAGATAGCATGCATGCAGCTATTGATATTTCTTGTCATCTAAAACGTAAACGGTAGATTACAAAAACAAAACTTGAGGAAAGACGTAAAAAAATCTTGAGTGTCGTGTCCTGATGTATGTTATCTAAGCGTTTCTACTTTCCACTTCCTTTCTTAAAGCTGTGTAATCCAAATCGCCCTGATCGTTTGCTTGGAATTCCAGTGATAAACCAGTGAAGGACTTTTTGATGGTGTCTTTTGAAGAAGCGTATATCATTTTGTCTCCAATCTTTGCATTTTCGTCACACCTGAAACAAAAAAGGGAGATGAGATGAGCCAGCCTAGTCAACCGGGCTGGCTCTGCCCCGATTGTCGAGATCTTGGTTCCTTGAAGGAAGATCTCAGCAAGTAGGGCAGCCGGTCTTCCCATATAAACACAACAACGATTTTGTAAGGAAACAAGGCACGAACCGAACCAGGGCCAGGTTGCATAAAGCCTTCTTAAGATGAGAGGGCTCTTAACGTTTGTTCTGAAACAATAACCTATTGTTTTGAAATAATAGTTACGAGTTTCCTTAATCTTGAGATGTTTTATGCAACCCGACCCAGCCCGGTGGAGACGGCCAGTCTTGCTAACCGGGCTGGCTCACCTCATATCTAAGTAGAAATGAGAACCAGGCAGTAAGGGTGTACTTTATCATACAACCTAAACCTACAGATCTTATTTACTAGCCCGTTCCAGGCTTTGAGATAGTCGGGTCGGAGAAATGCAGAAAGCGCCGAAAATAAACTGACGGGAGAAGACTGGTGAGAGGAAGGGCGGCGCCGCCCATTTTTCCCTGATCGCGCGCTTATATTTTTGCGTGCCTTACACTTACGCGTCATCCCAACTATCTGAGAGCCTGGAACTGGCTACTTTTTTATTTAACACTTTAAGCCCCAGTATCCACATACAAATTCTCCAAACTGATCTCCATACATTTCCTTAAAGAATTAGTTGAGAGAATTTGTTTAAAGATCAAAGCATTTAGCCTGAAATTCATACGATTGCTTCGAGTCGTTTTCTCCTCTCAACAACGACGTTACTGAGGGAGTAATAACGACTCGAAGTAATCGGATGAAATTCAGGCTACAAAGTATTTTCCGCTTTACAGTGTATGGATAATTGTAAGGAGAAAATTGATCTTGGACACTATTGGGACTTAAAGGGTTAATAATCTCCTGATGAGTGCACTTTGACTAATAATACATCAATTTAGGGAGCAAGGCTGGCGCAGTGGAGACAGCGCTCACCTCTCACCAAAGTGGCCCGGGTTCGACGCCGTTTGTAGCTACACTGAAGGAGGAAATTTGCAACGACGCGTGCCGAGTTTATGAAACGAGTTTAAATATCTGTAAGAAGGCCGCGATAAAAGTAAGTTTCAAGTGGTTTTATCACCAGTAAGAAGTCCCAAATAAATATAGCGTGATGTTGACTTCAACCAATCGAAATAAGGTATCATTGATTAAGGTACTAAATCATTACTTTTACATCTCTCTGGTAGATGTGAAAAACGAAAAAGACCATATAATCCAGTCGCGAGCCTTTCGCGCTTCTCGAGCGCCGGGAATTCCGTTCCCATTTCTTTTCGAACGCCTGACACATTCTGTTCCACTTATAACTCCGCTTTGAGTTTAACCAGGTTAATGAAATAAAATCTTCTTACAACTTTGACTCTGCCGAGCTACATGCATTATAATCCAGCCTAAAACTAAACTGGACAATTTTATGCCCGGTCACCAATAGGTAGAAATACAAAGACAGCCTTACTCACCAAAAGATGAATGCCAACTTATTAACTCGCCTGCCATCCTTCTTCACAAATCCAAAATCATACAAAATATATCGTGGCTCATTACTGAGTTGCTCCTTCATTCTATTAAACTGTGCTTCATCTTCTTCTACTGTTTCTGTTTTGCATGGATCACCACACACGTCAGCAACAATTTTCTTCTTCCCTTCAATTTTAAAGAATGCAAACTTGTGTTTCCTTCTCATCTTGATGTCATTAAACACATCGTTGATTTTAGCATCGACTTGGACCCCTGACATAGACTGTATCAAGAGAACATAAAAATAAAATAAATAATCTAAAAAAAAAATCTTATTAAGATCTCAGAACTGCTATAAGGGAGAACACAAATTCCAAAAACGAAGCATTTTTTGTTCAATAGAAGTGGAGAAAATAAAGGCCAAAGTTGGTATCTAGGAGAGCTATTTTTGAAATATTGATTATTACATTATGAGTTTCAAGTAAGCAAGAGGCGATCACAATAAAATTTGCGTACATTCTGCTTCCTGAAATAAAGAACTGTTGCTTTGATCATTCCTAATCACCTCCATGCCGCTGAAAAACGGCTGGCCGAGGGTGTGTTTAGTGTGAAAGCGACCTCAAATTTTGGACTAAAATACTGACACTACTGTTCTCTCGGGCATTTTTAGAATTAAGAGTCGACAACGGCCACCTACAATTTTATCAAAATACCGTAACTACATACCATTGTGATTGTTGATCGTGAGTTAAGTTTTCAAAAGACCTTGAAAGCAAAATAGTCAAAAATTAGTTGGGGTCAACCAAATTAATCTGCATATAGATGTTTAAAATAAACTTTGTGGAGAGAAATACTTAATCAATTGTTGGTAGCAACTTGATCAAGAACTTGAGCTTTCGTTCGTGATAAATGTATAGACTCCAAAAACTAACTTAAAGCAAGTCTTAGTTCGCACCTTACCGGTAACTTTCTTCTTGACAGCTAGCTCTTCCAACTCTATGGTTTGATAACTTTGCTGCAGTTGCTTATATACATGCATATGTTTCCAGTGTGATGTAACATTCTATATTTATAATTATCCAGTTGCTTTAGACTGTGGTTTTCTTCGACATCATTTACTTCAAAGTACTTCAGTGCATCCTTTTAAGGAAAAGACAGTTTGAAAAATAATGGAAATTAAAATTACGCAATGATATGAATTTGCATAAAACTGAATTATCAGGGTTGCTTTTCGTTTGTTTTATAGGACTGATGTGGAACTAAACATGCCCTAAACTCCTATCTAGCAGAAATAATAATCAATATTAATTTTTTTTAACTGAAGACAACCCGAAAAACTATTGAAAGAAGATGTTGAAATTTACAGGCTTATATTGACTAACAACTTCATATAATAAACGTTTGAAGTACACGAGTAGATTGCGCGCATTAGGTGTATCCTTATATGGCCGCGTATTTGACAAATTAGATTTTTTCAAATAATAATGACATAAGATAACGTTTTCTTGGTAACGTCACAGTCTATAAAATCGGTATGCACTTTTTGTTAAATCTGAGAAACTTAATACCTATGTACCGGATATAATTCACGATATTGCTATGTCATGTTAGCAGTCGGTTTACCTGATTAAATGTGTCAGTAGTTGCTAACTAGTATTCGGGGTTAAAGTACAAAAAAGATCCAGCAACATTGAAAGAATCGAAGTAAGTGAACTGTCCAAATATTTTTCCACAGCCTCGCACAGTTTTATTCCCGTAATTATTCTATTCGACTACAAACATTCTGAAAAATGTTATGATCGCTGATAGTTTTAGTAAAGTGAGGTTTATAGCTTTGTCTAATTTTCTCCCTAAGTGTTTATCCTATGGCTTGTAAAAGTGATGTTATAGTTCTTACGCATTTATATTAGATCCAATCTTCGGGACAAAACATCGACTGACATTGCGTGGGTTATTGTATGCTCCCCACTGTATGCATTACCAAAGAAGGAAACGAACGATACTGGCATCCGTCAGCAGCCTGTATGTCACGCCATGCAAAAGGAAAGCTTGTTGCTTGCCACTTGTATGCTTACAAAATAAAAAAGTAACATAAATATAAAAAACATAAAAAGATAAGAAACCCTGTCTTCCGTTAAGGGGGATTCTAAGAAAAACTTTGCGATTTTCACTTACGTGGAATCCAATTTTTGCGTTGTGTCATCATCGTACTGTAGTCTGTGAAGAACAAAACGCTTATGCACTTCATAAAGGACACTCTTTTTTTTCTGAAGCTTTGATTTGACTAATTTCATGGATTTTCCGAAGAACACTAAAAAGATTTATTGTTTTGAATGTAGGTGCCGATTCTTGGTTTGTGCTAAATGCTGATATTGAAATGATGCCGGGTCTCTGCAAATGATAACAAATAATCGTGACTTCGACAAAACGGTCAGCACTCGTTAACATCCGTCGAAAGGCCCTCTTATCTTCGGTCGGATTTCGTAAACGTATGACGTCACGCTCGCCCTGTGGTTCCTCCTGTGACTCATGTAAGCTTCGCTTCGATCGTCCACTCTGATTTTTCTGATGATTTGATGTTTGTTTCTAGGTCTTGTTTTGCTTTTTCGATCATCCCTCAATTGATTCAACCAAGAAGATGCCATTGCATCTGTTTGGAAAGGATGTTTTAATGTTTCGCCTCGATCAAGCCTCTTAGCGTATCAACAAGGTCCTTTCAGCGGATGTCACTGAATAACATCCCTTGAATGGCTGCGGATTGAATGGCATTCATGAAGAATTACACGAACAAGCAAATAAAACTCAAATGAACCGCTACCCCATTTAACAACTTTTTCAAATATTGGCGGGAATATAAGATATAAAGAATCATCCATGTGTGTAATGTCTATAATGAATGCTTGCCGCAACAACAACAACAACAACTTTATCTGTACCCAGCTGTACTCTACATTGATTTGCAAGATATAAAAAAAATTGTTAAATATATAGAGAGAGTACAGGCTGCCCATAATAACCATTGAGGGCTAAAAAGATAGAGCAGTCTCACTTAGGTTATTAATAAATGATTATTTTAAAGGTTCAGGTACCACACACCACACACAGCAACACAAAACATTCACACAAAAAAAACGAGCAGAAAAAGAAAGACAGCTAAAGAAAGCTAACAGTATTAAACAAGTTGTACGTCTGATAATTTATATTCTGTTTCATCCGCTGAAGAAGCACAAAGCTAATCGAAGATTTTGAGGCTCGAAGAACCACAAGGCAAGCAAAGGCTTTGGAGGCACAGGTGAGTAGTAGCTATATTATACAGTGGCGGATCCAGACCTTCAGATAAGGGGAGGGGGGAGGGGCACCTGGTCATCCAGACCCTGAGATAAGGGGGGGAGGGCGGTCTCCCAAAAAAATTTTTCAGCCCTTTGGGCGTGGCCTCAGTTTGGTCTAAAAATAAGAGGGGGGCCTGGGCTTCCCAGCTCCTCACGTAGATCCACCACTGTTATATACAAAGTGGGCCGTTGACCATAGCCCTACTCCAGTTTCCCAAAATGTCATTTGCTTAGTTCGATGGAACTAGCAAATCTCTTTGAGATCTTAACAGTGTCCATAGAATCCGCAATCAACAGTTGGCCGGGTATGCATAAGTAGGCAGTTGTTCACATAAAGGCTAAAACAATCCTTCTTCAACGTACTTCTTGAGTCGTCGGAGGGTAGAAAACGTGCACCCTGGATGCTACAATGACCAATTTTGGGTTGAGAAATGGTGGTAGGGAAGGGGGGTGGAGACAATCCCCCCCCTGCCATTTACATTAAAGGCAATTCCCTTTCAAGCAAACAGCTATGACTGTGCATGGCTGAGTTTGTTTGCATCGTCAGCATATTTTGCATAGTATTGCCACAATTTGTAATAGCAATGACTAGAATATTTTACAGTGAAACCTCTATTAAGCAGACCCCCAATTAAGTGGACACCCTCTCTTAAGCGGACACTAAGCCGGGTCCCAAGACGGACATCTGATATTTCCCTTTATAATAAACTCCTATTCAGTGGACACCTCTATTAAGCGCATGCGGACACTAAAATAAGTTGTATTTGGCTACTTTCCATTGTTAAAAACCTCTATTAAGCACACACCGGACTGAATTGACAATAGTAGTATTGGATTACGTCCTTGAAATATGTACTGAAGTCAGTTAATGTTCATTTACAAGCAAATTAAAGCTGGTAATGAAAGGTAATGAACTTGAACTCTGGATAGCTTCTTTAACAACTTGCAACTTTTTCATAGTACAGAGTAAACGTTTAATGTTGATCATTTACGAACATTGCACAATTTTTAAAACCTCTAATAAGTGGACACTCTCTATTAAGTGGCCACTTGAGAAGGTCCCGAAGGTGCCCGCTTATTAGAGGTTTCACTGTAATTGATAAAACAATAATGTAATAGTAATGATTATAATAATTATTATTATTATAATTTACAGTTTTGCAGTTAGACAAAGAAATATTTTTAACCTTTCGTTATTCTGAACATCACTCATGTTCTTAAACTACCGGTTTTAAGTGGTAGCATTAACATGTATGACATTTAGTTTGCACAGAACTTGAGCAGGGAAAAAAATCCCAATTTCCATCAGGTACTGTACAGAACCTCTAGATCTGTGACAGTCAAACCAGGTCAAGTGCTAAGGGGGAGGGGGGGGGGGGTTGGGGGTTAGGGGTAGGGTCAGAGTTAGGTTGAAGCTCCTGATTTAGAATGGGGTATCCATTTCAGAGGCTTACTGTAGTTTGCGAAACGAAATGGAACGAAACGAAATGGAACGAAATGAAAGGGAAATCTGTAGTTTGCGAAATGGGAATCTGTAGTTTGCGAAATGAAAATCTGTAGTTTGCGAAATGGAAATATGGAAATTTACTTTCTCGCTGCTGCATCGTTGACTGACATGTGACAGTTGATATGATTGCGAAAGACCCGTAGTTACTAAAACCCGGAACGACCCACAACGATCCACAACGACCCACAAGTCGTATTTGTCCTTTTCGCTTGTTTCTGTGGCTTTCGCGGCCGTTTTTCGGCCTGCAGTTGCACTTTAAAGCGAACTTTGACTTGTGGAAGCTGTGATTTGAAAAAAGTGATGTCACAAGCGGTGATTTGAAGTCACAGCGCAAAATGGAACATTAACGCGCGCTCTCGAACCAACGCGCGATCTATGCCCAAGTTATATTATTTTGCAAAAAAATTACCTCCCAACTTGATTACTTCGGGCAACAATTCCGAGTAACTTTGGGACCGACAGCAGAGATACATTCCAGCAGGGGATCAAACAGCAGAAATGATGAAAAAATTCCTCGAAAAATAAAATAAAATAAGAAGCCTACAACACGGGGTATTCCCAGGCGGTCACCCATCCAAGTACGAACCCCGCCCGACAGGGCTTAACTTCGGTGATCAGACGAGAACCGGTTTTTTTTAATTTTTTTTTTTATTTCTGAGAGGCTCAAATTGAGCTATAATATTTACAGGTGTTGTAAATTAGACTAGGGTGAAATACATTCAGGCTTAAGCAATACTTGAGGTGGTTTTACAGAGTAAATATAAGGGTTCCGTTAGTGAGTCTGGCGAAGGCTTCACCTATGCACCAATCGAATGGGAAGTAGTATACTGTGTGGCGAAGTTTAGCAAGGCGGTGTTGGAAGGTGAGGTGAGCTTGTACAGCGGAGCGGAAGATGATTATCGGGTCAGTAAGGTTGCCCCGAAGTCGGTATTCGGTGGCTGATTTGTGTATGGCATAGCGGGCGAGCGTCAGGGCCCAGTTAAGGAGGTGAACTGCGCGGTTACTGAGCTGGTCATTTTTCGTGCGGAGGTAACCAAAGAGTTGAATAGTAGGGGTGACCGCGAGACGTTTCCCTGTAATTTTGTCGATGTCATCTCGAATGGTTGACCAGAAGGAGAGGAGGTGAGGACAGTGTAACAAAAGAACCGGTGTTCTCCCTGTGGTATGGTCGTAGACGAGAGTTAAGGAGAAAATTTTACTTTTTTGTCGAGTATGTAAACATGTAAGCGAGGCACTCGTTTATTACCCTGCTCAGGCAACCCTGACCTTCAAAACAGCTTATGAAGTCCTCTTTTGTCTGAGCAGGGTAATGAACGAGTGCCTCGCTTACAAGTTTACATACTCGGCAAAAAAGTAAAATTTTCTCCTTAACTCTCGTCTACGACCATACCACAGGGAGAACACTCCTTATTCAACTACTTCCCATTCGATTGGTGCATAGGTGAAGCCTTCGCCAGACTCACTAACGGAACCCTTATATTTACTCTGTAAAACCACCTCAAGTATTGCTTAAGCCTGAATGTATTTCACCCTAGTCTAATTTACAACACCTGTAAATATTATAGCTCAATTTGAGCCTCTCAGAAATAAAAAAAAAAAATTAAAAAAAACCGGTTCTCGTCTGATCACCGAAGTTAAGCCCTGTCGGGCGAGGTTCGTACTTGGATGGGTGACCGCCTGGGAATACCCCGTGTTGTAGGCTTCTTATTTTATTTTATTTTTCGAGGAATTTTTTCATCATTTCTGCTGTTTGATCCCCTGCTGGAATGTATCTCTGCTGTCGGTCCCAAAGTTACTCGGAATTGTTGCCCGAAGTAATCAAGTTGGGAGGTAATTTTTTTGCAAAATAATATAACTTGGGCATAGATCGCGCGTTGGTTCGAGAGCGCGCGTTAATGTTCCATTTTGCGCTGTGACTTCAAATCACCGCTTGTGACATCACTTTTTTCAAATCACAGCTTCCACAAGTCAAAGTTCGCTTTAAAGTGCAACTGCAGGCCGAAAAACGGCCGCGAAAGCCACAGAAACAAGCGAAAAGGACAAATACGACTTGTGGGTCGTTGTGGGTCGTTCCGGGTTTTAGTAACGACGGGTCTTTCGCAATCATATCAACTGTCACATGTCAGTCAACGATGCAGCAGCGAGAAAGTAAATTTCCATATTTCCATTTCGCAAACTACAGATTTCCATTTCGCAAACTACAGATTTCCCTTTCATTTCGTTCCATTTCGTTTCGTTCCATTTCGCAAACTACAGATTTCCCTTTCATTTCGTTCCATTTCGTTTCGTTCCATTTCGTTTCGCAAACTACAGTAAGCCATTTCAGAGGCGTTTTCTAGAACGGGATATAAAAAATTGGCCCATTTCTACAATGGGGTATCAATTTTAGGGGAATTTTTTTTTAGAACGGGGTGCCAATTTGGAGTCCCAGGCGGCACATACCCACCCAAAAAATACCCAAGTGCCCCCCCTCGGTCAAGCCTACCCCCCAAGAATCCGTTAATGAATTTGTTATTCAAAAGTTGAATCCGTTCCTATTTACCGGGTAGATTGATCCTTGCATTCTTGCATGTGTAATGAGCTGTGAATTCACACGAGAGGCAGTTATCAAATTTCTACCAGCTCTGTTTTCCTGAATCTGATGTAAATGTCTTCTAAGAAACGCAACCCATTCAAAGATTTTCAATCTGACCAAATACAGAGAAGTTCTCGTAAAAGATTCACTGCTCATTACGCACGCAGAAATGTCGCATTGAATTGGACACCAGTTACGGGAACGACTAACGGATTCATTTTTCAAATAATCAATTAATTAATAGAATCTTGGGGGATACGCTTGACCTGCTATGACTGTAACCAACACCTCCTATAAGCGTACATGCACCTCTTACTAACAGACACTAATCTGGGTTCACAGCAATTAATTTCTAAGTTAAAAATCTGCATTAATCCAAACTACTGGTATTGTAAGTAAAGAGTCTTTTCTTGGTAACAAACATCCACATAGAGAATAGTTGCCCACATGATAGATCATAGCTATAGCAAATACTCCTCTCTCTATGGCAGTGGCGGATCTAGGGGAGGTGCCCAGGGGGCCTGGGCCCCCCTTATTTTAAGACCAAACTTGTCTAAAAATCTCAGGGGTCTGGATGACCCCCCCTCCCCCCCCCCCTTACCTGAAGGTCTGGATCCGCCACTGTATGGCCGGGCAGTTTGGTTGAACAGATGCCTTTGACAAGCAGTATAATTCCGGAGTAATTTGGTCAACACTTTGATACTGAATAGGAAAACAAATTTACATATAGAGGGAGAAAGGAGGATCCAGAGCGCACCGAAAATCGATCCACCAGTCAAATTACACGGTCAATAATGCACAAGAAAACTGAAGGGAAGTTTAATGATGATCAAACAAGGAAAAACAATCTTACTGTTGAATAATTACTTTTCCATGTTTGTTTTTGCTTCATGAAATTAAATAGCATCTGCTCTACTTGATCGAATGACAGAGCATTTTCTTTTTTTCTAGAATGACATGCCTTTACTGTGAAAGAAGTTGAAGGAACAATTACAGCGGAAGAGGCTTTAAGGTACACCTATAAACTAATATTCAAGCAAGACCCCAAAGAAAAGAGGGAGTGAGATTATTTAAAGAGAGGGAAGGGCTAATGCAGATGGGAAGATACCATTTCCAAATTCTTTGGACCCTCCCCTTTCAGTTTTTACTGGACATATTTTTGACGAAACAACAAGAAGCCAAGTCAAAACTCTGAGGGATTACTTAAGTTGAATTAAAAATATTGATTCCACCATTCATTCATTGATGTACTGTTAAAGAAACATATTTAAAAAAATCTTGAACAAACCCATTGACCTGATAGGCAACCTTTCCCAAGAAATAGCTTGCAAATATCATGTAGATGAAGACTTCATGGTATCAATGGCTTCAAACCAAAATGCACAGTTTAAGCACATTTTCATTTGCAACCTTAATTACAAAGCATAAAATAAGTAAGCCTAAATAAATAAATAAATCTGACAAAATTTATTCAAACATGGCTTCAGTGAGTGTCTACAGGTCCTATGTTAAGTGTGTCCTTGATACCAAGACTTTGATCCTCCCCAACCAGGACAATGGGTGACTGTCTGTGCCTCCCACTGAGTTCTGCAATTATCAACAACAACAACAACAACAACAACAACAAAACTTTATTAATAAACAAATAAACTTAAAGAAGTGTTGGCCGCAGCTAGCAAGGCTATTCGAAGCAGCACAATGCGTGCAAAATATAAAAATAGAGACAAAGGCTATTAATCTCAGCAGAGGCCCGATTCAGCTCAGTACGGCTAGGGTAAATTAAGAACAAGGTACTTGCAAGTCAAAGCCTCTAGTGAACACTGCTGCTTACTGAAGGGGTTGTGTCAAAACGGTTCCCCCCCCTACCCCACTAATTTTGGCCCCAGGTCTGATCCACCCACCCACTGTTAGGGCAGTCTCTTAGCTATCCAGCTAAACTGACCAAGACAGCAAGCCCCCTACCATTTTGGACGCTGGACTGGCCTGGTGCTGGGCTGTGCCCGGCGCCAGGCGAAAACCTAGTGACCAGTCATTTTAACGAAATCAGACAGAAATATTATTTAATAATATTATTATTACAACCTCATATTTTGCGCATTCTCTTGACCTTATAATTATGGTGAAATGACATTACAGTGGAATAATAAATAACAATATTGATCCTTCTCCTCAAGTGT
Organism: Porites divaricata; assembly: GCA_038088405.1. NCBI lineage: Eukaryota > Metazoa > Cnidaria > Anthozoa > Scleractinia > Poritidae > Porites > Porites divaricata. The sequence goes on from JBBMOI010000002.1 coordinate 46,796,296, forward strand.
GAAATATAAGTATGGCGATTTTTACACTGTACATGTATTCAATAAGGAAAGTGATAATGTATAATTGTCACCTACATAGCCTGGTTATCTGGGGCCATTCAAAGGATGTTATTCAGTAACATCCACTGAAAGGTCCTTTTCCCTGCGGAGTAAGAAGAGGCTTGAAACATCAAAACATCCTTTAAACGGAGGCAGTGGCATCTTTTTGTTTGAATTGATAGGAATCAATCGAGGAATGATCGAAAAAGTGGGACAAAATCTCTCAACAAAATTCAAACAAGTCGGATATGGACGATCGAAGTGCAGATGAATCACCTTATTTACTTCGAGGCGAGCGTGACGCCATACGTTTACGAAATCCGACCGAAGATAAGAGGGCCCTTCGACGGATGTTAACGAGTGCTGACCCGACAAAACAGACAGACTGTTAGGCCCGTTTCAAACGTCGTGCTACTGCCGTGCCGAACTCAATTGATCGAATTAAATTCGACTTTAGCACGGCAGTAGCGCGACGTTTGAAACCAAGTCGTACTACCGCCGTGCCGAACTCAATTCATAAATTACAAATGCATTAGAATACATTTTAAAGTTTCCTGAACCGTTTCTTTATTATTGTGTTTTGTTTTCGGCAACAGCCCTTCTATTCAATTGAATTAAATTCGACGTCTGAAACCAAGTCGTGCTAGTGTCGTGCTGCAGTCGAGCCACCTTAGCACGGCAGTAGCACGACGTTTGAAACAGGCCTTAGCGATTAGGTATATCAAATTGCCTTAATCCGCCAGGGGTGATATGTTAAATCTGTTATATCCTTGTCAATACCGACTCAATGGAGGTTTTCCTTTGGATTGACAACCTTAGTGTACGGTCGTACATTATGGCGGCCGTTTCTAAGGATTGCGGCTTGTCATGTTAAGTTCCATAGCGATTGAGGGCGAGTAATTGGAAAAATAAAACATAGCCTGCGTAGCAAGTGTTTCCGTGCGGTTTAGGAGCAGAGCATTTTTTTGGCTCTTGTTTCATTTCTCGCGCGGCCAAAACCTAGAATACCGTTCCCCGGTCTTTCTTTGCTCCGAAACCAAACGGAAACGCTTGCTACGCAGGCTAAATAAAACAAGATGAACTGGACTGCCGTGACACAGCCTCTTTAATTCAGTTTGTTTGTTTGAGTTTCGGGTCTATAAATAGTAACTGCACACAAAAGTAATTTGTTCAGTCATGAAGTCATTACGGCAAATAATACTCTCACCCATACACACGATATGGAGAAGATATCTAACAAATTTCATCAGGGAGAACTAACCATAATAATTTGTAGACATAGCAATTAAAAAGTTGGACCAACTTTGAAAAGCGTCAATCCAAGTCCATTTACGGTCCTTGAATTATAAGTGTGGTCGTGGGGTTAAAATGGAAATTTAAGTGGTTATGTACGCTTTTTAACTTACTTAATGACTGTTTTGTAATGAGCCATTAGAATATTCAATTTCCTTTTGCTGATGGATATCTCGCCAAAACCCACCCAGTGTCACTAAGAGCTAAAAAACCGTCAATTTAACCCCAATTTAAACGGATAAGTTGATCGCCTTGGCCGATTTTGGATGTGTCACCGGAAATGTACATTTTTGCTATTTTTGGATACCATTAAGTTTGCGGACTGATTTTACGAGCGAGGTTTAACCAAGTTTCGGGATAAAGTTATTTTTCTCAGTGCAAGGAAATTATAGTGTATTTTTGTGTTCAGGCAAGATAATTTTGCAATTCTCTATTTCTGGCGACAGGTGGTAAACAATGCAAAGTACTCCGTATTTATATATGCTACGAATACACAGCTCAGCACATGATGTTTATGGCACCCAGTATTACTTGCATAGGGTACGTTGGCGTGATATAATTTCAGGGCTGGTTCGGATACTGATTTGACTCACGTACGCGAAGGGGATTTGGGGAATTACATTTTTCAAGATAATTTCAGTTATTGCGTTAGTCGAACCTTTGCGGGTACTGAACGAAATGTCTGAGGCGCTGAATTCTTCGGCGGATCCAAACTTCGATTTTTATCTATCGATAATTCAAGACAAAGGCTACTGGTTGACTTTAGCATTCGTTGGATTCATTTTGGCCTTCGCCATTATCATAGGAAACTTACTTCTTCTCTTCATTACTTACGAGGATTCTCGAAAAACGCTTCGTATTCCGCCATGTTTGTTAATCGCCAATTTGAGCGTTTCTGACTTACTTCTTGGACTGTTCAACGTTTCTCTCGTGGCGGTGAGAGACGTGTATCGTTATAAACAAGTGCCTATGCCTTTCTTTGGATTATTTAGAGGAATAATTTACACTGTTCTCACTACAACATTATTCGTCAGCTGTAACTCAATAATAGCGTTGTCAACAGCTTGCTTCGTGGCGATAAGCAAGCCAATGGAATATAAAACGATCATTACTAAGAGAAGAGTCAAGATATTTATCGGTGTTTTATGGGTGACTTCTTTGTTGACCTGTATTCTACCTGCGACTAGCGTGTCCGAGGAAACGTACACGATGATTTATCTTCACACGCACGCTACTGTACCGGCCATTTTGTTGACTGTAATTTATGCTAACGTGTTTCGCGCTCTCGCGCGGAGAACACGCGAAGTCCAACGAGAAGGTTACGACTCGATTGTCAGTAACGCACTGGAACGTGAGAAAAAAATGGTCAACGCCATTGTTATAATTCTTGCGTTGTTTTACATCACGTACACGCCTCAGTACATAACTCTTCATCTACTGTACTTTTGCGAATCATGCAAGAAATCGTTAACTTTCCACATGATCGATGTAGCCTTGTCTAGATTTTTGTACATTAATTCTGCTATCAATCCCTTTGTGTATGCTTGGAGACTTCCGACTTATCGCCAGGCCTTTCAAGATTGCTGGAATATGTGCCTTGACAAACTTAGAATCACTTCGCCTAAATCAATCCCTATTCCACTGCGGCAAAGGAAGAATGGTACATTTTTGGATGGCAGGAGTATAGCACAAAGTGAGCTAACTGAATCATGCAACCTTTAAATTATTCTATAAAAGTAAAGAGAAAGAAAAGTTAAGCAAGCGTTACAAGTAAACAACTGAGAGAGCGCTTACTTGACTGGATACCCGGGGGGGTCTCCTAGGAATTCTTGGTGGGGGTGTGCCGCCCGGTTCTTCAAATCCTGACCCGATTTCAGACCAAAAAATGTAATTTTCCATACCCGTTTTCAGACTAGATCTCTAAAATCCATACCCGTTTTAAGACCTGGTCTTAAGGCAGAAATTATACTATCATTACTTAGCTTAGAGCGCAAACAAGAAAAATATTCAAATGCATTACGAATTCGCATATTTCTCTTTCTTCCTTACTCATTTGGAATTGAAACGATAAATACGTTCATACACTTCGTAGTTCCCTCGAAAACCATACCCTATCCCAGACCAAAACGGCGCAAAAACCCTGCCCGAAGGGGTGGGCTCATATAAGAGAGTACCCTCCCCCCGGGACTGGATAGAATATTTTGCGCTTTCGCATATTTCGCTCGATCGTTTTCCTCTTTAAGGAAAAGAAAAAGTTAACTTGTAGCACACGACTTCAGCAAGCGTCGACGACTACAAACGTTAGGTCTAAATGATGTGAAAACAGAACATCCGCAAGAAAGTTAACTAACTTAGGTACATTTCTCCCCTCCGAAATTGTTCCTTTTCCGTGCGCATCAGTAGAGGAAACGTCTTCACCACGAAAAGAAATACCAAATAGACAATCAATGATCGTCGGAAACGGTGAACCATTCACTTCCCAGCAAGAGTGAATGAGCTTATTATAGCTCATAAAACATCTGTTATTCTTATAGTAATTTCTAGTAAACCGCTTGAAAATAGAATCCTTAATACTTTTTTAGCAATAGCTGAAGGAAAATCAGTCACGTAGTTTCTATAAACACGAATAAAAATAACCTTTTATTGTCGCACTTTTGAAAAAATATAAAATTATTTAATCATTATTTCTGATAATTATTTCTGTTTTTTTACACGCTTCGTTCACTTCCTCTTTTCAATTTCTGAGGGAATTTGCTTGGCGTAGCAATTTTCTACAGCTTAGAAGGGGAAGGCGAAGAGAAATATTTTTTCTTTTGAGAAGCGAGTGAACGGAGTATATAAAGGAGGCGACTCTGAAGCTTTCAGGATATTCGACGTGTTTCATACTGTAGCCTACCAAGGCTTCATCACGCGCCTCAGTGTGAAACACCCACTGCGATCTGCATGCATGATTCTTCATAACATACTGAGCCTCAAAAATATTTACTTATTCAAACATGGAGAGTGATATTGGCAGATCTATGTTGGCCCTTTGATATTTTAGTACAATCAATTCAAAGAATAATTCCCTGGTTAATAATTCATCTGTGTAGATTACGAACTGAAACCTGGTTTAAAAAATTTCAAAACTAAAGGTCGCTACAGCTATTTCAATAAACGTCACGAAAAGCAAACAGGCTGTAAGCCAAGGCCTCCTCTCGTAAGCGACCTGACAAGCTCATAAGCGACCACCTGTGCAAAACACTAAAGTTTCCCAAGTTAAAGCCCTATAATTAGAATTAACCTCTCATAAGGGGACCACGAACACTTTTGAGGTCGACCCCACGGTTTATAGTTTTACATTGTTTTAATAGAGGGGTTAAACATCATGTTTACGTCTGACGGCAAACGCGAATTTTTACAACGTGATTAAGTTTCCCCTTTACTTGTCGTTTACTCATTATTTCAACAAATGAATTAGTAGTTTTACGCAATCTTTTATCTATAAAAATTGTTTTGAGCTGTTTTTATCTTCTCATTTTCTATTTCAAGAAATTCTTAACTTGAATCTGACGTTTGCCTTTTGCCGTATACGTGATGCTTAAATCAGTCTTTAATTAATCTCTCTAAGTGACCGCTTGACAAATATAGTCTTATCCTTATTATCCTTGTTTACTGTACTATGACACCAATCACAGTGTACGAAGAACTCGAGTGACAACATACATGATGGAACTACACGAATACGTAAATAACTGAGAAATTGCAACTTCCTGCCAAAAAATAGATGCACCGGGGCCTCTTTTGGGTGGTCGTTTACAGAAAGTTCAACTGTATCTAACTATATTTTCAAATTTCTCTGCCGTAAAGCATGTCGATCATCGAACGGGTTAATACAAGCTGAAACGTTGTTCAGTCTACCCTGGGTTCAGGGGTTTCTTCCTGCGTGTGGAGGGAATCTTTCCGTGTTAGCCGAAGACATTATCGCGGGCGAAATCTAGTTTAGTGAGTAGGGACATTGAGCCGTTGGTCACAAAATTGTTTGAACAAAGTTTCTCCAGTGGAGAGTGGCAACGAAGCGGGAGAAAATGTATTAGACTGAACGGTTTCTATTTATATTATTTTTTAATTAAAACCTTAAACAAAGATCCTGTTTGGACCTACAAAGCGTGGCCCTTTTTGACGTCGTTAATTCACAGTCAGGAAGCTCAAGCTCTGCTTAAAAATTCCGTGTTGATATCATTCATGTCATTCAGGAGAGACCTTTCAACTTTCTCTGGGGTCCTCTGGCATCACTTCAAAATTTCTCACGTAACGCTTCACAGTTCTTGAGGACACACGTGTACTGATGAATTTGGCATGATTCATAAACGATTACGAGCACTTACGATACATCCAAGCAACGTGCCCTTAACTTAGGCGAAACAATGTTCAACAACAACAACGCATTGAACCTGACACGGGTATAAAACAAAGTTACAGGAATTAACAGTACTAATTGTTTGCCCAAAGCACCTCACACTTCTCTGTTCATGGCGCTTCACCCTCTTTTCCCTGTTGGCCTTCCGTCTGTCATTGCAAACCTCTGTTATCCGGACGGTCTGTTACAATGTTTCTCCATGAGGGAAGTACTTCTCCAAGTCTAAGAAAACATGAGACGAAACGATTTACCATATACGAGGTACCTACTTAATTGGCAACTTCCGCTGATCCTAGATACTGCATACACTCAAAACAATCCATCTAAAAAACATCGAAAAAGGTCAGCACTCGTTCACATCCGTCGAAAGGCCCTTGGACACCTTATGAAGTTTACACAAGTTAGATTAAAGTACACATAGCATCAACCCCAACCCGAAAAAGGAACCTAACCAGTTTCGAAACAGTGCTTAACCCTAATCAGTAAAGGAAGTGCTTATCCCTAATCAGTAAAGGTAGTGCTTAACCCTAACCTGTAAAACGCAGCGCTTAACCGGCTAATCCAAAACGATAAGGAATACTATAACGAGGAATAAAACACAAACAGCGGTGTTTTATTCCTCGTTAAACTACGATGGCCCAAGAACAAAAGTCTTTATGATAAGGAAGACTATGTTGTGTAAACTTCATAAGGTGTCCAAGGGCCTTTCGACAGGTGTTAAAAAGTGCTGACCATCGAAAAATGAACTCCAACTTCGTTCCCAGGGTTCTCTTAGCCTGGTTGCAACTGGTCATGTGACTACCTATGACAATGAGCTCATCACCAGGGTAGGGTTAATGTAACATCTTTTGGTTCCTGGAGCCACTGAATATGAACTAAAACTCTAGGTAGTAAGATGCATGTCGAATATTCAGGTTTGTTTATGATTTGTCTTTGTAAGGATCGCTCTGAAATTTTGAATTCGACTTGCTTGATTTTCAACGTGTTTTGTGTTGTGTAAACAAGAAGGTACTTACTTGACAACCCACAAATGGTTTACTTTATAAAGTCATGCTTAATGACCAGTATTACAAATACTACTCTTCATTACGCTTTCAAGAATTGCTTCGATCGTAGACTTTACAAAAATAAATCACAATCCGTTGTCAACAATTACCAGCGCCATTCTTGACAACTGAAAATCTTGTATGTCTTGTATTCTCTCGAGATTTCAAAATTGTTTTGTATATCTCTTCATCTCAATACGATTTCCAAACCAATATAGCTGACGGCTTTTCGGCTTAAGTCGGTCGGTATTAAACCCTCACTTCATGTCACGGCCAAGAAATAATCGAAAGTTTTCAGCGTAAAACTTACTTTTCACGAGTAAACAACAACTCGAACCATATTCGAGGGTGGTAAAAGGGGGGGGGGGGGTGGTATTGATCACGTTTCATGGAAAATAAAATGGCCTTTTCACATTTCACGGACAATAAATTCGGCATTTCACTTTTCACGAGAAAAAAACGCTTTTATACGATCAGTTTTTCTTACTTTGGTTAAGAACTACAGCCAAAGAACTGCCTTGTTCGATGTCCTCACCATTCTCACGCTTCTTGTTCTTGGTGCTGTGAAAAAGGACAAGAATCTCGCGACCTTCCCAGGAGCGGATCTAGTATAATACTGACCTATTTCCTAAACAAGCTTCGAAGCTTCTAGGGGTCCTGGGGTATGCTCCCCCAGGATCGGTTTTGGATTTTAACTCCCTAAAGTCCTCTTCCTGTGTTTTTGAGTTATTCCGGCAGACAGGCCAGTTCCATTCTCCTCGGATGAAGCATTTGTTCAATCCATTTTCCAGATTTCAACTTGGAAAGTTTTTTTTATTAACAGTACTATAAAAAATGGGCTCCTGTCAGTGTCTGCTTCCGATCTTGTTTCCGACATGTTGGCTGTCCAAGACGCGTTCCCAAGGTTGTCGCGGCCACGTGTCGAAGGTCCTTGGTCGAGAATGACGCTTCAGTAGCGCAATGTGTACCAACGATTCAATCGAACAGTTCTCTCGAAAAATTAAAAATAACATGAAAGATAATCACAGTTCACGGTGAATTAAACACCCGATTTTCGTTTCACAGATAATTATTTTCAAAAATCACGGCTCACGGCGATTACCAAAATCACGTTTCACGAGGAATAGAATTCACGGAGAATAAAACAAGTAATCCACGGTTCACGAAAATACCCTTCAGGGGCATCCAACGAGAATATAGTTCAAAACCACTTAAAAATAGCATTGTTAAACGTATTTTAGTATTTAAACGGTAGATATAGGCTTATTTTTATTTTTTTAAAACAACAAAACTTTATTTACAATTTCGCTAAAAAAAGGGCTATCCAGTACAACTGTACAAGTACTATTTACAACTCATTTCGATTAAAATAAAACCACCTAATTCGGATTAATTAAAAAAGTCATTTCAATTTAAAAAAAAAAAATTATTCGAATACTAATACTAATCTAACTATTAAAATCCCTTTTACAATTAATTTCACTTAAAAAACTATTCAGTCAAAGCATCTTGCACATTATTCCTTTCCATTAAAAAAAAAGACACTTCATTTCGATTAAAAAAAACTATTCCATTAAAAAAATATCATATATTCGAGAAAAGAAAAAAAAAAAAATTCCATTAAAAAACGATTCATTTCAAATAATGATAATAATAATAATAATTTTAAAATAAAAGAATTCATTATTTAACAAGTCATTTCATTCAAAAACACACTAAAATCAAAATCTATCGTCCTAAAAGTCCTCTTTCGATGTCAAAATCCATCTCTTTTAGGTTCAGATTTACTCTCCTCAATGAACGCGATCCCCTTAAACATAAGAGGGATGTTCTTAGAATGGCGAATGAGACTTTGGTTCTAATCCAAGACATCGTAGTCGATGAATCCTCGCCTTTCTTGACTGACAGGAGCTCCGCTAAACGCTTGTGATAGACTTGACATTCAGGTGCCATGCCACCAGTAGTGGTGAACACCAGCGGCGTGAACGTGGCTTGTTCCACCTCCATAACTCGGCTTGCGTACATACGTTTCTTCTCGTTTTCATGCTGGCGATATATTTGCTGAGGGGTGAGGTCCTTGTACGATTCCGCATTTGGGTGGCACACCCGTACGTCAAAGAATGTGGAACCCTGTCTAGACCAAAAACCCCGTGCATGAATGTCCAGCCGGGCATCGGGGGCAGTATTAGCCCCTCTGGCTAACGACTCACCGGTAATCTCCTGCAAAACTGGTTCAACTTCAACATCATGACAGACCAAATCAAGCATCTGCGCCTCAAGATCCCGCAGCTCGTTATGACGTTGTATAATGAAGCCCCCCCGTTTACAAATCATAGCATGATCGACATTAAAGGGCTCTCCACAGATACATACATTTGGTAAGTCATTAATCTGCCAGTCATACCTTAGATGGACTGCGTCTTTGAATTCTCTCTTGTTGAGATTTAAGTCCATTTCCTTTACCGGAATGACAGTTAGCCAACTTGAAGCACCTTTCTCCGCTGCGAGATTGACCGCTCTCTTGGTCTTCTGGGGTAGGGAATTCCTCAGGTCTTCTAATTTATCGTCCAGTCTCACATCTCTCTCTCTACGCGTGGTTACTGCAAAGATCTTATCAGAGCATCATCTGGAGGTTCATGCGCTTGGGATACGATTTGCGTGACAAGAGGGGCGGTTACCTGAAGAGACATTGCGTGTTCGAATCCAGCACGCTCAACTGGGTTTTCTAGTCCCAGTCCCCCCATCCTCACTGGTAGTGCCAGCAGTTCTCGTTCACTCGTTGTGCATGTATGGCCCGTAATTGTTGGTATCAGGGCATCACTAATAGCACGTTCCAATGGTTCTAGCAGTTCCTCAATATCAGATAATGTTCTTAGGCTTATTTTTATCCCTTAAAATTTTTCATCTGTTCGGATTTCCTAGCTGAAAGTCTAGTGATCCGAAAATTATAGGGATCAAAACTTACCTTTTCGAAAATTCCAATTATACCATTTTTTAGATGTTCGAAAATCCTAGGAGAGGCAGGCAACCAAGAAATTTTACAACAAATGTTCCGAAAATTCTAGATCTCAAATCGTCTTCCGAACAGATATTTTCCGAAAATTGTCGTTGGGTGCCCCTGACCCTTTACCACTCTCATATTCAGGTCGTCAGCAAAAATTTGTTCTCGATGACCTATATACTTCAAAACAATCCTCTCTACCTTGAAAGCTCTCCAGTGTATTATGTATCTTTCTCACGCAACAGCGACCATTCTTATGCCTTACTACTTCTCCCATAACATTTATAGTCCTTTTTTGGCTCGCAGATTTTGGTAGCCACGTGCCCAGTAGAGGTTGGAGTAAAAAGTGCCTAGGCCCCACACCGACACAGTAAAAACAATGATCACAGCAACGAATTTTCTTCATTTGTCATTTAAAGAGCCTGAAGAGCTGGAAAAATTAGACAACTGGAAGTAATAGCATGTAATTCACGGGGAAGTAGGATGTAACTTGGTTTTCTATTTGATAGCTGCCGGATCTAAGATGAAAAAACAAACAAACAAACAAAAGAAAAACAAGTAATAATGAAAGAAAAAAAGTCGACCTTTCCGAGGCATCATTAAGCCATTCTTTCGGTGAAACGTCGAAGCTAAACTGGAGAAATTGCTTATTAACAAGAGGAAATTCTTCAAACAAACACGAGAGCTTGACTAGCCTGCGAACAGCAGACGCATTTCCGGTCGTCGCTCGGAGGGAGAGAAGCGACGACCGGAAATGCGTCTGCTGTTCGCAGGCTATGCCTTGACTCGCAATTCAACTAGTTTTATGCTGAAGCCAAGATATCGTTTATTCCTGCCGACAGTTGTACAAACAGTGCAAGGTACTTAGCATATTATGAACAATATTAATAAATGTTGAAAAAATGAACATTAAAAGTATACCAATTTTCTTAGCTAAATCAAATAAATTTCTGATATTTTCTTCAATATTATTCACACATGATACGAGCATAAGGGAAGCGTTACGTTAGTGGAATGTGATCTCGGGAGGGTGCTTTGATATTTGACTCACACGCGCATACGTAATTAAAGATTTGGTGAGTAAATTTTTAAAAGGTCATTCCAGTTGATTGCGTTATCGTAAGCCGTGCCAGCCAAAATGTCGGCTCTGAATTCTTCGGATCCAAACTTTGATATTTACCTGTCGATAATTCAAGACAAAGGCTACTGGTTGACTTTAGCATTCGTTGGATTTTCTCTGGCCTTCACCATTATAATAGGAAACTCACTTCTCCTCTTCATAACTTACAAGGATCCTCGAAAAACTCTTCGCACTCCGCCATGTTTATTGATCACCAATTTGAGCGCTTCTGACTTACTTCTTGGGCTGTTAAACGTTTCTCTCGTGGCGGTAAGAGATGTGTATCGTTACAAACAAGTAAATATGCCTTTTCTTGAATTATTCAGAGGAATTATGTATACTGTTTTCATTACAACAATTTTCGTTAGTTGTTACTCAATAGTAGCTATGTCAACAACGTGCTTTGTGGCGATTAATAAGCCAATGGAATATAAAACAATCATCACTAAAAATAGAGTCAAGATATTTATCGGTGTTTTATGGATGATTTCTTTGTCGACCTGTGTTCTACCTGTGGCGAACGTGCCTGAGAAAATTTATACGATGATTTATCTTCACACGCACGCAACTGTACCAGCCATTTTGTTGACTGTGATTTACACGAACGTGTTTCGCGCTCTCTCGAGACGTACACGCGAAGTTCAAAGAGAGGGCAACAACTCTGTAGCGAGTAAAGCACTGGAACGTGAGAAAAAATTAATCAAAGCCATTGTTATAATTCTTGGATTATTCTACATCACATACATGCCTCAGTACATATCTCTCCATCTATTGTACTTTTGCAAATCATGCAAGAAATCGTTAACTTTCCACATGATTGATGTAGCCTTGTCTAGATTTTTATATATAAGTTCTGCTGTCAATCCCTTCGTGTATGCATGGAGAGTACCGAAGTATAACCAGGCCTTTCAAGATTGCTGGAAGATGTGCCGTGGTAAACTAAGAATTACTTCGCCTAATTCGTTTGCGTTCTCACTTCGTCAAAGTCAGCTGCAAAGTGGTATTGAAATGTCTGTGGGTGGCAGGGACAGAGCACAAAGCAAGCCAATTGAATCAACCAAGATCTGATTTATTCACAACTATGCGAATTCCTTAAAAATATTTGGTTGTATACAGGCATTGTTAAAAAATCTAATATATTCAGAGTATTGTTATTATTTGATACTGGCTTGAAAAAAATCTTTAGGATGTTAGGCTTGGGCCATGAAACCAAGATTTGATTTATTCACGGCTATACGAAAACCTTAAAAATATTTCGATTGTATTCCATTTATTGTTATTTTTGATACTGGCTTGAAAAAAAGGCCAAACGTCGAACTTCTCATGAGACGAACCAAACTCCAATTTAGGCCAACTTAAGTTAAGATCATCTGTCTGGGTCAGACGTCGAACTTCAGGGATGCTTCGAACGAATCAACTGAATCAGAGCGAAAAACAATTTTGGTAAATGTTTTCCCGAACAAGGCTAAATATACATTACCATACAAATTTTTAATTTTAGTAGTTTAGTTCGTCGCATGTAAAGATTGACGTTTGTCCTGGAGTCGATCTTCAGACGTTCTATCCATCTGAAGTGGACGGAAGGAACATGGACTCAGTATAAAACAAGGACTGCGGACTGCGGACAACGGACTGGGTATAAAACATGGACTAGGTATAAAATGTGGACTGCGGACTGAGCATAAAACACGGAATAGGTATAAAACGCGGACTACGGACTATGTATATAAAAACAGCTTTAGAAAGGTAAAACTGAGAGAAATGGAAAGCGGACTAGCAAAAACAGCTGTCCCAGCTTTAACATTCCTTTAGCTGTTCACGGGGTCTATTTTCCCCACGGACAAGGAAGGTTATGCTGGTACTCAAGGCAACTGGAATTAAACTTTGAATTTTATAAAAAGAAGGAGTTACAAGAGATTTCAAGTTGCAGTTTTAAACCAATAAGAAGCACTCCACGGAATTAAAAAAAAATAGTATTGGTTTTAGTCAGGTCAGTAAAATTCGTGTTCGCGTTTTCTCAATTCAGCGGACCCAACTATCTCGGAGCCTGGAACAGGTTAGGTCTAATTAGGCAGAAATTATGTCATCATTACCAAGTTAGAGCGTAAACAAAAAAATTCTTCAAATGCTGTTTCGAATTCGCATATTTCTATTTCGTTCTTATTCATTTGGAATTGAAACGATAAATACGTATATTTATGTACGCGCCCGTAGTTCCCTCGAAAACCATACCCGATTCCAGACCAAAACGACCCAAAAACCCTACCCTTTGGGCGGTACATACCTATATGGCTTATATAAGGGAGTACCCCCGGGTCCTGATCCCTTTCATGATTGTTAGAGACCGAGACCAGGTCTAAAAATGGGTGAAGAAAATAGCATTTTGGTCAGGATCACGATTCAGAGAACCGGGCGGCACACCTCCACCAAGAATTTATAGGAGTATTTACAACTTTAACTCACGTGTCTTACTATTTAGCGATCTTTTATCTTATTTTTCCTTACCTAGAACCAATTAGCAGGGTTTTTACCAAAGTCCGTAGTCCGTATTTTATTATACCCAGTCCGCAGTTCGCGTTTTATACCTAGTCTGTGTCTTATACCCAGTCCGTAGTCCACAGTCCGCGGTCCACGTTTTATACTGACCGTCCAAACTCATTCAGACGAACTTAACTGAGCCAGAAGTGGAACTTTCACTAAGTTTGACTCGTCTCATGAAAAGTACTACGTTTGGCTTAGTTCTTTTACTGCTGTGACATTCTTCAGCTAAAAAGTTGTACTGGACCCGCTTGCTAACGGTTTTCTTGTTCAGATATATACGAATTAAAAGTTTTCGGGCGACAGTATGGATTGGATTTTTAACGAAAATTACGACAATAGCGTACGTAACAGTGTTAGCAAAATTAGCAAGGTTGTTCAGTAAATTTTTCACGAAGGCTGACAGTGGTTATGTGGCCGGCTGCCGGTCATGTTTTGAAAACAATAAATGGCTGTAACTAAAAAACACTAAAAATGTGTTCTTTGCACCCTTAGCCTCTATCCTTAAATCCTCATCTACTTTTAGAACCAAAAATTATTTCGGGAGGAGACAAAAGCAGATTGGCGTAACAGTCAATTAGCCGGATTTTTAAAGAACCTTGAGCGACAATTTGTAAAGAAAATGTTTTTTTTTTTGGAGTTGGTGAAGATTGAAATGTTGTTTATGCACCGTTTTCAGTCTTTAAAACTTAATGTATTTAGCGCGTGTGAGGTCTGGCCGACAAGGGCAGCCTTGGGCTCCTCTTCGCCAATAAAAAAAGGAAAAGATAAAGCAACCATATTTTATGTCGATAACTCGTTCAGTAATAACAGATAAACTTGAGGTCGACGGTGCGCTCATTTTACTCGGCCCTCTCTCCCTCAATGCTCCGTTTTAAGGGTATTTAAAGCTAGTCAAAGCTACACAGAAAGGAGAGAAGTTGAAACAAGGATGTGATGTCACCGGGGATCAAATTAAGGACCTCGTGCACCGAAGGCCGCCCACTAACCAAATGTACCAGCCTTGCCTATTAAATGTTGTTTTTAAGAGAAAATTTTGGAGAAATCACGATCCCTTCATGATAAAATATCATTCTTTTCTTTTGGTCCTCAGAAAAGTTATGAATATTTCATAATTGTTTATTTTTACGCTTTCAGTTTCTCAGATAATTTTCTTGGTGTAGAATTCTTTTTCTTGGAGTGTAACAATGAAGTTTTGCCCCCAACCCTCGCGGGTCATTCGAGATCACGCGCGTTGGATTACTTCAGTGTTTCCGGTTCGTCCCAATTCCTCAGGGATACTATATTTGTTTTTTTCTTTTTCCGCCCTCGCGTTTGTTTCCAGGATCTCTTGCCTACGTTGCGATCCACAAGGATTCTGGAAAAACACCTGCGCTTTATTTTCTTCTCTTATCAATGCCATTATCAAAAACGTGAACGAGGGTAGCCATAGTGGTGCTAAGGGATAACGCCTACTATCAGTTCAAGTCCCGGAAGTGACGTCACAAGGGGGCTGAGTTTCTCATCATGTACGAGATTTTTCTTCGGTAGATCCGATTTTTCCCTCTCTTCAAAACCCAACATTTCTGGAATATGGTAGACGAGGAGCTACTTCGTGGATATCCTATATGTTGAATAAAAGACCTTGTCTATATTACATGCGTTTACCGCTCATACTGAGATCCACCGACACAAGGCGAGGAAACTCAAGTGTTCGAGTTCAGATATTTGTGTGACGCAGCGCCAGCGCTCCGCGTCAACTCAACGTCCATCAGAAACAACATGAGAAAAGCTTTATTAGATCATCAGCGCATGCGGATGTTGCCCTGTGTTAAAAAAAAAAAGGTTTCATTAAACCGATTTCTCAAAACTCAGTAGTCTGTATATTAAAGAGAGGTTGTGTCAATGGGGTAAACCGACTAGCGACAAAGGGCGAAAAATATTACTGACTACCGACAGAACAGGAGAAAAATTACCGACTACCGACAGGAAAAATATTAACCGACATTATCGAAATTTTTTTTCATAAAAAAGAGCACTTTGTAAATTTTTTCTAGCTTCGGAAGTAATCACATTACGTGTATGACTTATCAGATGGTCCAAATTAATGGCAAGAATTTCCTCTTTTCTTGATAAGTGACATTGCTACAACCAATATCAAAATCACGGAAGTCATACCTTTAAAATACTAACGACTTTATAAATTATATTTTTTAAAAAAGGTGAAAAACTGAAGATTTCTTGATTTCTTGATTTCTTCTTCACAAGTCTTGGCAAATATACCAGAAAACGAGGGTATTGAAATATTTTGCAGAGCATATGAAAATTTCTACAAAGACAAGCCTCCTATTCCTACACATTACCTGCGAGAAATGATTAGATTAATCCTCAAAAGAAAATTCTTTCCAGTTCAATGGAAAGCACCACCTACAAAGTACCGCAATGGGCAAAAAGACAGCAGTTCCCTTTGCCAACATTTTCATGGCAAATATTTTTTGTTAAATTGTGAGTAAGCAAAACGGTCTTTAAACCATCGTTTTGGAAAAAATACATAGATCTGTGGGACGTACGTCAATCAGACATCGCAGCTTTCTTCGCTCAAGCAAACTTTAGTGAAACTTACATCGCCCTAATATTAAATTCACGGCCAAAATATCTGACACTCGAGACTGTGTTTTAGACACGGTTACAAATGTTAAAGGCACAAAATTCAAACCTTGATTTGAAGACACATCAAGGAAAACCTTTCAGTACACACATTTCACCTTTTGTCTCCCACAAAGTGTTAAATGGAGGATTTGTCAAAGGTTGAAGCCTTATAAATTCCTCTGAAGCAACGTTTAATGAGGAAAGTATTTCAAACTTCAAAAATAATTGGTGGACAGAGGCTACCCACACAATTCTTGAAAGAAAAGCTGTTATCAGAAATATAACCCAAGGAAGTCCAAGCTCCTGAAACAAAACAACAAGGAAGAAAAAGCAATATGGCCTTTCGTGACTCAATACTAACTCTTAGTGTCTACTATAAAAGAAGCTTTGATGAAAAAGTGGAATCTCATACAAACCAATCACTACTTTACCAAATCAAGAACGACCTATTATTTCCTGCAAGAAAGGAAAGCATGCTCGTGTCGGTGAGAGTCAAACACACGGTTTCACGGCCGTTATAGATGTACAGCCTGTCACCCCTTGCAGTTTTAATTTTCACTAATTTAAAATAATTTACGTATCCAAAAGGCTAGAGTGGGCGTTTTCCTCTGTGTCAAGTTAACCTCTCTTGATTACTTTTTACGTTGCCCTGTAATCTATAGGAAAACTAAGCTCTCATTTACAATAAAAGCCTTCAGTTGGTAATTTTAACCGCACTATATATTGGCAAACAAAGGTGATAAAAATAAACCATCATGTTGCATAAACAATTCAGAGTTCATGAAGTTTTAAAGTGCAATGATATGATGCATTCTTACGTTTTATAAGGATCAAAGTCTTGAAACTCAGGGTGAAATACATAAAAACTATTTAATTAATAATTAACATGCATTTTTACTTATTAACTGAGATTTACCGACTACCGAAAAGTTTAACCGACTACCGACAAAGTAACTGAATTTTAACCGACAACCGACAAGTAGACTGTACCTTTAAACAGTTACAACCCTCAAACTGTACCTTAATTGTGTGCTTTTGAGCGTTGAAGAGTAATAAAGTTTAAGAAAACACGCTCAGACCCTGTCTGTTGATTAATGACTACTATTATTTATCTAGAAATGGTTAGGAGTCGGAGAATTAAAGTTTTTAATTTTTCGAAAGTCACAGGCCGGTCGTATATTAACTCGTAAGATTCTCCTTAGTCCATTACTTTCTACATGCAATTCCGTGTCAATGAATACCTGAATAAATGGTTATTTTTGATAAACTACACCAGCGATATCCAAAACTGGTCACATGACTGTTTGTTCAACTTTTTAATGAGCGGTTAAAATCAATTTCCTATTACTAATAGATATAGGCAAATTCATTCGTTGTAGTGCTAACAATTAAAACCTCTCTCAGTTTATATGAAAAACATTACAGATGTGATCACCGTGGATGTCTCCTAACAAAATCGTCTCACGCACCATTAAACGGAGAGCCAGTGGCTATCAAGACTCCTCTAGTCGTCTCATCAAACGAGTTTGGCCGATTGAAAAAGAACACGAAGAGAAGGGTTTTGTATTTTTCCTTTAACTTTAGGAAAAGGATTAAACTTGGCATCCGAATTTTTATTGCTTCCGATAGTTGTATTAAGATCTCATTATAAAGGTAAAAATACACGCCAATCGAACTTTATGCATTTCTACTATCATGAGTACAATACCATCTAAATTTAGGGTACTTATGCAGAGATGTCTTCCTGGTCTCCTTATGAAATTTCATTTTTCAAAGGTCTGCTGTCACACAGGAAGCTTTGGCGTAATATTAGGGCTGCGTTTTAGTAATTGAAGCATTTTCGAGGTCAGTTCATCTCGTTAGTTCTCAGGGGCGGTCCAAGATGACTGCGCTGAATTCTTCGGATCCACACTTTGATATTTACCTGTCGATAATTCAAGACAAAGGCTACTGGTTGACTTTAGCATTCGTTGGATTTTTTCTGGCCCTCACCATTATCATAGGAAACTCACTTCTCCTCCTCGTAACTTACAAGGATCCTCAAAAAACGCTTCGTACTCCGCCATGTTTATTGATCACCAGTTTGAGCGCTTCTGACTTACTTGTTGGGCTGTTAAACGTCTCACTTGTGGCAGTGAGAGATGTGTATCGTTACAAACAAGTAAATATGCCTTTTCTTGAATTATTCAAAGGAATTATGTATACTGTTTTCATTACAACAATTTTCGTCAGTTGTTACTCAATAGTTGCTATGTCGACAAGTTTGTTTGTGGCGATTGACAAGCCAATGGAATATAAAACAATCATCACTAAAAATAGAGTCAAGATATTTATCGGTGTTTTATGGATGATTTCTTTGTCGACCTGTGTTCTGCCTGTGGCGAACGTGCCTGAGAAAACTTATACGATGATTTATCTTCACACGCACGCAACTGTACCAGCCATTTTGTTGACTGTGATTTACACGAATGTGTTTCGCGCTCTCTCGAGACGTACACGCGAAGTTCAAAGAGAGGGCAACAACTCTGTAGCGAGTAAAGCACTGGAACGTGAGAAAAAAATGATCAAAGCCATTGTTATAATTCTTGGATTATTCTACATCACATACATGCCTCAGTACATATCTCTCCATCTATTGTACTTTTGCAAATCATGCAAGAAATCGTTAACTTTCCACATGATTGATGTAGCCTTGTCTAGATTTTTATACATAAGTTCTGCTATCAATCCCTTCGTGTATGCATGGAGAGTACCGAAGTATAACCAGGCCTTTCAGGATTGCTGGAAGATGTGCCGTGGTAAACTGAGAATTACTTCGCCTAATTCGTTTGCGTTCTCACTTCGTCAAAGTCAGCTGCAAAGAAGTGGCATTGAAATCCCTGTGGGTGGCAGGGACAGAGCACAAAGCAAGCCAATTGAATCAACCAAGATTTGATTTATTCACAACTATGCGAAAACCTTAAAAATATTTTGATTGTATTCAGGCATTGTTGAAAGAATCTAATATATTCAAAGTATTATTATCATTTGATACTGGCTTGAAAAAAATCTTTAGGATGTAAGGCTTGGGCCAAACGTCGAATTAATTTTTTTATGAGACGAACCAAACTCTAATTTAGCGACCTAAATCAGTTAAGTTAAGATCGTCTATTGGTTCAGAGGTCGAACTTAGGAAGCGTCGAAGGAATCAACTGAACTAGAACAAAAAGCATTTTAAATAATTTTATCCCCGAACAAGGCTAAATATACATTATCATACAAATTTTTAATTTATTAGTTTTGTTCGTCGCATGTCAAGATCGACGTTTGTCCCGGAGACGATCTTCAGACGTTCTACCCGTCTGAAGCAGACGGATAGAACGTGTTGGACGATCCAAACCGCATTCAGACGAAATTAACTGAGCCAGACATGGAACTTTTCATGAACTTAATTCTCTACGTTTGGTTCGTCTCCTGAACGGTTTTACGTGTGGCCTAGGCCTCAGTTCGTTTACTGTGGGATATTCTTCAGCTAAAAAAATGTACCGAACCCGCCTGCTGACTGTTTAGTTGTTCAGAGATGTACGAATTAAACGTTTTCAGACAACAATATGGATTGGATTTTTAACGAAAACTACGACAATACCATAACAGGCTGAACAGCGTGCCTAAAAATAGCAAGGTTGTTCAGTCATGAAATTTTTCAAGAGTTAAGAAAAGGCTGACAGTGGTTTTGTGGCCGGCTGCCGGTCATGTTTTGAAAAGAAAAAATGTGTGTAACCCATATTACAAACACATATGTTCTTTGCGCCCTTAGCCTTTAGTTTTAAATCCTCATGATCATTACCTTTAGAACCAAAATTGTTTCGAGAGGAGACAAAAGCAGATTGACGTGACAGTCAATTAGAGAACCTTGACCGACAATTTTAAAAGAAAATGTTTTTGTTTCTTTTTTCGAGTTGGTGAAGATTGAGATGTTGGGCCAATAATGAATTTTTATGCACCTTTCCTACGTCTTTGTTATCAGTCTTTAAAGCTTGAATTTAGGGCGTACCTTGAGGTCTGGCCGACAAGGGCACTCTGGGGCACCTTTTCACCAATGGGTGCAGTTAAAGAAAGAATTTTGGAGAAATTACGATCGCTTCAATTCACGATAAAATATAATTCTTTTGTTTCAGTCCTCAGAAAAATTATGAATTTTTCATAACTGCTTATTTTTACGCTTTAAGTTTCTCAAAGTGTCACCACTGGACCCAATTTCTCTTCATTCAGTCTCAGATAATTTTCTTGGTGTAGAATTTTTTTCTTGGAGTGTAACAATGAAGTTTTGCCCCCACCCCTCGCGGGTCACTCGAGATCCCGAGCTTTGGATTCCCTCCTTACCTCCAGTTCTTCCCAATTCCGCCTCGCGTTTGTTCCAAGGATCTTCGCCTACGATGCGATCGACAAAGATTCTGGAAACGACACCTGTGGTTCACTTTCTTCTCGTGTCGTTCAAGTAACTTTGCATGAGCGTCATTAGCTTTTGTCTTGCTTTTTCTTTTCGCTGGATCCGAAATATTATATTCTTTAAAGGACAAAAACGGGGAACGAGGGTAGCAGAAGTGATGCGAAGGAAAAACGCCTCCTAACGGTTCAAGTCCCGGAAGTGACCTCAAACGTGGGCAGAGTTCCTCATCATGTCCGAGATTTTTCTTCGGTAGTCCGGTTTTTCCCTTTCTTCAAAAACCAGTATTTCTAAATTTCAATTCGATCTGGAATATTGTAGACGAGAAGCTACTTCATAGATCCTATAAGTTGAATAAAAGACCTGGCCCAGTTGTTTGAAAGGTGGATGCCCGCCTAATAAATCTCCATCAACGCAATTAGTTTCCCTAATACTTATCCGCTGGATAGCGATTTATCCGGTGGATAGCGCTATCCAGCGTCTGAACAACCGGGACCTTGTCTATATTATATGCGTTTATTGCTCATACTGAGATCTACTGACACAAGGCGAGGAGATTCGAGTGATTCGAGTTCAGACATTTGTGTGACGCAGCGCTCCGCGTCAGCTCAACGTCTGTCAGAAAACACATGTTGAGCTTTGTTAGATCATCAGCGCATTGATGATGCCCTGTGTTAAAAAAAAGTCTTCATTCAACCGGTTCTTAAATCTCAGTAGTCTGTATAAATAGAGGGTGTGGGAGGTTCACTGACCAGCGACAAAGGGCGAAAAATATTACTGACTACCGACAGAACAAGAAAAAAATCACCGACTACCAACAGGAAAAATATTAACCGTCTACCGACATGAACCGACATTATCGATATTTGTTTCATAAATTAAAGAAGAGCATATTGTATTTTTTCTAGCTTAGGAAGTGATCGCATTAAGATTATGACTTATCAGATGGTCCAATGAAAAGAATTTCCTCTTTTATTGATAAGTGACATTGTTGCAACCAATATCAAAATCACGGAAGTCATGCCTTAAAGATACTACCGACTTTATAAACTATATTTTTTAAAATAGGTGAAAAACCGAAGATTTCTTGTTTTGATGGACTTCACAAGTCTTGGCAAATATACCAGAAAACGAGGGTATTGAAATATTTTGCAAAGGGTATGAAAATTTCTACAAAGACAAGCCTCCTTTTCCTACACATTACCTGCGAGAAACAGTCTTTAAACCAACAATTTGGAAAAATACATAGATCTGTGGGACGTACGTAAACGCAGCTTTCTCCGCACAAGCAAACTTTAGTGAAACTTACATCACCCTAATATCTGACACTGAGACTGTGGTTTTAGACACGGTTACAAACATACAAAGGCGCAAGATTCAACGAAAGAGCTATCCTTGATGTGAAGACACATCAAGGAAAACCTCAGTGGCAATACACACATTTCACATTTTGTCACCCACAAAGCCTGTTAAAATGGCGGATTTGTGAAAAGTGAAGCCTTACAAACTCCTCTGAAGCAACGTATGAGAAAAGTATTTCAAACTTCAAAAATAATTTAAAAGAAAAGCTGCTATCAGAAATATAACCCGAGGAAGTCCAACCTCCTGAAACAAAACAGCAAGGAAGAGAAAGAAATATGGCCTTTCGTGACACACGTACAATACTAACCCTTGGTGTCTACTATAAGAAAGCTTTGATGAAAAAGTGGAATCTCATACAAAACCAATCACCGTTTTGCCAAATGTTTAAAGAGCGACCTATGATTTCCTGCAAGAAAGAAAAGCATCCTCGCGAGCTGCTCGCGAGAGACAAAATATTCAAGGTCAACACACGGTTTCACGCCGTTATAGTTCAGCCTGTTACCCCTTGCAGTTTTTCACTAAAAATAATTTACGTATCCAAAAGGCTAGAATGGGCGTTTTCCTCTATAGCTCTCTATGGCCAGTTAGCCTCTCTTAATTACTTTTTACGTTGCCCTGTAATCAATAGGGAAACCAAGGTCTCATTTACAATAAAAGCTTTGGTGATTTTAACCGCACTATATTAGCAAACAAAGGTAAAATAAACCATCATGTTGCATATTAAACAATTTAGAGTTCATGAAGTTTTTAAAGTACAATGTTATGATGCATTCTTACGTTTTACAAGGATCAAAGTCTTGAAACTCAGGGTGAAATACATAACAACCATTAATTATTAACATACATTTTTACTTATTAACTGAGATTTACCGACTACCGAACATTTTAACCGACTACCCACAAGGTAACCGAATTCTTAACAGACAACCGACAAGGCGACTTCCCCCCCCCCCCCCCACCCCCTCCCTATTCACACCCTTTAAATAGCCCTTATTACGGTTTTGGAAACCATTTTGACGAGTAGGCAACCGCGTGAGAAATTACAGTGTTTGTATGAGAGTCTAATGTTGAATAATTCTGAAAAATAAAATGAATTGCAAACTAAAGCTTCACTCCAAACCGCGGATTCTACTGAAAAAATTGGAGGGCGTTACATGCAGTTTCATGCGCTTGACCCGGCACTTTATAAAATTCTCTCTACATTCATTTTTATCTTTAAAAATTTCTCTTCCTGCCGACTAAAATTTCCCTGAAAAAATTGCAGTCAAATATATGGAAAATCTAAAGCAAGCGTCTGGAGAAATTTAAGCGCAGTAACGGCCCCCAAAATTTGTGAGAAGAATCCTTTGCTGTGTAGCTTTAGTTAAAAATTCATATTTTTTTCAGAACAGCCGTTTTCGGAAATTATTCGACATCAGTGAGAATGATTCTGACTCATAAACACTGTAATTTCTCACGTGGTGCCTACTTGTCAAGATGGCTTCCAAAACCGTGATAAGGCGTATTTCACCATGACGCTGCCTGGGGACAATTCAGCAGACAGACACATTATTTTACCAGTGACTCAATTTCTGCCATTTGCTCTAGGACAACAGAGTTCTCCTATTTTCAGTATTACACAATGCCATCCACTTAGATTAATGAAATAACAGCAACAAAATTAACTGTACCTTAAATGTGTCCTTTTAAGCGTAGAAGATTAATGACTACTTTTATTTATCTAGAAATGGTTAGGAGTCGAAGAAATTTTTAATTTTTCGAAAGTTACAAGACGGTCCTGATTAATTCAAATGATTATCCTTAGTTCATTGCTTTCTAGATGCAATTCCGTGTCAAGAAATGCCTGAATAAATAGTTATTTGTGATAAACTACACCAGCGCAGTGGAGGACCTGAAATGAAAACTTCGGTACCCACTACTAATACTGGTTATTATAAGGCGGGTCTTTAATAACAACGTGTACACGACTGTTTTGTACAACTTCCGCAATGAGCGGTTGAAATCAATTTCCTATGACTAATGGGTATAAGCAAATTCGTTCGTTGTAGCGCTAACAATTAAAACCTTTTTCAATTTATATGGAAAATATTACAGATGTGATCACTGTGGATGTCTCACCAAAAATCGTCTCACGCACCATTAACCGGGGCCTGTGGCTATAGACTCAGAGACTCCTCTCGTCGATGGCAAACAAGTCCCGGCGTAGTCAATCGAACGTTCAGTAATCGAACCCAATCAAACTCCAATCGTTCGATTGACTTCGATTGGCTTCGGTAATCGAACTTAATCGAACTCACCCAAAACTTTTGCCAATCGAACACAATAGAACACTTAAACAATCGAACATAAAACCAGTTTCATGCGTTCCGTTCAAATACGTTATGTGTTGGTTTCAATTTCAAACACGAGTACGATTGAGTTCGATTGAGTTCAATAATCGAATTCACGAGTTCGATTAATCGAACCCACCGAAGAGTTCCTGTTCGATTATGTTCGATTACCGAACCAATCGAACAACAATCCGACCGATTGGCCATGGTTCGATTGAGTTCGATTGATTTTTGGTTCAGTTTCGTTCGATTGACTACGCCGGGAACAAGTTTCGCCGACTGAAAAAGAACTAGCTGTGAGGAGAAGGGTTTGCATTTTCCCTTAAACTTTAGGAAAAGGATTAAACTTGGCATGCGAATTTTTATTGCTTCCGATAGTTGTACAAGTAATACAAATTAAGTACTCATTATTTTCTATATAATGGTACAAATACACACCAATCAAATTAATTCATTCCTAGATATCATAATCTACAATACTAAGAGGATACTTATACAGAGAAGATCTCGTCTTACATGTCTTAGTCTCCTTATGAAATGTCATTTTAAGATCTTTTGTCACACAGGAAGCGCTGGCGTAACATAATATTAGGCTGCGGGAAATAGAAAGTGGTTAAGTAATTAAAACATTTTCGAGGTCATTGCAGTTCATCACGCCAGTAGTTCTCAATGGTCCAGGATGACTACGTTGAATTCTTCGGATCCAAACTTCGATTTTTACCTTTCGATAATTCAAGACAAAGGTTACTGGTTAACACTAGCGTTCGTTGGATTTTTTATGGCGTTCGTGATCATTATAGGAAACTTGGTTCTCCTCTTTATAACTTACAAGGATCCTCGGAAGACTCTTCGTACTCCGCCGTGTTTATTGATCACCAATTTGAGCGCTTCTGACTTGCTTCTTGGGCTGTTAAACGTTTCTCTCGTGGTGGTGAGAGATGTGTATCGCTACAAACAAGTACATATGCCTTTCCTTGGATTATTTAAGGCCATTATGTATACTGTTTTCATTACAACTATCTTCGTTAGTGGTTACTCAATAGTAGCTATGTCTACAACTTGCTTTGTGGCGATTAACAAGCCAATGGAATATAAGACCATCATTACTAAGAGAAGAGTCAAGATATTCATCGGTGTTTTATGGGTGATTTCTTTGTCGACCTGTGTTCTTCCTGTGGCGAACGTGCCTGAGAAAACTTATACTATGATTTATCTTCACACACACGCAACAATACCAGCTATTTTGTTGACTGTGATTTACACGAATGTATACCGCGCTCTCGCGAGACGTACACGCGAAGTTCAAAGAGAAGGCTACAACTCTGTAGCGAATAACGCACTGGAACGTGAGAAAAAAATGGTCAATGCCATTGTTATAATTCTTGGATTATTCTACATCACATACATGCCTCAGTACATATCTCTCCATCTATTGCACTTTTGCGAATCATGCAAGAAATCGTTAACTTTCCACATGATTGATGTAGCCTTGTCTAGATTTTTATATATAAGTTCCGCTATCAATCCCTTCGTATACGCTTGGAGAGTACCGAAGTATCGCCAGGCCTTTCAAGATTGCTGGAAGATGTACCGTGGTAAACTGAGAATTACCTCTCATAAATCATTCGCGCTTCATTCGCGGCGTCGAACGTTTTTACATGGTAGAAGCAGAGCGCAAAGCGAGCCAACTGAATCAACCAACCTTTAAATTATTCAATGAAAGTAAAGCTTCGCAGCAAGTTAACAAGTAAGAGAGTACTTCTGGTTCTCTCGGAAGACAACATTTCACGCTCTCGCATATTTCGCTCGCTTTTACTATATTATTTTAAAATAACGAAACTGTAATTGCAGTGTACAAGCGCCGGAGCGACACAAAACGTTACTTGTTGTTGTCAACGAGAAACAAAATCTCCACAAGTGGGCCTTTAATTAATGCACTTTGGTAGATCATGGTCACTTCAAAGGATGTTCGGAAAAAGTGAACAAACAAACTTCTAGGTTATTCTTAGAGTAGTTACATTGGTGAACATTGGAATCGAATAATTAAATAGTTGTAAATGGAAAATGCTTTAAAAAAGAACACAATAAACCCCGATAAAAATCAACCTTTTGTTGTGGCCCTTTGGAAATAATGAACTACTTTATTGTGTTTATTTTTGTTTTCATGCTTTATTTGCCCCCTGTAGTTGGAAGAACAATTTTATCGTTTTAATGAAGTGTAAAATTTTCTAGGTTATGAACTTTTCCACAACTGAGAAAGGAATGTTGAAGAAATTAAAACTCCTTCTTGTCAGAACTGAGAGAACGGAATATATAATGAAGTGAAGGCGGGGGCGCACTCGTTAGAGATGACTCGAGATAGTTCGCGCTGGATTCCCACTCATCTTCCGGTTTTTTCTTGTAACTAAAGTTCCGCAGGATTGTTGTGTTTTCTGTAGCCTCCCACGCAAACTATCCAAGGAATTCAACACTTTCCTCCCCCATAAATGACATTTGGGATCGATAGTAATGTGTGACTGAGCCCCCAGAAAGATCTACGCGGAAGGCTTTATTTCCTACCTACGGTTACTCCTCTGTCCCGCAAAGGTTCGGATTTCGAAATAAGGTCACCCAAGTGGCAACTTCCCACCTACTCCTCCCTTAAGCCTAAATTCTGCCCTAAGCGAGAAGTAAGTGTTAAACTTGGTTTAGGGGAGGGGTAGGTGAGCAGTTTTCTCGAAACCTAAATTGATTCTTAAACTCTGACTGGTGGGATGGATAAAAAAGTGGATGGGTGACCAACCTTGAATGTCCTGTCTTTGTAGACTCCTATTTTTTTCTTTCATTTCTCTCTCTGTCTCTTTTTTTAAATGCGCCGATGTCATAACATATTTGGTATAATTTTATATTGTCGATGTACGGATGGCAACAGTCGCCTTTCTAGGTTCTTCGCCTACGTTGACATCAAGAAGGATCCTAGAAACGACGTCAAGCCTTTTACAGTCATTTTACAGTGTTAATTCACTTTACCAATTCAGTATTTTGATGAATAAAAGACAAATTTTTGTTCTTCGGGTATCAGTTTCTTGGTTTGTGTCTTCACAGTGTGTCCTTATTAAGTTTGTTTTCTATAAACTTCCTATCCTGTAATAGCAAGTTTCACAGCGAGTTTTTTATATATATATATATCACAGCATAACAAGTTAAGTCTTGAAGCAGTTCAACTTTCCGACGAAAACCGAAAAAAAGGACACCTTACTTGGCCGCAATTTATCCAGTAATATTGCTTGAATTATTTCGCTGAGGGCTGAGATTTTTACTAAGCCGACTAAAAAAAAAACAGAATTGTCTTTCATTTAGCTAACAGTTCATGACTTAGCATATTTTCCTTATATAGGCCTGTGTTTACTGGCTGGAATGCGGTTTGTGGGATATTTCGGCTCCTTTCACAGACGAAAACATCAAATATCATGCCCTTGAGTTAATAACTCTCAGGACTTAAGTAAGGTGTTTCGATACAGTTTTTCAGAGACCATACCGATATTTTTCAATCGCCTTAAAAGGGACTTTATCCGTCCGATCGCTATAAAATTTTCGCCATTGATTGAATATGGATTGAAGTTTGTCAAAACGTAGTTCTAACTAAAATCGATATCACAATGACGACAATAAACCAAAAAAAATGGAAATTGATTAAAGCCGAATTTTGCGCAATCTAGGCGGTCCTGCTACTAAAAATCCAACACTAGGAATTTAAAGTTTGGTGTTTGGCAAAAAACCTCCGTGAGAAGTAAAAAATTCTGTATGTTTGAATTCAAATAAAACGTAAATATATTTTAAACCTCGTATTTTCAATTAAGTTAATCTTAAGTAACGTCGGTGAATGCTGCTTAATATCATATTTCGATGCAAGGAAAGTTTGGTGTATTTTCGTTCTTGCGATCTTGAAAACCAAACCGCTTTCTCACCACCTGTCTAAGCGCGACTTTATTCTAAATTTTGACTTTTAGCGCTTTTCTTAATATCTCTGAAACCACTCGAACGAATTTTTTTAAAGTCAAATCCCATAGTGTTCATTGTATGCAATAATCATCTGTAACTTTTATTAACATTGATTCACTTTTAATTAACACCTTGAAATTTCAAGGCGAACCTAGAGAAAGAAGGATAATCGTGCAAACATTTTCCAAACTGTCATTTTCTCGTAGCGATGTCACATGATGCAACTGTCAGTTTGTGAAGATTTCCTCCAGTTTAGGCTCAAGTCGCCAAGAACTTTTTTGTCTTGGCTTTTCTGTGTGTCGTACATGTAAACAGCTCCTGCTAGGCTTTTTTCGAGACCTTTGCTTGCTTAATCCAAATTGAACTCGCAAACATTTTCTGAAAACCACCCGCCATGTTGAACAAAACAAAGAAAACAAGTTTCACTGACGTCACTCGTGTCTCGTGCAACGACCAATCACACAATAAACGTGCGCAGCATTTACTACATTGCCTGATATTTTAAATATCATATTTCATAAATACAGTGATAATTATAGAAATACATTTTATCCTACAGTTTTAAATTCTAACAAGTTCTAATGACAGCCTATAATATATCATAGGTAATATTGTCCACGACTTCTTGTAACAGTCCCGCTCTCCTTGCAAACAAGGTCATTATGAATAACGATACTACAATCCTGAATAATCGCATGCAACGTATAATAGCTTCCTTCTTACAAATTTTAATAGTTCCTTTATTCGTTCGGGTGTTATTAATTATAAAAATAATTTTAAAGTAAAGCAGTTCATATTGCAATGTCTTAAAGTAATTTTGTGACTTTTTTGGTTTTGCGTTCGTTGCTCTTTGCGCGGAATTGTTAGAATATCCTTCTTCTTTTTGGGTTCTCAGTTCGAAAGTAAATCTAAGGTCATTCATGATCGCTTAACGCTTTTCCCCGCACTTGGGAGCCACTTCAACGGACCTGTCTCGTGATTAGATTCTAATTCAGAATGGTTCCTTTGTAGGGCGTTCCACGACTCCTAAACGACTCCTTCGATTTTGGTTTCAAGACAAATTGTGCCCCAATTATACAAACTAATCCAACGTCTGTACTGATGTCCTAAGTTATTATATCAAGTGCATGAGGCCCGGGAATACCGTAAAATTCCGAAAATAAGCCCCTCCAAACATAAGCCCCCAAACTCGAGACGCAAAAACCCCTCCGTTTAATCGCCCTCCGAATATAAGCCCACGGGGGCTTGTACTTGGAAATTGCCCTCAAATACATTCTAAAACAAAGCAAAAACGGCAAATTTCCTTCCAACTATAAGGCTAACCCAATCGATTTTGAAGCGCAAATTTCCCTCCGCAGATAAGCCCCTGTAGAGGACATAAATGTAATATGATGATCTGATAATTTCACCTCTAAGCACCAAAGTAATGGGATAACAGAGAGATCTAGAGTTAAGTTTACGGAAAACGGCAAACGTGAATTTGTACCACGTGATCAAGTTTTCCCTTAACTCACCCACTTGTCTTTTACTGTGAATTACTTGTACAAAAAATGAGTGGTTTCATATTAGCTAACACAGTTTTCATCTGCTCATTTCCCTACTTTGAGAAAAATTCTCAACTTGAATCTGACTGCGTTCTTAATCTAGATCTCTCCAATATTTGCTCTTTTAACAACAAATACTGAGTTTTAGGGTGCGGTCGATCGGGAAATCCGGATTTAGATTTTCAAAATCTAAATCTGGATTTCCCATCGAACGCGAAATCCGAAAACGGATTTCACCTCAGAGAAATCCGTCCTCAGGGTGGATTTCAATTAAGAAATCCAAATCCGGATTTTTTGGATTTTCCTTTTTACGGTTCGATTGGGAAATCCGAAAAAGGATTTGAAAAACTGTCCTTAGGAACAGCGGTCTTGCATGCACACGCATAATTAGTAAAAAGAAGACCGCTGTTCATGAGAACAGTTTAGCAAATCCTTTTTCGGATTTCCCAATGGAACGATAAAAAGGAAAATCCAAAAAATCCGGATTTGGATTTCTTATAATTGAAATCCACCCTGAAGACGGATTTCTCGGAGGTGAAATCCGATCCGGATTTCCCAATCGAACGCACCCTTAGTCAATTCGTCTTAGCACAGACATGTCAGAACACGTTAGTAACAATCTAAATTTAAAAGACTTTGCAATACATGCCCTCTAAGGAAAAATTACTTGCATGGCTTCATAGTAGTACTTTCGTTTCATGTGTATAGTTATCCGATAAATAATTAAATAAATATATACTTGAAATGGTATTCAAAGGCCTGAAGAAATGCTGATCTCATTGCGGTGATTTGTTCGAGTTGACAGAAATCTGAATCTCACATCGTTTGGGAGCATTTTAAAACAATCTTTCAACGCTCGACGATATTTTGGCATCCTCCAGGCGTAGATGAATGGGTCAACAGCAGAACTAATGAACAAAAACCGCGATAGGACTACGTCAATTTTATGAAAAGTTAAGGATTCGCCACATGCCTTACAGAGGTACAGCAAATGGAGTGTGATATATTTTGGAATATAAGTGATATGAAACATTGTCAGAACAGATATAATCGTGATTACCATATTTCTTTTCCGTAGAAGGTTATGTCTTGTTCCTAGTTCTGATTCGTTGAAGCTTTGGCGAGCCTCACTCGTGCGTCTTGCTAGAGCTTGAAAGACTTTCACGTAAGTCACCGTGAGTAATATGGCGGGAATTGTAGCATGTGTGTGAAGATAAATCAATGTGTACGTCTTCTCCTGTATGTTAGTTGCTGGTAGAAAGGACATGAGCAGAGCGGTTGTCCATATCAGGCCGATCAAAACTTTAATTTTTCTTGTTGTAACTGTATTCTTGTACAGAATAGGCTTGTTAATAGCAAAATAACAAGTAACCGACATCGCTATTATTGTTGTGCTACTGACAAACAGCGTCGAGCAGACAACAGTGTAGATAACAGCCTTGAAGACTTTAACGTGAGGCATGATAGCCCTTTGGTATCGATACACATCTCGTAAAGCCACTAGAAACACAGCCACAGAACCCTGTAGAAATTTCGCCGAGCTTAAGTTCGCTATAAGAAAACTCGGTGGAGTACGGAATGATCGTCTTGGGTCCTGGTAAATCGTAAAAAGCAAAACAGCGTTTGATAGGGTAATCATGACCGACAAAATCATGCCAGCTATCGCCAAGCCTGACCAGAATTCGGGAACATTTATGATGTCAGCATAAAAATCGTACTCATCCTCGGTAGAATTGCCCATTGCCAAATGTAATCGTCCGTAGAATTACAAATCTTCTAAGACGGCGGGTTCCTGAAATGACTTCTATTCCTTACAATTCTTAGGCGTTTACAGTTTTCGTTCAGTGAAGGTAAGTCACGTACAATCTTACGCAACCTTGACCAGTTCAAAGGTTTCACACTTTATATCTGAATTTACAGCTTGAAGTCCGATGACAACTAACCGTTGTTGATGTGAGATGAATTTTGTTAATTTTCTCTGTTTCATTCATTCGCTGAATGGAACTTTTGAAGCCAATGAGCCAATAGCACAGTACAATATGGCAAACGGAATATTAATTACTGGAAACCGGTGTTACACTCGCTTTTAGGACATGAATGCCAATTAAACAATAGAGCTTTCTTTGAAAAACAAACGACATGACACCTTTATTCATAGATTTGGCGAGGCTGTTGTGATCATATAATAATTTATGAAAATTCTTCAGAAAGGTTGCCAAGAATATATCCGGACGTGACTGGAATTTAAAGGGACTTAAAATGACTTGGAAATCCTATAATCAGTAGGGAAATATTTCACTTCGCCGGAATGCTCAGCTGAATCGCTTTTGTAAAATGTATAAAAAAGGATCCGAAATGGCTTAAGATTCTCGCATTTTGGCAAAGAAAGCTGCATTTTGAAGCAAATTTAAATTTTGCCTAAAGTTTGTCTACCAATCAGAAGTTAGTAAAAAAAAAAAAAGAGTAATTTGCCGTCACTGTATTGTTTTCCCGCGCTTTTTGGAGGCGAGATAAATGAATCCTGCTGGTTATCAGCAACCTAGTTTCCACTGTCTCTCTCCCTTTTCATACGAGAGAGATCAGGCAACACTGGGAACGAGTTTGGTTTGTCAGCTTTTCAGTTTTCATACTACTATTGACAAATGAACTTTTTCTTTTGATGACAGTTGATATAAATTGCGGGTAGACATAAAGCGACGGGTTTTGAGGCCTGTTTATACGAGGTGAACCAGCCCGCTTAACCGGGGCTGGCCCGTTTTACTGAGTTGGCTCGGCTCATGCATTGTTTCCTCATAAATTTTCGTTGTGTTCATATGCGGGAAGCGGGCTGGCCCCCTTGCCGAGAGACATCCCAGTTGCTCTAGCCGAGATCATCTCAGTCGGCAAGCTGGCTAGTCCTCTTCCCCATATAAATTAACACAAAGAAAATTTTATGAGGAAACAAGGCATACACCAGACTCGCCCGGGTAAGCTGGCCAGTCCGGCTAACTGGGCTGGCTCTCCTCGTATAAACAGGCTCTTATGTTGTAGACTAAGGTTAAAATAAGCCTGTTTTCTCCATTATATTTGCGTAGAAAACGTTTGCTGTTTAAATTTGAGCCAGCCATTAGTTCCATGAGTTTTTTCTTTAATATTTCTTGGATGTCGCGCTGGAAAATAAGCCACCAAAGAGTACTTTTCTTTTTGATTTATTACACTGTAGCTGTACGAGGCGAATCATATTTTAAGTCGCACATGATCAAATCCTCTTGAAGTGTGGCCAAAATCATTGATTCAGAAGTGATCACTCTCTGGCAGTACATTCTGTTGTATCATCTTATAGAAAAAAATAACTTATTTTTGCACTATTTTTGATCGATTGGTCTCAAACTTAATCGCCTTCTTACTTAAGATTATCTACTAGAACTGCCAAAACGGTAGAGCTGTTTAGTGATTCAGCAACATGATGTCATAAATCCCTGATGCGTGCGACTCGACTCCTACCACTTTCATTCGGCCATGAAATTAAAGGCCATTGTTTCAGTGCATAGCACCATTCAAAACGATTCACTTGAGCACCTTGGAAAATAAAATTAGCCGTGTATCATACTTATTACCTAATGTTGATCGTATCTGCTGGTGATAAGTTGATATCTGACCAATAGGATCACGCTATTCAGTAAACCGTAACGGCTTGTTTTAGTTACCTCATCTCCCGGGAATACTCCTGCATTCCTTTCCGAGGAAGTAATCTCGTTCTTGAGAACTATTTGGAGGGTCGATAAACACTAAAACGCCGCTAGAAAAGTTTATTCCTCTTCTCGTAGTAGGCAGGACTGAAGACCTCTTATTTTCTTCTGGAGAGTTAAGTTATCATGGAACAGAGCGCTTCCTATCCGCATTGGGACAGCACTTTAGTCGTCAGTGGGTACTATGAGGGGAAAGGTTTTCTTAATTTCTACTGAGGGTTAAGTATTGGGCTCATTTAGATTTAGACAAGCTTGCGCCTGAATTTATCTTCTCAACGTTTTACTTAGCTTAACTATTAACTAACGATTCTCCTTACACTGTAATGAAAATCGTGATGATAGGGTAATAATCAATACTGTTAGTTAAGGATTTCTTTTTTGTTGTAACATGTCTACTAGAACTTATGTTAAAGTTGAAAGGAGAAACAAAATGTTGATCATTTTGTACTCGAAGTAATACGATAAAACTGCACTCAGCAAAGATACTATCACTACAGAGAAAATATATTTAACTAAGTTGTGAAGTGCAATGTATGAGGTAACGACTTATATCTCGCCCAGTAACTGAGTTCCAAAGTGTATAAGTTTGTTTTGGTTTTTAAGACTGCGGGTACCCGCTTTCCTGGGATTTTCATCGAGTTATCCGGCACGACCGCGGTAGAAAGTTACGCTAAAAAGTTAATTCGTTTTAACATGAGGCTGTATGTCATTTCGCAGTTTTTTAAAGTCAGTAAAGGTTTTAAAATTATTTTAAACTGAATCCATCCATTATAGGTACGGATGTTGAGCTTTCATCTTCCACCTCTTAACAACCGTTAAATAAATACCTGTTGTTCGTGGATTTCAACCTCAAACAAATAAATTAGTTAAGCTTAGTGCAAAGAGGCAAACTGGCGTTGACTTAGCCATCACTATATTTATCTCTAGTTATGTTAGCTCTTATTGAACTTATTTATGTATTAAAGCCGCAGTTTTGTTTTCAAGTCTGAAGCGATATTGCTACTATAATTAGCTGTTTGGGAATATACTGATAGTGATAGCGTAACTTGAAGGTAAATGATGATCATTTTGAGGATTTTTCTTTTTTTTAGTTGCCTAATTTGCGAAATATGGCGTTAAAACAGTATTAAGTAGCACGAGATAACTGGAAACTTTAACTTTTCAATTTGAATTTTGACTTTAGTTGTATTATGTTGTATTTTGTATCTTTAGATTTTGTTAGTTAAAGATTTATGGATGATTTTCTTGTCTCTAAGAAAAGGGTAAAAGCTTCAAGCACATGTTTATCATTTGCTAGTTGCTTTTGTCCCGTTTCTTGACTTGACATTATGGCAGGCCTAAGGAGGAAGAACAACAAAACGGTACTTTGTTGACAGTCAGTTAGACAAAGAGTACATCACCAATCACAAAGGGTGGATTTTGAGCTGAATGCTGGACCCAAGCTCGCGATCGCTTTGGTATACATTACCAATGCAGGATTGCCTAAAATGTTTTCGCGCATTTTTCTCAACGTTACTACTACCCGCTCTGGCACCGGATGTCCGTTCTTATTAATCCATGTAACTGTGATGAAACAAACAGCGTCCTCCTTTTGAATTTGTTGCATTATCCATGGTTATAGGAAAATAGAAAAACCTCTGGTATCCAGGGTACAACCGTAAAGAAGTAACTCCAAAATTATTCATTTGAAATTTTTTCATTGGTATTTTTCTGCGCTATGAGACTGAAACATTGATTGTTCCCCCAAGTCGTCTGTCTGCACCTATTGGAATTTAGCGAGGTAGGTAGATATAGGAAGCCTATGAACTAGAAGGGTGGCCCAAGATACTTAAAATGTTGTTGTTACTTAGTGTCTTATTGTCGGTAGTGCGTCACCTATTGTGATTGATAAATAAGGTAATCCGATGAAAACCGAGGAAGGATGTAAAGCGAGAGCCGGGAGGGAGCTCATTCGGAACTGATAATCGAACGCGGGGGAGATGAGTGCGTTCTTATTGGGAGATACTCAGAAAAATTGTAGAAAACGAGTCTCTTAAAGCTCTTTATTTGTTTTTAAACTGAAATAAAATAAAATTTGGCTCATGTATTTTTTCATTTTTGTATTTTCTTCCCAACCTCGCTCTCAGCTGATACTCTCCAACTCTTCTGGAAATGCAAGACCCTGTTCCGAGCTTTCTTTAACTTAACTGTGAAGTTTTCAAATGTGTAATGTGTTGGCTATTGCGACGCCTTGATTTAACATTTAAGGGATATCAGGCTTGTTCTTCCTTAGTTAAACTGGCAAGGTGTCAGCCAAATAGCTCCGAACTAGTACTGTGTTTTCCATTTTAAACAACCTTAGGCTCTCGCACTTTTTGTATGCTCTGCGTTACGCTTTTTGATAAATTAAGAGTGTGTCCATGAGAAAACCAGGCAGAACCAGGCAGGGGGTGATAATGCTCAAATCACCTATTTCGCTCAAACTCGGCACAAATGTTAGGTACCAGGAGTTAACTTATGTGACAGAATTTCAGGTCAAAATATTAAATTCCCTGGGAGATCCGGGCATCCCCTGTAAAAATTGCCATTTTGCCCGTTTTATGCATAATTAATTAGCTAACTTTACGATGCCAGTGCAACAAATAGAAAAGCCACCTGGAACTTAAATGCACTGAGAGATGATCTGAGTTCGTAAGACTTTAAGCACAATAAACTTTTTTAAGTCGCCGATTCGATTTCCCCCCTCTTAGTCCCCTTAAGTTGGGTCATCATTTCCAAGTTTTGAGTAAGTCGTAAAATTAGGGTATTTTATTCCCCAATATCTCTGATGAGCAACAGCTTATCTTTATAACTTTTGCATGAGTAGTTAAAGCCATCACTTAAGTTTAGAAAAAGATCATAAAAAGTTTGGGCAATTCACTTTCTTCCATGTGTTGACATAAACTGTTCATGTGACTGAACGACTTTTGCATATTTCATCAAAATTCAGGCCCTCACAATATTCGTGTGTTTGCCTCTGAATAAGGAGGAATCGAACAAAAAACTCATCAGACAATGATTTAACATTAATAAGGGTAAAATTGTTCAAATTATTGTGCAAGAAACTCTAACGATGATTTTTGATAGCTATATACGCGATCTTTTCAAGGAAAAACAACATACAAAGATTTAATTCACAGTTTTACTTACTTTAATAATTTCGCTCTAAAAACAATATAAACGGTCAATAAAATCCATATACGTATCTCTTGGATGTCTCAACTGGTAATTTGTGCCCGCTTGGATTGTTCCCCATGCCACCTTCGATGCCCAGTTCAGCGTAGTTCAGCGTCGTGACTCGCTGTAGGACTAAAATTCCTTAGCCATCAGTTTACGCCCAAAAATCCAAATTAAGTTGTTTTAGGAGAAAAGAACACGAAAAGTAGAAAGCCGATTTGTAATCCATGGAAAGAATTATTTCTGCCACTGTTGTAGCTCAATTCATATGTTACAAATAACAACGAAACGTCCGCCATCTTTGACATTAACTGGAGCCCGCATTTTTAAGCAGCGGTTGGCCACAATACGGAAACATCGTATCGGGAGTCAGGAGCCAGGAGCCAGGAGCCAGAGTCCAGTGAACAAAATATGAAAAATATGACTTTCCGACATTCTCTGAGATAATTTTATTGTTATTGTATGCTAATAAAAATTTTAGAATTCCAAATCTATTTGGAGCTCTATTCAGATTGTGATTATAAATGATCCCATTTCTTTTCAAACTCGGGGATAGAAGTCGCTTTTCTTTCGTGTTTTGGAAAGAAATATTTTTGTCTATTTTAGTTGCACGTCAAATAGCGGCGAAGTGAAGCCGGATCCTGGTGCAGACCAGCTCAAAGGGACAAAAAAAGCGTGAGACACGTCCAGATTAGCTTGCGACAATAACTCCATTTTGTTTTCATACTGGAGCCCCCCCTCCCCGGGGGAGTGGCCAAATTGCGTACAAATGCCCTACCCTGCTGGCACCAGATTTGACTGTCATAAACACTGAATTTTTTACCTACCACGGTCTTTCAGGGGTCTTATAAAGCCTAACTATGGCAGTAGTGTTCCCAAGTAGAATTCAAAATACACCACACTTTCACATTGAGTTAGATGTTTTTCTCAAACAACCGCTTCCATATGTTTAACACCCTTCCCACATTCCCTCAAGACCTACTTCAACTGTGATAATTAGATTTCAAATTTCTCACCCTACCCAGGTAAGGTCAATTTTCTCATCCTAGACTTCCTCGGAAGGGCCTTTTTGTGTACTCTTGGGGCACCAAAACCAGTTTAGTTCCCAGGTTAGTGTGCCGTGCTGAGGCAGGCAGATGTTGAATTATGGACAGACACAACAATTGAGTTACAGACATTTGATGTTCCGGTCCGTGCGTGGTCGGAAGACACCCAGTAAATAATGCCCGTGGGGTTGCTCAAGGAAAATTAGGGTGTTACGAGAGTCGAACTGCAGGAGGTCTCTAACGAGGAAAAGTGCGGAAACATCTACTTTTTGGAGTGAATATACTGATGCAATTTTTAAGTTACAATATACTATAGACAAATCTATTTTGTTTCTTAAGTTCCTCTGATACTCCGAGGAGCGCAGGACATACAGGGAACGCAGAGATCAGACCATTGCATTATTGAAATTAGGTAAAGGCATACAATTCAGTTTGTATTTTCAAGTGTAACCGGACGTGTATGGGAAAAAACGGTAACTCTGAAACGGATATATAAGAATGATTCATAACAGTGATAAACAGCGATATGACTGTGGACATAATATAAAAAAAAACCACAAGATTCAGAGGCGGATAAGATTTCTTCCGGGTGTCTGCTTACGAGAGCTTTAAATCAAAGCTAACATCTAATTCACCGGTAAACCCTTTGAGTGTCCGCGGCCGCCTACGGGAATGTAAAAATCCAGAGGTTGTGTCGGAGTTAAAACGGGGTTTGTGATGGCGGTCGTAAGTACAGCTATTCGCTATATACGAGAGTACCCGTTAAGAGAACTTCTATACTGCATGAATCCGGAATTGACAGCTTAAATGAGATGTGAATATTGTGTATTAGTCTGTGTTCAAAAAACTGTTCTTAATTTACACCTTCCTTGAATAGCTAAAGAAGTCTAGCCGACGTTTTTTGCAAATGAATGTATTAGTGCCCCCTTTTGGGTCTTTTGTATTCCTCAGAAGTTTAATTTTCCTCAACACTTTTAAACGGTTATTGTTATGTTTTCGCAGTCAATAATTTACCCAGATACAGATACCATAATGTATAGTTGTAAGATTACGAGGATTAAAATATAAGTAAGTAAGTATACCCAATGGCAAGTCATTAATTGTCGAAAATTGCATGTCACGGACTGACTATAAAAAGGGCTATTATGGACAATTATTATCATGGTAATTTATGTCAACATCGAATAAACTCAAAATTTCAAGTAACACGACTTTCACAACCTATTTTCAACACACCAGTTATAACAGGATATTGGCGGGTACAAACAATAGATAGTGTATTCCGCATTCCGTAGTCCGGTAGTCCAGCGTAACAGATTCCATCATTTAGGCAGAGTTTAAAGTCAAAGATGGAGGGTGTTCGAGCAGGTGGTTGTTTTCCATAGATATAGACGGATTATCAGTGATCCTTCTTGTCCTTTGAGAATCATTTTGTTCCCTCTGACTACAACTTATGTCAAAGACTTCTAATGTTCGGTGAAAAGCTGACACTTTTAATTTTGCAATGTTTCAAGACGTTTCATTACCTCGTCACAAAGTAACGCAGAGTAACGCCACAGAGGATCAGACGAAACTGGAGCAGCCAACCTGGACTAAAGCATCTGAGAGACGTGTATGTAACATTTATTCACTATCTTTTATCGTTTTTGGGTCTTGCAGCACCTACAAGTTGGACCAATCGAAGTTTTGAACTAAATCTTTTGCTCCTTGTGTTTACTCAAGCGTTCCATAAAATATCCGTCAAAACGTCCATAAATAACACAGAAAACGTGCCTCAGGTGACACTTTCTAACAATTCCGCCATTAGTATCCATAATGAGGCATCTGATTTGTGACTTCTCGCCAACTTTGTGCTATTTTTGTTTAAAAAAACGAATGTTACGTTTCTTCCAATTTTGGTCAAATGACAAATAATCGTCAAGTCAAATGTACATAATACGTCATTATTGATAAAGTATGAGATTGCCCAAATATTTTAGGATTGATTTGATAACCTTAAAGATGTCTTTCAAAGAATATGTGAGAATTAAGTAGATAAGTTGTTGCTCATGGGAGATGTTAGCGACTAAAATGCCTTAAATTTAGGGTTTGGTCAAAACAGTGAGAAGATGACCTTACTTTAGGCTAAGTAATAGGAAGAGATCAAATTAGAGAGTAAAAATAAATTACTGAGGATTAAGTCTGATAAACATAGAAGATGATAAAGTTGATTAGATTTGAAGTTGTCTTTTCTACTTGTTGAACAGCCAAACCAAAGTTAGCTAATTAATTATGCAAAAATGAGTAGATTTTGTGATTTTTAGGGGGGGTCCCTGTAAATCCAAGGGAATTCAATATTGCGACCTTATTTTTTGTCGAGGTTAAGGTGGCTGAACACAGTATTGCGGGCGGTCAGCGGTAACTCGCGTGACGGCAAGTGTTTTAACTTAAACAAACATGGCGGCGAAAAAGCAATGGTACACAGAAGACGATTTCTCAAAATCTACTCATTAAAATTTTGTAATATTTGGCAGAATTTTTACTTTTATGGTGTTTTAAATAATGAGAACTTTAAAATGGAATTTGAACAGACGATTTTTGGGACACATTTAATAATTACAGTACAATTATACTGTTGATTATCTAAAAACCCCTCTGTTAAAATTTGGTCAAATAAGTTTCAAATGGTAATCATTAATTATAGTGAGCTGTGTGCAATTTTATAGGAAAATCTAATGAGTGAATTTTCTGTAAACTGAGCGAAAGTGAAATTTTAAGGTTGTATTCAATCGTTCATGTTGCCATGGAAACCACGAAAATGTCAAATTTTACCTGTGAATCCAAATCTTTCATTAATATATTTTCCACTTGCCAAGTTTCAGCTTGTGAGCTGCAACCCTTCTCTTGCCATAAGTTGGCAAATGACATATACTCAGAAACTGCCAAAACTGTGTTCAGCCACCTTAATGTCTCACCACACCCATCAATTGTGCCAAGTTTGAGCGAAATCTGTGATTTGAGCATTATCACCCCCTGCCTGGTTCTCTCATGGACACACTCTTAAAGAGCAATGTTTGAGCCTCTTTTCACGTTTTTTGGGGTTCTGTACTGTACATGTTTCGGAGGAAACAGCGTTGTCGATCATCTCACACTTGGATGGTGTGTGTATTGTTAAATGTCATCCGTCCCTTCGCCCCATGGATAACTTTTCAGACTATATTGTTTGTTGTCCTTTGAATGTGGATAAAAATATATGCTTTCTTTTATTGTTAATTTTAGTTAACCGCGGGAATTACTACCTGTAATTGGAATTTGCAATAAAGATGGATATTGATCCGTTCTGTTTCATTCATTCCTACTGGCATTATGCACAACTGAGGCCATGTTTAGACTCCTATTAGTATCCACTTTTCTAAATTTTTAAACACTAGGACAAATGAATCTAAACCTCAAAACCCATTTCAGCCTTTTATATGTCCATCAGCTAAGGTAAAATGGTATTTTAAGCGATGTTTATGAACATAGCCAACGTCACGTAATGCTGGCAGCCTTGCTTTTCTTTACTCTATCCGCAGTGAGTCTAAGCATGCACGAGACGGCCATTGTGGCCTAACGCTCTGGAAGCGAGAACGTGGTCTATAGCACTATTAACAAAAAATAAATACGTGCTTGCGAATCCATAACAAAGTTTGATTGTCTTGGGCTCTTGTCTATTCTACAGCACTTGAATTGTTCTTTTCACTTCTTTCCCTTGTGGTGCTAGGTGGAAAAAGAAAATAGGGTTTTG
Source organism: Porites divaricata (assembly GCA_038088405.1). NCBI lineage: Eukaryota > Metazoa > Cnidaria > Anthozoa > Scleractinia > Poritidae > Porites > Porites divaricata. The sequence goes on from JBBMOI010000002.1 coordinate 46,837,738, forward strand.
TTTATTACTGGTTTCTTTAACATTTTGCCATTTAGAGAGGGAAAATTATAAAACTCGTTTTTTTTTATGTCCAGAAACGCAGGCAAGTGCTTAGCATGGAATCTCTCTACCCTTATGCATGTCATTGGGTGCATCGGATATCAGCGTAGACTGTATTATATATTTTTTAATGTCATCATGTCCAGTTTGTATTTTGGCTGACCAGTTTGTATAACTCCCATAAATTTCCAGCAAAATCGATCTAAAAATAATCTGTTCTTCATGTTCGCCCACTATAAGCTTGTGCATTTACATGAAGATAGAGATTGAAAAAGTTTGTGTGCGGGTTTGGTTATCTTTTATCTATGACAGGACACTTTGCGATGACTTTTTAAGGACTGGTATCCCATAAGCATAGTACATTTCTGGTCATATCTGTTTAACCTGGAGAGGTGAGGGTTCTAATAAGGAAAATACCACAATGGCTCCTTAAATCTGAATATGAAAATGAATGGCACAGAACTAGAGGAGACACTACATCAGAATCTCAGTACCAAACAAAGGAAAAATACCTCTCAATATTTCATTCCTGAACACTATACCGGCATGAGCCCCATTCTTGCTGAGGTACACTTGAGCCTTCGTTCCATCGTTGGCAGTCATCGTGTGCACAAATCCGCCCTTAGCATGCGCCGCCTTGTCGACTGTAATTGGTTGGTTAAGCGTGGACTGATTTGCAGATTTAAAGCTATGATTTTGTGGTACAGACCCAATTACCGAAGCAGTGCTTTTGGCGGGAATTGCAACAAGTGGCTTTCCTTTTATGGATGTAGCGTTATTTACGGCTTGAGCATCTTGATTTGTGATTTTGAATGGTTTCTTTGCGAGCGGCGTTACCGAAGCAGTGATTTTGGCGAGAGATGTAGCCATTGGCTTTGCCTTTGGAGATACAGCGATAGTTAGGTTTGAGGGGAGGGCATCTTGCTTTGTGACCATTAATGGAGATGTAGTTGGAGGTTTAATGAATGCTCCTTCTGCGCTGGAAACAACTGTACTGTCTTCAATTAACCCAGGTTTCTTCACAACAACACCAGGTTGTGTATTATCTTTCAGTGGTGGATTCATTGTCGGAAGAGGACCTTTAAAGAAGAAAAAAGCGGTCAAGTTTTCATTGGGTCTTCAGTAATTTGCATTTTCAAGCTTAATGTATTTTCAGTTAGCAAAAATTACAGCAAATGTATGGAATCAGAAGACAACTCATTCTCTCTTGTATATGGCTTATTAGTCCTGTTCCACCAGCGCTTAAGTAATAGAAAACGTGACACGTCGTGAGTCTACATACATTCCATGCACACCCCGCCCACTGAAGGAAATTTACTTCTAAATTTTAATTTGAAAATAAATATATTTGCTCATGTTCATAACTCGGCAAATTTGGTATCGCAAAACGTCGTTTCCACACGCATCAAAAATGACTCTTAACAGCAGAGAGAACTTGGAAACCACCGTACTGAGAAACAAACTAAGAGCAAGTTTTACACCGACACCAACCACGACCTTGATTGCTATGACGCTATGTTATGCTGATGGGCACTAATAAGAGGCGAAACAGCTGTCCATGGCGTCTGCCGCACGAGCAATAAAGCAGTGCGCACGTGTGAGGTACTGGCCAGGCCGTGGGTTGATCGGTCGGTGTGTCACCTGCTCTTAGTGTTTATTGAACTTGCTGACACCCCGATCTGCAGTAATGCTGATCCGCCTTTACAGCGCATTTTGTGAGAAAAAAAGCTGAGCAGCTCACAGCCAACAGCTCCAGCATGTGTTGTGTTGAGTTGGCGCTTAAAGCAGTGCTTTTACTGGCAGAAACAGGTTGGCTATATCAGGCCGGTGAACCCTAATGAATGTGAAATAAGATGTAATTAACTGATTAGAAAAAAAATTATCGTGTACCTCCTTCCGGGGGAACATTTTTGATGAACTCTGCAAAACCTCCTTCGTTTCCACTGGGCCTGTACCGAGCAACAGTTATGAAGCCATATCGCTTACTGACCGCGGTCCCGACTCCTAATTCGGCTGAATTGGCCCAGATCATTTGACTAAAGTGTTTGTATGGGCCACTCTTACCCTTAGGGCCTCCTTTATCAAAGTCGTAGTTTTTAACTTCATCATACCAACGTTGAACCATCTCACGACAGTTAACGCAATTGTCCACCATGGCACCTTCACATTTTGGAACAGGGGGTTGAAAATATGCCAGATTCTCACCTAATGAAAGAAATAGACCATTTTCGATATATTAAAATTCATACTTGGCTCCGAGGCTTGGGGGAATAAAACAAGAAATGTATTATTCATTACTGAGCCTCAAGATGATTCACTGTGTATCAAGTTTATTTCTCAAAGCCTCTCAGTCAGAAATAAATTTTAATATGTGGAAATTGGTCTTGTGATAAGGCGTTATCCCTGCACCAAGATTTAACAAACAGCTTGAAATTTTTTGAAAATAGCGTTTCTAACAATTAAAAACCTCCTATGAGCGATTTTGGTTTTGCTGAAAGTCACACTCGAACTAATGAAACTGTTAAAAGCTTTTAACTTAAAACTGGCACTAACAAAAGGCGTTGACTTAAAACTGTAGACAAAAATGTCGAGCCAGCGCTTCCAAATTTTGTCGGGGTTATTTCGAAAAAAAAAATTATAACAATGGTTCACAAAGTGGTGATTGTGGTCTTTTTTATCTTACTGTAAAGGAATTGGATTGATGTCTTGTTTCTTGTTGTTCAAAGGCCATTTAAATCAGTGTAGATTGTGTCTTCTGAGTTAACACTGATTGCGTAAAATCATCTTGAATAGAAGAACTAAACTGGCATGATAACCTGGGCACTATATAGAGGCAGGAGCTGGGCTCCTGATAGAGGATAATTTCTGATCTCCAAGGCCTTCTTGATAATAATGACAGAGAGAGCAGCGCGAGGGGTAATGTCTGATTTAATGCACCTTTCCATTGTTTTAGAACCAGCAGTCATCATTGTGGCCACTAAAGTGGAACAGTGAGCAACTATTCGTAATGATGCCCACCTGTCTTACATCAGTGATCATGACCTTCCTACCATTTAGTATTCAAAATCTGTTCAAAACAAATGAAAAGTTGCATTCTTAATAATAACTGACTGGCTGTTGTGAAAGTATTGTGTATGTTCTGTCTTACCTATCTTGCGGTTTTGTATGGCCACTTGATCATGTTGTAACGAATCAGTTGAAGCAAGCTGGTCAGCCCAAACTTGAGCTCCTTCAGCTAGGTCATGTGACCACATAAGCGGTGGGACGCCATGTTTGGCGCGATAGCTGTTATGTGCATCGAGGCAGTCTTGGGAAAACGGATCAAGAGCACCTGGCATAGTTATATCAAAAATAGAACTAAATAACGCGTCGATTTTAAAATTACAAATCTGGTTTTTTTTGGATTACAATTAAACACGTTAAAATCGTCTCATGAGTAATTCAGATTTGTATCGCGCACCTAAATTGCCGTTTCTAGACTGAGCTAATGGGTAGAAACGGTGATTGTGGGTACTTTGCAAACACGTCGAGTGCTAATTTAAATCATTGAAATACAGTTATCCTCTGGAAAAATTCAGCGCTGAGAGAAAGAAAAGCAATTAACATTTATCCAGGGATGCCTGTGGATAAATTTCTACTGGCCGGGTTTAAAGCCTAAAATATCAGTTCTTTGAGAATAGGGCCATGTTGTACAGTCAACTAGGATTACCGGCCGCTTTCTGGACTTCACGAATAGCTCTACTCACGGTGTGATAAATGGAATGCCTTTATTTAATAGACACCTGTCTATGAATTACATCCTCGTTCTAATCTCCGGTTCTTGGACTCGGAAAGTGCCGCTTTCTCGTTGAAGATGTATCACGTGCTCATCCCCGCCTCCCACACATCGATGGCAAAGTCCTTTTACCTTTTAAGTTATGTGAAGATATGACAGTCAAACTTTTCGTTAGCACCGGTCCGTGCGTTTTATTTCTGTCCGTTGCTTGGTAAAAAGTGCCAGTCAAAGGAGACTTAAAATACAATAATTAAAAGCTATTTATTATACTGAAATTTATACCTTTGTTTCCAGAAGCTTCTGGGTTTATAACTATAACAGGAGCTTTCTCATTTATCGATCCTGTTGTAAAATATAATCAGCCTTTAGAAACAATGTATCACCAACATGCTCTCTTAAAATATCTTCTTTCTCTGGTGACAAAATAATTCTGCCGTGAGAGGCACTGGCGTCGAACGTTCACCAAAAAATATCATATATAGTGATATCAGCTTTAAGCACGTTTTCTTTAATTTGACAATGATAAAATTTGTCATTTTTTCCCTAGGTTTCCCCTATAAAAGAGGAATTTTCCTTGAAAAGTTGTTTTTCTTGACAGAAATAGGTACTTGCGAAACTGGGGTATAGGACATTGAATTGAGCTGCGCTACCGGCTTGCATTTCGATGTTAAACTAAATGAAAATTTCCTTTTCCTTTAACCCTTTAACATTGTCAAGAGATTAGATAATGAGAATAAATAAAATGATCATAAAAAGGAAAAATGCTTTGATCTTTTATCAAATTCTCTCAACTCATTCTGAAAGGAGATCAGTTTGGAGAATTTGTATGTGGATATTGGGGATTAACGGGTTAAACTCTTGAGTTCGGATAACAGAATGGCCTAACGACCATTATTTACTGCTTTTTTATTGAGTTAAATTCATATTTAGGTGACTTTCGAACATGCTTCACTACATTTCCCACAGACGAACTTTAAATGCAGTTGTTTAATAGTGGATTACCTTGAACGACTTCTCCCAGCCCATCATTAGCATTTTGCACAAGTATTTCCCTTCCTGTGGCCACTACAGGAACTCCTTTCTTGGGTTTAGGCTCATTGGCTGGTATCCCTGTAGCAGTATGCAGATTGGGTGTATTAATTGGTGATCTCTGATTTGCTTTGTTTTGTTGAGGTAGTACTTTATGCAGAATGATGTTCTTTATAGTGCCTTGCTCAGTTGTGGATGCCTGTGTATTGGCAGCTGGAAGATGAGCCTTTGGAGACGTACGACTGTGATGTACCGATATCTTTTGGCGATGTGCTATGAATGATGTAGGATAGTGTTAGACGTTATAAGTGCAGCAATAAAGTCTTGCACAGAGCCGTTTATCCTCTCGGAGTGCAAGCTAGACTTACAAATAATTTTGAGAAAAGACGTTGAGTTTTCCTTCACCGTAAGACGTCTATTAACTTCCGTCGAGACTTATGATTAAAGTCTCTTTAAGAACATTTTTGAGTACTGAACTAATTTTGCTTTATGAACGCAAGGAAGTGTTTTTAAGTAAGTTTAAAAAAACATCCTTGGTTCCAGGGTGCATTTAGCCACATCAGAGAAACTAACAATGTTGTTTAGCCTGGCTAACTCCATTCTCTGTTTTCACACTTAAAAGTGTAAATCTCTTGGCTGCACACGAAATAAGTTTACGGTGTCTTATCCAAGTTCGGGCTTTAAATTGGTTCACGATATATAACTGGTTTAAAAGATATAAGAATGATATTACATCTTAGGTTATATAATAGCAAATGTTGTTAGGAAAGGCCGGACCGATTGCTAAAGGCATTAAACGGAAAATAGAATTTTACACCAGTTAAACAAATCTTAACGAAGCCATCCAAAACTTGATTTGTCTTGCTGGTTTGTTTTCCCTCCGTCATGTGTACATAATTTGTCTGTTCCAGGTTGTGCTTTTTGTTCATGGCTATTTGACTTAAAGTTGATTTTGGTCCTTAAAATCAAAATAATAATAACATAACTTTTTCTACTTGTTGGACCCTTTTCCTGATCTTGTTTCTTATTGACCAGACTAAAGAAATCTTTCTTGTTTAGTATTATTAAATGCTCGAGTGAACACGCAACCTTAAATTTTAGAGCATAAGTTCTCAAAATAAAGCGAGAAACAAAACAACCGACCTTCTTGAGTTGGCGATGCTAGTCCCCAAATGATTAAACAGGCATAACCAAGTACATAAGCTTTCATTTCAATTTGATTTTGAAAGAAATTGTGTTCCTTAAAGTTAACTAATCTTCAGGCTCTAACAATTTCATATAAATCAACTCTGACTGACATTGACATCAATTCAAACTCATTATTTATGACCTAATTCACTTATGACTCTATTCTATGCACTACACACAAAGATGGGTTTAGGTTAAATTTCCCAACTAGATATGCATCGCGTTTAACACTATGGCGGACAAGACAAGTGTCGAGGTAAATAAGTTCCATATAACTAATGACGCTAATCATCGTGGATCAATAAGCAGTTTATTTCTGGGGTACCGCACCGGCTTAAAGTCGTGATAAACCTTTAAGTAAACAGGTATATCCCCAGCAAGCAGGTACCAGAAAATCTAGGCCTGAATAACTGCTCTCAGGCTTTAGTCCTCTCACCCAGACTCGTTCCCAGTCCCTACTTATTTGTTCTTCAAAGGCGATGAAAGACCGGGGAGAAATGATGTCAAGGTCGCGGGGCAGGCTGGGAAGGGCGAAAGAAAAGTAGGGTCGCTCCCCGATTTTCGTGCGGCCTCCCCTTGATGCAATGCGTTCTAGTCAAAACCGCCTCAGGAGCGACTGGGAACGAGTCTGCCTCTCACCAGTTTTATCAGCCTCTTTGTTTATGACAAAATCATAATCATAGCGGCCTGGCGTCTTAAATGATGAATTGCTAAGATCCTTAGACCGACAGATTTGAGTCTGGTTAAGCTTGTTTAGTATTCGTCAGCAACGATGCTTGAGGACTGATGCACATCAGGCATAACTAAATAACCGACATGGGATTCTCTAATTAGGTCAGGACTTGGGTGTCCTGTGGGCTTGTTAAGAACGCGCTGTTATAGGTATATAGAGCGTTTTCACTCTTTATAGGAACAAAAGAGCGTTTTTACATAAGAAAAATGTTCGAACCCCACAGGATTGCATGATTGGTTGAGGACATCATTAAGGCGGCCCTTTCATTGTTTTGGGCCACAGTAAAGCACCTCTGATGTCATCGAAAGCGGTCTATAGGCGGAAGGCATAACTGCATACCTTGTGTTTATGGCTGACCCGCATTTTCAAATGCTTTTATTTATCGGAGACTGTCCCAACGGAGCGGGAGAGGAGGGAGATTCTGGGAACGAGGTTGGGTTGGACGGAGATTTATCCGGTGCATTGCGTTATCCACCTTTTGAACAACTGGCGCCAGTCTTTTACCGTGAATAGTCAAGATGGTCCTGAGCGCATTGTTATCGCTTCTTTACTTCTTAGACTTCAGTTTCAATTGTTATAACGTGTGTGCAAACTATGATTACTGTACACTTCAATAAAGAGGAGAATTGTGTGACATCACGTTACCATGATAGCAAAATTTCTGAATCACAACAAGCGACGACGACGGTGAAGACAACGAGAACGTTTCACGTGCATCACGCCTTTTTTGTATCACATTTCGTAGCCGTCGTTACATGACTGTGACATGAAACTTCCTAATTTCACGCACCCGCTTTATGGAGTTGGTGAAAACAAAAGAAAAATTTCCTTTTTCTTTTGCTAAACTTAAATGTGGTCCTTTCGGATTCAACCTTAGAAAATTTTTCCGACATTTGGCAAATTAAATAAATTGGATAACATCGGTGAAGTTTGAAACAGTGCGAATTCACTTCATTTTAACAAAAGAGACTGTTATCCTCATAATTCTGTTATCCTAGTACTTCTCGATCTTTCGGCTGCATTTGATGTCGATCATGATATCCTCCTCTCGCGACTGTCCAATCGCTTTGGAATTACTGGAACTGTATTGGAATGGTTTCGATCATATCTTTCTGATCGTACACAGTTTGTGCAGGTTAATGGTGCGTGCTCTGCTTCTCATGTCCTTGAGTTTGGTGTACCTCAGGGATCCGTTCTTGGCCCGTTGTTATATTCAATGTACACATCCCCTCTTGGCGAGATTGCTCAACACCATCAAATGTTCTATCACTTTTATGCTGATGACACTCAGCTATATATTACGTTCAGGACGTCGTCTGTTTCTGATATGAAACTGAGTAACGCCAAATTGGTAAATTGTGTTCGGGACATGGACGCATGGACGCATGGATGCTTTCCAACAAGCTGAAATTAAACAAAGACAAGTCTGAAGTTCTCGTAATATCCTCTTCCTATCGACCTCGGCCACCACTATCTTCCGTCGATATATGTGATGAGACTGTATCCTGCTCCCCCAGTGCACGCAATATTGGAGTTATCTTTGATCAGTCCCTTTCTATGGTACCTCATGTCAAATGCAGTCTGTCAATCGTCCTTTTTCCATCTTCGGAACATTGGTTTCATACGCAAATATCTTACTTATGACGCTGCAAAGATCATCATTATTCATGCCTTCGTAGTTCTCTAAACTTGATTATTGTAATTCTTTATTGTACGGCCTACCATCCTATCTTATACGAAAGCTTCAACATGTTCAAAATTCTGCCGCTCGCCTTGTCAACCAGTGTCCAAGATTTTGCCATATTACTCCAGTCCTGAGGGAATCTCACTGGCTCCCTGTCTCCTCTCGTATTGAATTTAAAATTATGTTAATTGCTTACAAAGTAATACATGATCGAGCTCCAATCTATTTACAGGAACTCCTTCAATTGTATACACCCAGTCGCAATCTTTGATCTTCTAATAGAAATTTATTAGTTAAACCCTATTTTAATCTCAATTCGTATGACAAACGAGCGTTTTCTGTTGCTGCTCCGGAACTTTGGAATAACTTACCTGAGGATATTAAATCTGCAAACTCAATTGATGATTTTAAACGCAAACTTAAAACATTTCTTTTAATGCGAGCTTATGAATCGTGATTTTTTAATCTATTGTGTACATTTATCTATTCAATAGTTAGCGTCTAGTTTTCAATGTCAATTTCTTGTGATTGTTTTTACTTTTTACTTTTGTCTATTTTTGTAAACAGCGCCTTTGAATCTTGTAGAAAAGGCGCTATATAAATGGATTATTATTATTATTATTATTATTATTAAAAGAGACGCTTTCGGTTTGTTGTCATCCAGAAATTTTGTTACCATGGCAACGTGACCTAGCGACTTCTTCTCCTTATTATGGCAAACTGCAGCTCGACATTCTGAGGCCTAATTTCTCGTCGGACGAAAGAATTCGACGCCCTAAACAACTTAAACGAGCGAACTAGTGCTTGGTTGCACAAGTTTGTAAGTAAGACAGTTTTTGAAGAAGAATGGCGAGAAAATTTTCGCAAGAGCCAAGATCTCTTTAAAAATTAGCTGACGAGCTGAGAGTGAATTCGGATAAGTGTGGACGGGCAAATTCGATTTGAATACGTTACGTGTGGACTTGGAAATTTTTGAATCCGTAAAGAAAAAATTGCGGATTCAAAATTATCGGGAGACGAGTGGACGGGCCCGCAAACACTAGTGACTCCAGGTCACTTACTTTTTTTTCGTTCCTTTCTCCATAGAACGTGGAATCTGGGCATTTTCACGTTGTAGTCGTGCAGGGAAATGTCCAAAAAAAGCTCGATGCACGTGCAGATTTGTTGTTTTCCTAATTAAACCTATTGCTTTCTTGACGTTCTCCTTTCCGTCGCCGTCGTAGGATCCTAAGGTTTCTAATCATAGTACGTTAAGAAGGGCATCAGGCTCTTCTTAACATTGAATTAGTGATGCTTGCTTCAAATGCTTTTAATTTAAGAGGGTCAAATTTTCTCCTTAGCACACTCAGAGGTTATGAATACAGTTAACACCACACACGTCAGCTTCAAATTTCCACAGAACCCATCCCGTCGACTTTAAGCATGTTTTAACATAATCAATAATCTCTGGAAACAAGACATTTTGCGTAATATATAGGCGATATTGAGCAAAATGTATTGAAAAAATATTAGGATAATCAAGATTACTATACTCTTTTAGAAAACCTTACCTATCTTTGATGTTTTGATTTTCACTCCCTCTGCTAGGAAGGTAAAATTGAAAATGTACGATTTGCACTTAATTATCGTATTGCTTTTCATTAAAAAGGTCACCATTTCTTGCACACTCTTGGTTTTATAAATTTTTCAGTTTGAACGTACTTAAGTGGCTTTTCAACTACGCGGTGAAAGAGTCAATTTTTCGTTCTCTCTTATTTTGTAGGTTAACGTGAGTTTTCTTCTTATTGGAGAGTAGCCCGGCTTCCCATCTTTTGATCCACTCTATAATCCGGGCGTCAATGATCTGTAGCATGAAGCGATAATGGCTGCTGATTGGTCCGTTTGACACTATGAAAGGAGTCACGCGCAGGTACCAGAATCGTTTCTTTGTTTTCAAGGCTGGTGACTGGTGTTGAATTGTTGTAAACAGAAAAATTCCTGCCTAGCTATTAACTCTGATCAATACGAAAGAGTTCATTGTGTGTTTTAACAATATCGGATCAAAACACGAGAAAGTTTCTTATTACAAGCTCCAAAACTGCATCAAAGAACTTCAACTTGTTGAGACATAACTTGAAATTGAAATAATAAAAAACCTTTTTATACACATTACTTGTAAAAAAAAATTAACGAGCAGATTTTTTGCCGTCTTGACGTGCATGCACGGCTTATTTTTTTTTTTCTCTTCAGCTGTGAGTTTGATCGGGCGTTCACGGTTCTGTACACACGCACGGCATTCTAAAACAGGAAAGTTTTGTTTTCTTGACGCTATGAAGATTTACTCCCACGATATCACAGAAAACAAAAGTTTTTGGAAGGTCAACAACTAGTCATAAGAAAAGATGAAACGCATGCAATTATTTGAAGACAGCTTTGGAAGGCTATTTTGCGTGAACCCACATTTTCTGTTCAAAAGTGTTGTTTCTTTTACGAGATAACGCTGACCAGAGTAGTAGCTTTATTGTTGTTTATCAATTTCCTCTGGTACATGTCATCAAGCTTTTAATTCATAATAATTTATTAATGACTTTGTTCCCGGCCTTTGTTCTGAGACTACTTGTTTGGGATCACGAGGAGAGTTTAGAACCAGGGATTTTGTTAAACCAATTCATGCAATTTTGAACGATGTGGAAATCGGGCTGGTTGATTCTTGTATTTATAGCTTGTTTAGAAGTTAAAGGTAAGCTTACAAAGTACTATGAACTAAGATATTAGCAAATGATCAATCTTATGTCATTATTTATGAAATATCATTATATGAAAGACAGAGTGATTCATCATTTGCCTATGAACGCCTCTATTTCTCTTCCTTTTAGTTGGATGATTGACCCTCTCTCAACCTTCAATGTAAACTTCATGATCCGGCCTAGAAGTTACGTTGGAAAACAACGAAACAAAGTCATAGAAAATCACCAAAAATCCAAAACCTGTTATTATTTCCGCGATATATTTTTCTCGCTTGTTTCATAGATTTTCTGCTACTTTTTGTGGTTTCATTAAGTTATATAGCATTTAAACCAGAGAAGGCAACTCAAAAAGACAGCCCAAATTTCGTATAAAAGTTGTTCCTTAAAAAAATCTCAAAGTGTCGTAGACTGTACGCCTGTTAGTTCTTTGAAACCATTAATATTACATAAGCAATGGCAACTTCGACTCAGTTAATCTCTTCTCTTAATTTACTTTTCTGCAGTTAACGGAAAATTTCATATAAAGCCAAAAAGTCACAAATCCACGGAAAAACAGACATATGAGAAAGAAAGTGAGTATATGTTTACTAATATATATAGCGCCCAAAACATTTGGACATTATTATTGTTATACTGTCACTTAAAGAAGGAATATTTGCAGACGAGAAACCCTTTCAGTTAGATACAGTGTTGTTAGAAAGACAGTCATTATCTACGACGTAAGAGATCACAGGACAAAAGAGGAAATACACACTCACTGTTAAATCTGGGCGTTTTAAAGAGCTAACAAAATGTCTATTAAATTGTAATTTGTAGACTATTTATGCGTGCAAATCTTCCCGAATTTCACACAGGAAAAACAAAATGTCTGTAAAGTTAATTTTTGCAGATATTTTATAAAGTTTTTATTGATATATTTATATCGAGAACGGTTATAAAAAGTGTCGGCTTAATTTTACCTGCGGAATGAAGTGAGGAGATTGAGAAATTTACAGACTTGACCAAAACTTTTGAAAAATCTTTGTAAATCAGCCGTTCACATTTATAGGGATTGTCTTGAGTCATTTCTTCCCGTAAAATCTCTGTAAAATGGTATAAGCAGGGCATTACCCTTAACTCCGAACACGCATAATTTAAGTTTTATGTCGATTCGAATTCAGCTTCAAAATTCAGTGTGTTTGTAGCCCTATAATCCAATCTAACATGGCTTTATACCCAGATTTAGTGATTTAATTAGGTCTTTTAAAAAGACAAAAAGGACCTGAATGATCCTAGAAAAACTAGAGGGGTTATTTTCCGTTAAGCTTGTAGTTAAGCTTGTGCGCACGACTTCATATTCAACAACACCCCACAGCTAGAATTACTTTGAATTGCTGCTTTATAAAAATGATAAATCTCGTGGACAAATATTATCATGTAAACTGCTTGTTTGAATCGTTTTCCTTCGCAGCAAAACAAGTGAAAAGAGACACGGTCCCTGTGCCAAGCGGTAAGGAAGTTATGAGGTCATTTTTCTTCAGGTTATGTTTATAAAACATTTTGGTGTCCCACTCTGAGAGCAGAAAAATTCCTGTATAAACTGTTTAGAAGTCATTGATTCAACTATCAAATTATTTTGCCTTTTCACAAGAACCAAACACAAGGATAATAAACTGATGCTTGTCACAGAGGGCGATTCTCAAAATCTACTCATTAAGATTTTGTGATATTTGGCAGAATTTTTACTTTTATCGTATTTTAAATAATGAAAACTTTAAACTGGAAGTTCAACCGACGAATTTTTTGACACATTTAATAATTACAATTCAATAATATTATTGATTATCTAAAAACCCGTCTGTTACAATTTGGTCAAAGAAGTTTCAATTAGTAATGATTAATTTTAAGGTTGAATTCAATCGTTCATGTTCAAATTTTACCCGTCAATCAAAATCGTTCATCAGTATATTTCTCACTTTCCAAGTTTCAGCTTGTGAGCTGCAACCTTCCTCTTCCTCTTCTCTCTTTGGCGAATGACATATACTCTCAAACTGCCAAAACTGTGTTAAGTTGTTTGTACATGTCGGTAGCTTGTGGTGATTAATTGCGTGCTAACAATGTATACACCTCTTTATATTTCATCAGGATACCCTTCAAGCTATGGTTCGCAGTACACAAATGTGGCTCAGTCCAACAGTGAAGGTACTCAACCGCAAGAAGAACCATGCATTTAATAATGTCCGGCCTTTTCAAGAGGGAAACCATAGGAATTTGAGGGCAGAAATTCGTCTTTTCATAGCTTGAGAACATTTTAAGTTAAGGGAAAAAACGTATGTCTGCCTAGTTTCTCTAGACTTGAACCTTTTCGCATACAGACCCTCAATTACATACTAGTATAACAGCCTTAATGTTTGCGATTTGCAAACCTACTGCTTTCGAAGCAGTATATAGAATCCTCTTTAGAAGTCTATTTATTTGCTCCATCTCTATGAACAAGTGATGATGTTCTAGTGAATTCAATTAGTGCCTTTAAGATAATGCAGAAATGTTTGTGGTTAAGTTTCAACTGTGTTGAATTCTGCCGGACAGTTATTATCAACACTGGGCCAGTCCCAAGTGTCTGTCTACGAGAGAGATGTCTTAAAGAGAGTCAAAGGATATGACTGGAAGAGGGAAGGGACCAACTTAGTTTAGACATCTTTTTCACCCAGTTGTCCGCTAGAGAGAATAGAATGCACTTCAACATGGTTTAGGCGACAGAAATAGTATTCACCACTCTTTTAACTGTGAATTTGTACCCCTCACCATTGTTGACTATAACTACGTTTCAGCTTACAACACAGCATCTACTGCTCAGACCAAATCAGCGATGCCATATCCTGCTGCCTCTCCAGCAACCTTTACGGCAGCAGGTGCTCCTGTCTCAGCTTCAGTAACCACCGCTGCCGCTGCTCCTGCCCCGGCGCCCGCCCCAGCGGCAGCCGCTCCTGCTCCAGCTGCAGCACCAGCACCAGCATCAGCTCCAGCCGCTGTTGCTCCAGCACCACCTCCAGCAGCTGCTGTCCCAGCGCCAGCCCCGGCACCTGCAGCATCCGCTTACGCTGCCGCACCAGCCCCCGCCAGAGCGTCCGTGCCTTCTTATCAGCCTTCATCCAATACCTACAGCTTTAACTACAATCCGGCTCCCGCTCCCGCACCGTACTACTCGTACCCAGCTCCCGCAGCCTATCCTTATCCAGCGTATGCCACCACCATGATCGCTTCCGCAGGTAAAAGGTCGCTTTAATTAAGAAGTAGCTGTAAACTTAGATTATCCCGACTGAGATACGTTCTAATTCTTCATAAAATAAAGGGATTTTTAAATTGAATGAAATCCTAAAAAACCTGGACTATTTCATTGATCGTCCTCACGACCTATACGATGTAAAGGACAGATGATACCACTTCAAATAATAATGCAAGGGAGTTTCTATTATTCACTGTATTATCTAATGCCGACGAGCTGAAGTATGTTTTGCGATGCTGAACAAAAACGTCCTGTAGCATTTTTAGACAAACCGTGTAATGTTTGTAGTAATTTTTTCAGTCTGTGTCACTATTATGATAAGTTTTAAAGTTTAAAGCACAGGTTACCCAGGCTCAGTGATAGTACCTCAGGGAAAGTTGAAAACTTGCAAACTTGTAAAATTACAATGTTAAAATAGCGTAGTTTCAGAAAACTCCGTGCGAACATTAAGGACAACAACAATTCACTGCTGCAGCAGAGTTAGTTTCTCTGATTTTTATTTGGTATTTACTAAATATTTTAGGGTCGTATCCTTTGTCACAAATTGTGCGTGATATAACCAGCTCTCTGTAGCTTTAATTCTTCACTTCCTTGAAAGTATATTTCTTCACATGTTCATATTTTAGAATTCGGTACTCTGTTTTACACTTAAGGGATTCATCGACATCAATTCGCGTAAGGTTTCGATGATCTACACTCAATCTACACACTCGATCAGCTCCACTGCTCCGAACGACTACAGAGTTCCAAGACTCTCATGCAAAGTTCTCAGATAGCGTGACGAGTTTTCCCGCCGCAATGACGCAATAATTTTCTAACATCCTTACCCCATGCAAAGAACACTGTAATTTTACAAGATTCGTACAGTACAGTGGTACTATCGCTGAGCCGTCTCGGTAATCTGTGCTGAAAGAAGCTAGCTAGCCGCTTGAAGCCACTTACAAAGTAGCCATATATTGCTCAAATCACTGACTGCCTAAACAGCCATCGAATTCACAAGGAATACATAAAACTTAGAAAAAAATTGAAATTTTTACTTTTCAGTTGCGCAAGTGGCTAAATCTA
Organism: Porites divaricata; assembly: GCA_038088405.1. Taxonomy (NCBI): domain Eukaryota; kingdom Metazoa; phylum Cnidaria; class Anthozoa; order Scleractinia; family Poritidae; genus Porites; species Porites divaricata. Next base: position 46,853,242 of record JBBMOI010000002.1, read on the forward strand.
CTGCTAGTCAAGGTATGTTTCGGCAATATGAAATGAACACTGCTGAGACAGAAACGACACAAACATCAATAACTTCTTGAACGAATAACATTTAAGACAAGATTATTTAAACTGCGGACGATTTGGACAAAGCTTGTCAGTAAAGGAAAAATGTTAACCTAAACTTAAAGCGTGACACTCAGTTATTTTAAACTGAGTTAAGACAGTATAAGTTAAGCCTCGACTACTGAACCATGCGCATAAGCTGACCAAAGCCACTCAAGATGCAGGTCTTTTAAGAACTGTAGCCATGAATAGACTATGAATACACTGAACTGCAGTGGATGAAATTATTTCTTTGAAAATTGAAGTTAAGGAGTTGTATCACGCTATTTGCATTTTTTTCAAAAAGCTTTAATAAGCTCTTCTCTCATCGATTGAATTTCAAAAATAATGGTCCAGTTTTATTATTTAAGACCATATTTAAACATTGAAACTGTTTTCTGTTGTCTGTTGTAACGAATGGCGAGGATGGAAATGGATTGAAACTTGAAAACGTTGGGCCAACCTTTTCAAGTTTCAATGCAATGCCTGCAAAACTTACCAAAAACTAGTTTGTTTAATGCTCCCCTCCGCAATTAATTGTTTGATATCTTCTTGATAACTATAGGAGATAATTTTGCGAATGAATAAAGATACTAAGTAATGACTTCAGCACAGAATTGACCAATAAGAGAGAAATGTGCTCGTGACATAACCCCTTTAATATCAGTAATGTGAGTAATTTTAAGCAGCGCTTGTTAAAGCAAGACCAGAGGCATATATGGTGGGGGGGGACAGGGGGGCGGGAGCCCGGGAGAACAGGGGGCGGGAGGGGTACGGGAGGCGGGAGAAGAAAGGGCGGGAGGCGGGATCTCTACGATGGCGGGAAGCGGGAGAGAAATTCAAAAAGTCAAGCTGTTTTTTTGTTACTGCTTACTCCCAGTCAAAGAAACGAACCCAACAACGTTTCTTGACTTCCATTTAACGTTTTCCGAGGCTTAAAGCAAAATTTTATACACGAGAAAAGTCAAAAAACGAAAATTCGTGCTCGGGATAAAAAAAAAACGACATTACTTCCTGTGAAATTGGAAACCTTTCCAAGTCGCTTACATCATAGGACATGAATGAGATAGCATGATATATGTACACGTGTGTCGACTGTGTCAGTCGTGTCAGTGTCTCGTCTGTCTCGCTAGCCGTCGAAATTCTCCGTATAAGAACGACAAAGCGAGTCAGGTCAAATGTCGTTAAAGACCATTTTGATCGGTCTTAGTATTTTTCGGTTTGGTGGGGAAAAATCCTTCCATGGAAGACCTTCCTTGGAGCTCGCTCCTTACGACTGTAGCTCACAAAACACTGTCAGTGAAGATTTTGCCGCGTGGTGTAAACTTGTGTCGAAGGAATTGCGCTTCAATTATTTGATTGCGCTGGAAAGTGCGGAGTGGTTCGATTTCAAAAGTAGGTTGAGTTTGATCGTCCGGGTGAACGTAGTCCTGAATAGGACTGTTGTTGCTGACAGTGACTGACGTTTCGACAACCTTAGACTGCGCGCAGACGAAGTTAAACTCTGGTTAACTCCGTCTGCGAAACAGCGCCGAAATCCTTGTTCTGGACATCCAGCTGTGTACCCAGATTTGAGTACGCGCCACGATTGGCCAGTTAAAAAAGGCCTTTGTTTTGTTTGTCGTGATCGCCAATCAGGTTGAAAGGAAATTCGAAACGCACTTCCGGTAATTCGTTGAGTCCGTTGGGGGTCAAGAACAAGAATCTCTGCGCTGCTTCGCAGACAGTACTAATCAGAGTTTAGTTATCGTCTGCGCGCAGGCTACGACAACCTGTGCGGTAGTCATCTTCAGAGTCAAAGTGAGTTGTATCACGTCAGTTGATGGTATTATACTCTGGTTATTGATCTGATTGGTCAATTACGTCACGATGTTATTGGCTATGAAGACTCGTAATCAGTAATTGGTGCATCCTCGGAGACCCAGGGGCAGATAGTAGGGGCGAGGGAAAGTCTAAGCGGGCGGAAAATAATGGCACGAAGAAAAGTAAAGAACGGCGAGAAGAGCCCCTGGGGACAATGTGTTTTCTGGCACCAATCAGAAGCCAGAACGGCGGCGACCGTTTGGAACTGGTCTGGTAAGACATTGTCCCCAGGGGCTCTTCTCGCCGTTCTTTACTTTTCTTCGTGCCGTTATTTTCCGCCCATTTAGACTTTCCCTCGCCCCTACTATCTGCCCCTGGGTCTCCGAGGATATAATTGGTGCGTTTCGATCCGTCTATTGTCACAGTTAAACAGTCGTCTGTTGTTAGTCAAAATGTCAGTTCTCCAGTCGTTCTCTCGTAGTTAGTTCTGCTTGATCTCGTCAATAAGTTGTTTGTACGGCGCTGGTAACTGTTGGCTACGATTCAGTGGCGTTTGTTCTAAGTTAGTAAACCAGCTTTCTAAAGTAAGACGTTGATATTAGTCTGAGTACCAGTCAATTTGATGTTTCGTCTGTAAATGATGCTCAGCAATGTGATTGTTGACGTCACCATTCCTCGTCACTTTTTTGTGTTCGGTCAGTCGCGTGCTAAGGTTTCTGCCGGTTTCACCAATGTAAGAAGCCTGGCAGTCGCAGCATTTGATCTTGCATACTGCTCCCTGTTTGTCCTCCGGTTTGTCTTTGTCCTTGACCTTAGTAAGCAGACTTCGTAAGGTGGTTATGGGTTTGTGTGCAACACGTATATTGTAATAATATAGGTGCCTCTGATGTACGGTAAAGTCGCTGTCGTAACAGGGCCAGAGTTGACGTTCGTCTGAGTGTTCGAATTACAACACAATTTTTTACAACACATTTTTTTTATTTTAAACAAGACCAAAGCACTCCTAATAGAATCTGACTAGGGAGTCAAACAGCGTCATTTACACGATAACGGGAGAAACACAATAAAGGGCGGGAGTCGGGAGAACGGGGTACGGGAGACGGGAGATTGTGACCCCCCTGTCCCCCCCCCCCCCTATATGCTTTTGGCAAGGTATAATAATGCACTGACAACTAAACACAAGGGCATCCAACGACGTTTTCCTTCTAAATACATTGAAAACACTTTTCAGGCTATCTAGAGTATACTTTTAGATCTCTCAGATAAATGCATTCTAAGCGACGCAAGGGCTTCAGTATTATTTCCCCAAAACTTTTAGATGCAATTTAACTTATTAGTACGGGAATGATAATTTTTTATTCCTCTCTCCATCGCATTTTTGAATCCGAAAATTTTAGGTTTCCGTTTTTGTACGAAAAACAACCTTACCTGGGCAGTGAAATGTGAAAAATTAGACTTCAGAAAATCGTAGGGAAGTTATTACATAGATAAGCTTCGAAAATTGTACATAAATGGAATGGTCATCTAGAAATTTTAGTCGTCCTCAAATAATAGAAAATTCTAGGCAATATATGCCTCTCCGAACAGATACTTTACAGAAAACAGTCGTTTGGAGCCCCTGTAAACAATTGGTTTATAACAACGAAAAAAGCAAGTTGTATAAAAATATATTGAAGCAATCAAGGGGTTGATTATTTTAAATACTAAACTCTATCTTTTGTCTTTTATCCAGGTTCAAGCAAAGGCAAAGGTATGTATTTCGTGTAAAAACGTTTTGTTTTAAATATGTCGACTCCAAAGTCGAAGCGTACCATGTTGCTATCTAGGTTTATATATGTTATCTGTGAATGCTTTTTCACAATCATTTATTTGTTTACTAATTTTTACTTTCTCTCCCATAGCACGAAGCAATTTGGCAGGTAAGTGAAGAAAAGCATTTTAGTTGTGGAAGAGTTAGTTTAACAGCGGAAGATTTAACTTAAGCTGCGGCTGAATTTGCTTTCTCCGGGGTATTTTTAGCCTTCAGTTGACCGCGGCAGGGTTAGCCCTGCAGTAGGCAGAAGAACTTAGCGAGCTGATTTCAAGGCTTTTTTCGTCTCAGTCACAGTCTAAAGATCATTAAGGAAAAATGTATACTGCCTTTGCCCTGCTACCGGCTAGCCTTTTTTGTTGTTCAGATAACCATACATGTAGAAATCACCGTTCCGTCTCCAGCTGGGGGCTGTATTCAGGAGCACCTTTTACGGACAAGGGTCTTTGCAGGGTTGCATAACAACTTCTCAAGATAAGCGTCTGAGGGCCCTTAACTTCTGTTCTGGAACAATAACCTTTTGTTTTTAAATAATAATTACGAGTTCCCTTAATCTTAAGGTGTTTTTTGCAACCCGACACTTTGCCTCTTAGAAATTTTAAGATGGTCCAAAGTAAAGGCAGGCGCTTTAGAAAAAGGTGGCATGGATGTTCGGATCGTGTCTTCAGGCCCTGTCAGTTCAATAGAATTTCACAAGGCCTGCGTCAATTTTTATAGCTTTTTAGGATAAAATAACGTTTATCTTGTACTAGACCTCGCTTTGCTGTTGATTTCACAATACATTCTACCACCCGCAAGATACCACCAAAATTGCGAAGATCTAGTGACCGCTTAACATTCACTTAGGAGGAATTTTGGAGAATAATTTATTGCACGTAATTTCTAAGGTACGATATATCATCCAAAAAGGTAACAGAAGTGGCCTTTTTCGAGACGTTTTACTGAACTGAAGTCATTTATGGGGTCGCAGTGATGGGAGGTGGTCTCTTACTAGCCGGTGATCACACATTAGTTTGGACTGTAATTTTTTATATAACAAGAGTACAACCATTCACATAAAATGAGGTAAATTGCGTGTGGGCGAAATTCGGGAATGGCCTAATGCAGGGGTGACAGACTTCTCTCTTTTTTTAACATGTTTTTTAGGTGTTTGCATAGATGACGAAAGAGCAAGCAACTTCTGTTTGAAGGCAAGGAACCCTTGCTTTTGTGAAGAAAACCACCACTTCATGTACAACTACTGCAAAGATTCCTGCAACTGGTGTGACTCGTCTGAAAATGTCGGTGAGCAATTAGAATTAAACATTGTTCATACAATGCTCTAAAGGTTTATTAAAACAATATTCCCAAAAGTCCACGATTTTAACATTAACTAGGCGTTTTTATAATTATACTCGTTACATAAATTATTTAAAATTATTCTAAAAGACTATAAGTAATAATGCAGTTCAGAATGACCACTAAGAATGATAAATGTTTAGAGACTATAAGTTAGACGCGTTTAGTCCGTAATAGATAATTATCAACTCAGTAACATTGTTTCAGTATCCGGCTCTTAGAGTTTTTCCTCAAACATTTTTGAAGCGGCAGAACACACATGATCAACAATGTGATAAATTTATTTTCAATTGGCCTAACGCTTTTGAGATTTTAAACATGAAACCTTCGTCCCACCAGGAATACCAGACTCGCGACTCAAAACACAAGCATACACACAAGCTCAAGCATATGTATACGCAAGGACGAAAATGCTCCTTTTCTTGTTTATTTTGTAAGACCCTGAAGAAGGAAGGCCGTGCCTTCCGAAATATTGGTCAAAAGATAATATATTTCCGACTGTAAAATCAGCCTTTCTTTTTTGTCTTATATCTTCCTTTTCTTGTGCTTGATTAAAACTGGAAGATTCTTCTCATTCCTTGTAAACGGAATAAGAAGAATCTCTGCGACATTTCGAAATTCCGAGAATTTCTGCGACATTGTTGAGACAATAGGGGACTTAGCAACGACGACGGCAACGGCAACGAGAACGTCAAAAAGCAATAGGTTTATTAAGCAAAACAACAACTTGCAACCGTGCATCATGCTTTTTTTTTACATTTGTTTTTTGTCGTCAATGCACGACTACGACGTGAAAATGCCTAATCTCACCTTTTACGTGGGACAAATAGTAAGACAAAATATGTTTTTGAAGAGTTAAATGATTGTGCAATGTGATCATGATCTCAACAGGACACAAATTCTGGAGAATTGTCAACGAAGCAGATCTGGAGAGATCCTGGGTAATAAGCCAGATTAAGTTTTACTCTGACAAGCACGCAAAACATCCTCTGGATACTTCAGATGTTAGTAAAGCGTTCGCCAGCTCCAGTTACCTAGGATATGACCCTAAAAGTGTATTTGATAACAAGACCTCCACCTACTGGCTTCCAAATGGATGGTATAAACACGGTCCAGGCGAGGATTTCGTTGGCTACGAATTTTCACAGCCTGTTGCTGTGAATTCTATCCGCGTGGTCCACCAATCAGGACAAGATAACGTTGTGTCTAAGAAGATGTTCGTAGAGGCAGCTGATGCGTACGGTGGGCCGTACGTTACCAAATGGATCATTGAAAATACTAAAGGAAAAAGCAATAACAGATTCAACAATCAAAGTAGGTGGTTAACGACTTGATCCCCTCATGGGTTGTAATCGTATAATATCTGTTCTATTTTCTAGGTAAAGGTATCTTCTAACAGAATAAAAATTTCTTTAAATCAACTGCGATGGAAAAAGAAAGTTTATCCCAATTTTCTTTCTGAAAGTGGTAGTAATGTCCCTTTTTATGTGGATCCCAATTTGAATAGATAACAATCGTTTAGTTTTGTTGGGGAAATAATGAACCGCACGCTGCCAAACCATAGAGATCAGTCCTAACAAGCATGCGCATGAATTCAAAGTATGGATAACTTTTTAATGGATAACTTTCAATTGGCACATACTCACTCATAACCAATAGAAGCTGCTTTCCATGCTTAACTCTCGTTTCTTCCATCTGGTTTTTCAGCATGTCTTTAATCATTCCCAAAATATAGATTAGTCACAGCCGTACAGTGACAAGGTCGTTGATTTTTTAGATCTGTACGTCAATTTCATTAGGCAAGAAACCGTTTAGCACTGCTTCTCTCCACTGCAGTGTATGACACTGAAATGAGCTAATATCACAATCGGGGAGAATCGAAACTCTTAGGTTAACGTACCATAGCTTATGCTCCAGTAGTGTGGGGTCCCTGTACCTTTACCTTTAGATCGAACGACAGATGAAAACTAACATAATGCTTTTTTTAACAGTGTGTCCTCTTTTCTGGAGACGTTTTGCAACTGATCAAGGTGTCTACTGTTTCAAGTTGATAACCGAATTCATGACCTGGCACGATGCAAGAGACAAATGCGGTGAATACGGCGCTGATCTCAGCTCCATTAGGGGCGACGAGGAAGCAGACTTTGTTAAGAACCAAGTCCAGCTGTGCGGGTACCTATCTCTTCAAAGTATATTTGGTGAAATCATAACCTGCTGGGTGTATATAGACTACGCTCGTGGGCGGTTTTAATAAACAATCAGGTCAATCACGAGTCGAAGTCTCTCGCATGCGCTTCTCCGAACTTATCTTATATTTTTCTCAAGTGACAAGAGTTTTGATCGACCTACTAGGTGTCGTTTCTGCGCTCCTTTGCAAAAGTAATTACTTTATCAAGACGGATCAACCACAATTCGTTGAAAGCTGTTCTTATAGAAGTCATAATCAGGTTCTTTTCCCCACGCCGAGAATGGATCAATAGAACAATTTGCTGTTATCATAATCAATTAATTCTTGGGGTGAGACTGAATCAGTGTGGTTGATACGCACGATGCTAAATCTCCCAACATGTAAGGCCAGTCCTTTATCTCGCTTCTTACCCTCGATCGATCTACGTAAGCCTCATTATCCGGCAGACAAAGTAATGAGCCCTGGATGACCTCTAAAGAAGTAGTAGTATACAATGAAAATGAACTAACGTAGAACCTCGCTCAACGTACATCCGCTTAATACAGATACCTGTATGTGGCGGACAGTTTCGTCTGTATATTTTTTTTGAAAATTAATCCGCTTAATACGGACACCGGTTAATACAGACAATGGACACTTTTCTGTGTCCCTAGTCACAAACTCTCTTACATCGTCAACCCCGCTTTACAAACATGTGCAGGCTGCAGACATCGTGTTTCGTTAAAATGTTGACAGTTTTCTATGACTGTGAAAGGTTTGAACCCAGGAGTCATTTCAAAAGTAGGTTGAGTTTGATCGTCCTGGTGAACTAGTCCTGAATAGAACTTTTGTTGTTGACAGTAACTGACGTTTTGACAACCTGTGCGGTAGTCATCTTCAAAGTCAAAATGAGTTGTACCACGTCAGTTGATAGTATTATACTCGGGTTATTGCTCTGATTGGTCAATTACATTGCGATGTTATTGGTCGTCTGTCAGTTAAGCCGTGATGTTATTGGCTATGAAGACTTCTAATCAGTAATTGGTGCGTTTCGATCCGTCTATTGTCACAGTTAAACAGTCGTCTATTGTTAGTCAAATTGTCAGTTCTCCAGTCGTCCTCTCGTAGTTAGTTTTGCTTGATCTCGTCAATAGGTGACGAGAGTTACGAGTTATGAGTTAATAAGACTTTATTACTTTAAAAAGTAGCAAAACAGCGTGACATGTTTGCTGTCCGTCTTTTTTCGCGTGTCTGACCCTTTACTAAAGCCCTTAAACAAAGTTTTCTACTTTCTACTACACAAGTTTGACTTCCTTCGCTTTATGCTGCAGTCTTTGGTCGTACTGTTCTTCTTCTTCTTAAGCTCTATAAGGCCCGTTTCAAACGTCGTGCTACTGCCGAGCCGAACTCAATTGATCGAATTAAATTCGTCTTTAGGACGGCAGTATCGAGACATTTGAACCCAAGTCGAGCTACTGCCGTGTAGCACGGCAAAGTTTGGCGTGCTACACGGCAGTATACGACTTGAGTAGTTTCAAACGTCGCGCTACTACCGTGCCGAAACCAATTCATAAATTATAAATATAATAGAATACATTCAAAAGTTTGCTAAACCGGCGTTTCTTTATTTTTGTGTTTTGTTTTCGACAACAGCCGTTCCATTCGACTGGATTAAATTCGACGTCTGAAACCAAGTCGTGCTAGTGTCATGCTGTAGTCGAGCTACAGTCGCGCCAGCTTAGTACGGCAGTAGCGCGACGTTTGAAACAGGCCTAAGTCATGTGTCCGATACGTTTTTTTTTTTTCTGAGGGCCTGTTGTGGCATGTTCTCTCGGTGACTGTATTACTCCGAATTCAGTCCAATGTAATTTTTTTCCTTTGCTTTCACACAGTTATACTTGGATTGGTCTTAACGACTTGAAGAACGAAAGTGACTATCAGTGGAGCGATGGCGCAAACTTAACTTATAAATCCATGAATTCACAAATGGATTACATGAAAGACGAGAGAGCCGAACAGGAAATGGACTGCATTGCTTCAGATCAAAATGGACAGTGGTCAAATTTCCACTGCGATGACAAATTCTACGCTCTTTGCAAGAAGAAGCTTAGTAAGTAACTGATTACTGATCAGAGCGGGTTAACAGTCAGCAAACAAAAGGAATTGACTTAGAGGATCGAAGAATTTATATCTACTAGAGTTGATAATAAAGTCTTGTTTGACTGAATGGTAACTTCTTTGGGCTTCCACTAATTGCATCGAGTCTTACTGGCCTCTTTTATTAACTTACTCAGTGAAACTTTAACCTTGGAATTAGCTGGAATTTCATTTTTTTACTCTCTTCATGTTTCTTCTCGTCTCCGGTACTTTCTCTTTATCCGTAAAATCAATGCCTTCTAGTCGTTGCACTGATTCTAGAAAGTAAACAAAAAACATGATAAAATATAAAGATGAAGGGAAGGAATTGCAAGGTAAAGGAGTTGGTGGGGCGTCTTTCTCTTTACGCACCATGAAATCAATGTCAAGTGCCTTAAAGATCCAGCAATTGTTGCAAATAAGTAAATATTCGTCAATCGCCGGGGAAGTAAATGTTCAAATTGTCTAGCCGTTGTGTTTTAGGCGAATCTTGCACCCATACTGCAAGTTCATTTCTTTCTGTTGATAGAACCAGAAGATGATGAAGATGACGATGAGGAAGATGAAGCTGAGGAAGTCAAAAGTCACAAACATCGCATTAAATACCACATTCTAAAGAAAAACAAAGTCAGGAAACACAAGAAAAAAGTGAGCTTGGGTGAGTAAGACACAAGAAAATGACTTTGAAGAAAGAGTTAGGGCCTGATTTCATGGAGGTTGGGGACCTCAGGTAGGTGAGGTAACCCATAGAGGGTCACACAACCTATCTTGTAACATGATCAAATTAAAATAAGAGATTATATGGGCAGGAAGCGGGTTACCTCACCTACTTGGGGTCCCCCACCTCCATGTAAACAGGCCCTAAGTTAATAATTTGATACCGTGTCTTTCTTCTGCACGTGTTACTAAAAACGACTGTGTGTCACAAAAAGAAAAGCTGACTCTTAACGCAACAAAACTGATTTGATCAAACATGCATCCGATGCTCAGTTTCTTCTTCTCTTTCCACTGGCTCATTGCCTTGGAGGTTAGCAATGTGACAGTGTTACTGCCCTCTTTTTCTAATCGGTCCCAAAAGATGGGACATGCACATGGTGCAATCAGTTTATACCGCAATGCATCACAGAAAACTAGTCTGACAAACTAGATGTGAAGGGGGGTCTAGCGAAATGAAGACATCGTTGGTTCGACCACTTTGGAACTCATTAGTGTGTTGTAGCAGCAAATATAATGAAATTGAGCGAAAAATCATCCATCTCATAACTGAAGCTGTTAGATCCTTTTCTGGAAAGAGCTAGAGAATCATATGATTGCCTGTTGCCCTTTTTAAAATTACAATATAAAACTTGTACACGCACAGGCTCTAGCTGATTAATGGCCCCCTAATAGACGTTGTTTGTGTGCCCTCTTTATCCAGCTATTAGTTCAGATATTTAAGCCCGCTTTTTTTTTTGCCGCAGCTGAAGAACTCAAGGACGCTAAATCAAGTGGAGCTGAAGAGGAAGATGAGGAGGAGACAGCCGACGAGGACGCCATTCGGGAAGCTGTGAAAGCTCAGAAGAATTCCAAGGACAGCGGAGAAGAAGAAGAAGAAGAAGACAACGACGACGATGAAGGAGATGATTCTGCCTCAGGATCGGGTCGATCGGCCAGCACTATTCCGAACAAGCCAAATAAAAGGTCTCCACACAAAGTTTGGCAATTCTAGAGCTCTGTTTTAATTGTCATGTTCAAGTTTTGGAAGCATTGTGTAACAAATGTAGTTCTATTGGGTAGCTTAAATAGGCTTTCCCTGTTGAAAAAAGAATAGCTTTACTGGAATACATGCGAGAATAAAGACCCATTGAACTTCTTTCCAAGCCAAAGCGAGAGTGAGCGAGTGTTAGAACAAATGCTTTCATTACACAATGCATGATGTTAGAATAGAAAAAACTTATGTTTTCTAAAAAGGAAAAAAAAAACAATACAAACATGCTTAGTTTTATTTTCACAGAAAAAGATGAAAAGGGGCCCGTCTGGCTAAAACGGGGAGGAGAATTATATTATTGCTCATTAACGAAAGTCAGGTTGTCCCATACCGTCCAGTTTCCCTTGGAGACTCTTGAAAACTTTTTAAATAATCAAAGACTTCAACACGCTTGAATTCCTCCATCTTTATTTCAAGATCTCTTTCTAAGAAGAAAGAAATGGGTAGTATCTAATTGAAGTGGAAAATGTATTAGCAGAAAATGTGGGACGACACAAAGTTATCGTTGGAGCATTTCTGTTGTTTGTGCAACTCCCCGGAGGGGTACTCCCCCCGCCTATACCGGGAGGCTCCGCCCAATAGGGGTACCTTTTTCAGGCGTCACGTAGGTAAAACTGTAGGGAATTCACGATATGAAGTATGTAAAAGGATAGGAAAATCTCTCATTTAAGTTTTAAAAGGGCCTTTGGTGAAACTGTTTAAAAAAGACGCGCTTTATGGCTAACAGTAGATCATCTTACCTTATGAAACGCTACACGAAAATGACAAGAAGACTTCCTGTTTTAGTCATTTACTCTTATCAAGTAGGTAGTTTGAAGGGGTACCATTTTTCAATAGAAGGTATACGAAAGATGTAATATCTATTCCGTCAAAAATGATATGCAAAAGGGTTGGACCTCGGGGAGGAGCTTCCCCCTATAAACTTTGTTGAGTACCTTAACTTTGGTTAGTTTTGTTTAATTGTCAAGTTATCTACTAGTCTAGCTGTCTCTTCGTGTACATTTTCTTTGAGTTTTACCAGTGATTCTTAACCCTTTGATCTCCTGTATGAAAGTACAGATATTTCCGCTTCTTCGTTCCATGCATATCTTCGAGACGTCGCTGTGGAAAAGTCGGTTTAGTTAATAATTGGTCTCGAAGGGTTAGGAATCTTTGGTGTTCAAAGTTGCTAATGACATTATGGATAGACTTAAATTTTTCTTTTAGCTCTCTTTTTTTGTTGATTGTAAATGATACAATAATTGTGCTATTAAAAACTTAACAAACAGTTTCATTACTAAAAAGAATTAAATATTGGTTTTAATTAAAATACTAATACAGTAAAAACTGCATCTCTGTAGAAGCGGAAATCGTCAGCTGGGCCTTCACTAGATTCCACTTATTGAGGTGTTAGTAGGTGTTATTTAAGATCGTTTAACAAAGAAAGTTAGGCGCACAGAAACGTTTAGTACTCGCTGACAGTCGGGTTGTCTAATGCCCGGATAGCGCTTATAACGGTCCATATTACGAAGATAAATCGAGAACTCAAACTAACATCTGCACGTATTTTATTTCACTTTCTATTCCACTGATTGTCCAACTTGTCAAGCATGCACGATGGTAGTTACATTTCTCATGTATTCACACCCTATATGGCGAGACTGGCACTATCAGTGTTATATACGTACAGCAGCGTCAGTTTTTGAATTGTTTTTGGAGCGCCAGATCCTTTTAAATCTGACAAACACACCCCTATCCTTTTTTAGTATAATTACATTGATGATTATCGAAAATAGACCGCTGTGATTGGCTAGGAGCTTCGCTTTATCCCGCTATAATCACCGCACGGTGATTATAGCATTGAAGGCTAGCAGTTTTCAAAATGGCAGCCAGATTTTTTTATGTTTCGGGGTCGGAAATTGATCAATACTTTTATTTTCTCGAATAATCATCAATGTAATTATACTAAAAACAATTAGTCGCCTGAGGCGACTAATCATGGGGTTAAAGAATCTGTTTTTTAGGTCTTTCGTACCTCCTCCCTCATTACAAACAAGTGCACTTCTATGAGTGTGACCTAAATGTTTACCGCATCAACTAACACGACGAAAATCGAACTGGCCCTTAATTTCCCAGGAGCCATTTATTGGTGTTACACGGCACCCGTGGTATCCTGGAAAGGCTATAATGTACTGTTAAAGTGATTATGATCGTTTGAAACTGTTCTGCGGAAAATTTAGCTTGTCCAGTAGTTTGGAGCGGCGAGTTCTACACCAGGTATATGTAACGGGGGACGTGCTCCGACAGTGTGCGTGATAGACTGTTGCAATATAAACATATCAGTTAATTAAATGATGGTTTATTTTATCACTTTGGGTATTTAAGTAATTTGATAGTTTCTGGAAGCTAAAAATTTTATGCACAAGTGAAGCCAAACGAGTGCTAATTGTCTAAAGCTGCGGTAAAACGGGAAACAAAAACGTGCATCTTGTTTTAAAAACATTGCTGCAAAACGAGTTGAATAGCAATGTTGCGCAAATGTTGTACAAATCAGGTCTTTGCAGGTTGTGAAAAGTTGCTGCAGAAACTGAAGTAGAGAGTACGTAGTTCTACTTTTTTTTAAACAAAATCTGTAAATGTCCGCGTTTTACTGGCCCAATAAAAACTTGTTTTGCAGCAAACACTTATCTTGGAAATCTCAAATACAAAACGTAGCAAGAAAGGTCTCAAAATCAGTGGGCATTATTTACAAATCAAGTTTTTGCTTTAATAAGACCTCCTTATGTACTCTCTATTATAGTTTAGTTTATCCTTATTTACATTTCTGTGCGACTGTGTGGGGCTCAACTTATCAGTCAAATCTCAAGCGTTTGATTAATCTTCAGAAACGGGTTATTAGAATAGTTTCCAGGAGTTCTTTTGATGCACATGCCAATCCTATCTTTGTAAGCTTACGAATTCTAAAATTTGAAGACATTATCAAACTCCAAATAGGTAAAGTTATGTACCTTTATAAAAACGGCCTGCTTCATGATAGTTTCAATGACATGTTTTTGCTTAACTGTGACATACATTCATATAACATTAGGAACAAGAATTCCTTCCGTTTGCCCTACTGTAGAACAAATGTAAGGAATTTTTCACTTCGTTTTCAAGGGCCCAAAATATTTAATTGCCTTAGCTCTGAAATTCAGAATGCCTCTAGTACTGCTTTGTTCACTTCTAAACTTAAATCATTTTTTCTTGGTTTAAGCACACTTAAGTTCTCCTAATGCTTGTGTGTAGTTTTTCGCTTCTTTCGCTTTTTTTTTTCTTTTTTCTTGTTTATTCTTGCATTATTTTTTCTCACCTTTTTTTTTCTTTTGCACTTACACTTTGTTCAGCCTTGTCTATTTTTATCCTATTTTAATGATTAATGATTATTTTCTATTATGCGTACTTAGGGCCTGTTCGCACTACGCGAAATTTTGTTTGTTTTGCAAAAAAATCGGTCAACGCGAAACCATTTGTAGTGCGAACGATTTTCGTGACCCACCAAAATTTTCGCAAGTGCCACCAAACTTCAAACACGCCGTCGACTAGCTTTGGAGGCCTACAATTTTTTGTCCGGCGTGCAAATGTATTGTTCCTTGACAGATACCCTTCAACGGGTCATCATATCTCGTAATTGATACCAAGCAAAATGATATGTGCGTGACCCCGTTTACCGCCAAAACCGCCATTTACCGCCATTTCGAGATGGATCCACGAGGAGAAAATCAAAATTCTTTCTTTCGCGAACATCAGCAATATTACAATGTTAACTATTACGGATCGCAATTCTACTGCGACGAGCCACAGCCACAGACACAGCCACAGTACTTCTACCTTCAAGACCTTCAGCAAAGTCAACCGCAAGTCGAAAGTGCCGGCGCTTCGATGCAGAAGAGTTTCGAAGAAAGCAGTGAAGGCGCAACAACTTCTGGTAAGAGGAAAAAAACCACTAAATATGAGACATTTCCATAGACCGAAGAGAAGTACTTGGTCAATTTGTGGAAAGAGAACCACGACCAATTGGAAAGTAAAAATGCCCGTAAAGTGTGGGCCAAAATTGTTGATGATTTGAATGCGATTAAAACATTTCGCGGGAGCATTTTGCTTTGCGATCAGTCCTTGACCGGAAACGACATAAAAAGAACATACTGTCACGAAATCTCGGTATCTATTTCGATTGATTGACATTTGTGGTTTTACAAAAAATTTGCAAGTCTCAAGTGCGAACGCGCCCACAAAAACCAAAAATTCGCATTTACAAAATTTTCAATTTTTTTGTAAACACCAAACCGAATTTTTCGTCCTAGTGCGAACAGGCCCTTAGAGTTAAATTGCCGATGTCAGCATTGTAATTATTAATTTATTAGGTATTATAATCTTAAAAGGCGGTCCTATTCATAAGCCTTATTGGCTTTCTTGGGCTTCCTTGCCTTATCTTTTTTTTTTAAATTTTTCTATTTTGTGTATGGCAAAAATGACAATAAACAATAAAGCAAACGACGTAACTCTCTTGTATGAAGTGACTCCTGCGTAATTTTATCCAATCAAAAGTCAGTAATCACGCAACTTTCAACTAGGCTTTGGTAGATTGTGCTCGAAAAAAAAGCATATTATGCTTTTAGCAGTGCTCATATTTTTTAGAAATTATGCCAAAATTATGCTACTTTCTGAAAATTATGCTCTCTGTCACCGAAATTATGCTACTTAGATTTTACACTGATTTTAGGAAAATAAAGAACATCAGTAGCTTAACTCTATCAATTTTGACTTTAATGAACATTCATATAGTCCACCTTCCAGTCTTACAGTCTTTAACATCGCAAATACGCATGTGCGCACCTCGAAAAGCCAAATGATTAACAAATGATACCAAAATCAACCGTTTCTGGGTTCTGAATCCAGGTCAGATAGTTATAGCCCGCATACGTATTTGAGACGCCATCCAGGCAAAGCCCTCAGTTCAGTATAAGGACAACTATGCATGTTGTTAATCTCTGTGTTATCGGCTATTGTACTGAAGCATTACACAAGCCTGTACATAGTCCACGAGAGCATGCTCTTGTGAATCGTTGAACAATGAGTTAAGAAAAGAGAATACTCGTTCAGCGGCTGCAGACGAGGGCTGTACCAGCAGAACCTTCATAACTGCAGAAGACCAATGGGGTAGGTTATCAGATTGTTGCCTCCACCACTTCACTTTCGACGCCATCTTTGATCTGAAGCCTGAGGGGCCGAGCCGCCGAGCAACAAGCGTGATGGCCTGAGGAGAGTCTCAGTCTCTCAGATATGCACAGGGTCACCTCTGCCGCCTGCCGGACCATATTTAACCATGGGCCTTAGCACAGACCTCAATATTTTCCAAAAACAATACAGA
Source organism: Porites divaricata (assembly GCA_038088405.1). Classification (NCBI taxonomy): domain Eukaryota; kingdom Metazoa; phylum Cnidaria; class Anthozoa; order Scleractinia; family Poritidae; genus Porites; species Porites divaricata. The sequence goes on from JBBMOI010000002.1 coordinate 46,869,713, forward strand.
AATAAAATACAAACTGAATTATTCTAGAGCTATGATGGGGTTTTTTGTTTTCAAAGCGTAAAAGCTCGGATTATGCTAGCAGTGCTAAACTGAAATAAAGGCTTAAAATAATGCTCGTTTTGCTTAATTATGCTTAAAATTATGCTAGCACAATCTATCAAAGCCTACTTTCAACAAACTGAATTGTTGCAACGGGTTGAAACGTGGCTGGTAAAACGCGTATTAAAATCGTTTTTAAACTCGTTTGGAAGGAATGTTACAAAACAAGTTGCACGTTTTGTTGACCGTTTTTACCGTAGCTTACCACATTGCAATTACCGCAACTTAATTAAGAGTAAATTACGAAAAGGCCATTTTCAAACTTTATTAGGAACACTGATAGGCTCGGTCTTTTATGGTGGGTGTCTCGATGAGCCTGCGATTCTCCCCCACCTCAGCGCTGGGTGAGGAGGGAAAAATCTCGGGGCCATGAAGCCACCTTCGCCCCAGTCACTGACTGATAATACCAAACAACAAACGCAATTAATTTCAAAAGCTAAACCTTTTCTTCCAAATCTTTTTTCTTTTTTTCTTGTGTTTCTTTTATCTCCTTCTTGAGTGACTTTTCGCTTTCCATGAACACAAGATAAGCTCCTTTTCTGACGTTATTCTTGAGCTTAGTCTCAGCTGCCACTATGGTACCATGCACATTTTTGCCATCACCCAAACTGTACCCTGCAAACTGTAGATGATAAGATTAGCAGAAATCACAATGGCTGCCGTTGGTGGTAGTTACGCAGGCGTGGACGAGATCTAGATGTTGTCCCTAAAAGGTGGCAGGTAAAGAGAACGTGGAGTGTTCACGCAATCGCGTGAGGTACTTATTCGACTGTTACAATACGCGTTAACGTTCCAGCAGAGACGATTTTCACCTAACTCGTGTAGGAACAAACTGGGCCAAACAACGTTTTATATATCAGAGCGTCATAAACTGGATCTCTCTAAGTCAGGATATACGAGACACCTCTATCTTTTCTTATTTTAAAGAGTCTTTAAATCTTAGATCAAACGTGACTTACTGTCACGAGAAATCGACGTAAAATATGGTCGCTTTACCCTTGCCTTTATAGAGAAGGCAACGCTACATTCATCAGACTGATATTATTCTTAAGCTGGATTCAAGATAGCTTAAGACATTGCAATGCAATGAACGCCAAAATAAGTGAGTTTTTAGAGTTTATAGCAATTACCCTAAATTCAGATAACGAGTCAGTCGAGTTCTCTTACTTATTCATGTCTTTGTCAAAGATTTGGCAACTAAATTCGTTGTTTAAGTGTTTTAATTTTGTTTTTTGTTTTGTTTTGTTGTTGTTTTTTTTTGCCGTTGATTGCTTAAAACACATGATCTCCGTGGGATATAAATATTACAAAAAGTAATAAAGGAGAAAATACAGCCCGCACTTACTCTTGAGTTTTTACTGCTGGCGAACACGTTTTTAAAGGCATTCTCGGCTTTTGCTTCATCGCCATTGCGGTTGAGAAGCTGGGTCATATACAAGTACGACTGAAAAGCAGAAAAGGTGCATTAAAATATTGTTGAACTTACTTGTTCTACATAGTTAGCATCGGTAACATCGGCTGAAGCCATTGCAGATTGTTTCTTTCACTAAAATTACATTAACTGTGTAATCAATAAAATATAACAACAAAGGTCAGCAGACTGGGATGCTTTGAACCCGTTAAGAAAACGTTGTGTAAACCTAATAAGGTGTCTAATTTCAGTGGCTTCTCCCAAAGTTATCTAATGTAACCTTTCTATAGAGCCTTTTCACTCACGTGGCCAGTGGCCAGGCAAATTTATTTCAACAAAAGAAAACTTTTACATAATGGCTCAGTCAATTCCAAGCGTGCCCATCCCTCCGGGTATTCCCCCCCCCCCCCCCACACACACACACACACCTTTTTTTGGGAAAAGCTGCAAATGCCCCGCAGGTGGGGCCGGGGGATTCATACAAAAGCCTCCACGGTAAGGCTTAAAAAAAGTGTAAATGCCCCACCCCGCGGGAAAACACCAAATTTGCAATTTCCAGTAAATGAGCTGTAAATGCCATAATATATAGATTTAGCCAGGGCTAAACGCGAAGCTCCATTAATAAATTTATAATTTAAAACAAACAATAAACTTGTAATCCACAAATCAGTTAAATTAAGGGCACATTCGTGTGACTTTTGAGGGACAGGCTAAGTGATTTTAGAGTGAAACAAATCTTGCATCGAGTTGATAGCCTTATATGTAGACCCAAAAAATAGCACTGGCAATCATCTTCGGTCACATTTTAGAGCAATAATGGCTCTTGATGACGGTAGATTAGGCGTGGAAAACAAATTCTTGGAAAACAAATCAGGCCGAATTTTTACGTTCGACAAGTTTACTTTAGAAAATCTTGCCAACAAATCTGGGTGCGTGCAAATCAACCTTTTATACTTTTTATACATCACATCTGAGGTGAAAGAGTACTATGAGGCGCTGTTTTTATCATACAGACCGCCTGACCTCAGACAATTAGCAGTCAGTTTCACAATTTTTCAAGACTAATTCCATTCATTCAATATTCAGGACCATCGAAGCACGAGTGGGCTTTTAGCGAAACCGTTCAAAAAAATTCCAAAATCACCTACCAAGTTTGCAAAGAAATTTTAACAGAGTTACGCTTCAACATAATAAAGAATTTATTGTGTTTATTTTTTATTGATAGTTTATGACCGTCACGGCGATGTGTAATACGCGCGGTGCGTTGAGTACTCCTGCAAGCGATGTTTATGAACGACTGTAAACAAATAACGGCAAAGGGCGGCAAAGCGATGAAAATTGCAAAAGACAACTAACAATAAATAAAAGATCAGAAATATAATTCAGTAGAACATTTACAGAGACAACAAGTTTCATTCACGAAAACAAGTATTTAAGTGTCTATAAGAATCATATAGAGTCTTTATAAGCTTAAAAATTAAGTTTAGTTTTAAGCCGCCGGCTTCCCGGTGTTTGCTGTTTTCCTCGATGAACTCGCGACAAGTAAATCGCTCAAAGTTTTCTTTCTACAGCCAAAATAATATCTAAATATTCTTCGGAACGGTTTTTCTTGTTATTTGCGGTGAAAGTTCTGTAAGCTTATGTCAAACCTCATACTAGGTCAGATCAGTGTCTCAAATCTTAATATAAACGTGCATAAACTAGCCTCATAAACTGCGCTCGACTTCATGAAAACAGATATAAATACAATGATAACTCTGGCTTACCATATTTCGAGATGCAGCTCCTGAAAGCTATCAAGTAAGGCCTGAATCGCTTACGCATCCAGCAAGGTGAAAAACAAAAACGATGCCATCCGAGATCGGATTTCCGACTTTGACAAGCAGCGCATTTCTCAACCAAAAATTCAATAAAGAAACCAGCCATGAATAACGTTAACAGAAGACTCTTGGTAGCAGCTGTATTTCATTTTGCACATCCAGTGAAAAAAGACAGTTATTTTAAAAAAAATCACAAGTTGACACAAAACTCTGTCAGCTTCCGTCAGCTGTTGAAGCAAACAAGTTTCAAGATGTTGTATGAATTTTCCACTTGAACTCACCTGTCAAATTTTGACCAATCAGGGCATAAAAATTGGACGTGGAGCGTGACCAAAGCGTGACTATCCTGAGAAAAGTGAAAACCATCTGCTTTCCCTTCTTGCATTTTTAAATAACTGGCTGAATTTTCGCGTCCGAGGTCAGTTTGAAATCAAAATGTTAATAGTGCTGGGCCATAATGACATAAACACAACACATTTCATATGAATTAAAAAAAATTGAGCCTGCGATCATCTGAAAACTAGTAACTTGTCAGCGGATAACTTCAACAAAATACTCGCCCTGGATGGGTCGACACCTGAGCCCGCGATACGGCCAGGCGATACTGGTCAGCGGATACCTTGTCTTGACAGCTTTCAATTGATCACGACATTGATGTGCAATCAGTTTTCTCCTAGGCTCCCTGGGCTCCCAAACTAGCTAGAAAGTGTGAAATTGAACATTGGTTTCTCTGTGGTGCGGACGGACGGTCGATCGGTCGGTCGCTCGGTGGGTGGGTCACGTGATTACCAAATTTTCTGGGATGGATAGATTTACTTACCGATGGTGCTCCGCTGCGCGCGCTTCGCGCGCGAGAGCTCAGCTATAAATACAAACTGAAAAAGTTGCATAAAATACATACAAATATATGAAGTATATATTTCAGTTTAAAACACAAACGTCTCTCGGAGGCTAACCAAGATACAATAGGATTCGTAACATAAGAATTTAAAACTGAAGCCGATAAATGTTCTTTCTAATTACGTGGACAATAAAGTTAAGCAAATGCTACATAAGTACGAAAAAATGACAAGTACGTTGGGGTTTTAAAAACAGTCTACGAATATAAAGAGATGACAAACATGGAAAACTTAAGGTTTTGTTAATGGCAAATGGCCTTTTAATGTCATGCTATACGGTAACTGTTGTGTACCGTTTTAATTTGGAAAAACGCTTGTCAAAAATGGGTAATCTCAAAAATCCGGATTTGGACGATATAATCCGAAGAATCCATCCAGAGTGCGGATTTTATGGATTCAACATCCGTTTTTGGGTTTGCCCAAACAACGCAAAATCTTTTGTTGGATTCGAAAATCAGGATTTGGATTTTCCCACAAAAACGTACCCTTAGTTTCGTAGGGTCCCCATTTTTAGCATAAAGATGGCACGAATTTAAAGGGGGCGCCAAAATTATCATTTACAGCCTTTCAAGCGTTTTAGCATACTCGTGTGGGCAATAGTAGATTACTTGTTTACCTGACTCGGGTGGAAGAAAACACAAACATTTGTATCAGCCTATAAGAACATACCGTACGGTCATGAGGGTGTTTCAGCGATCTCAATATTGCATTCCTGTTGTGCTCCTGACTTTTCGGCAGATCCTTGTTGGTAACAAGAGTGTGCCATTCGTTGAAAAATCTATTCGGTTGTCTTAAATGCCTAGGCGTCAGGAAATCTTTCATGAAGATATGCTTCGCAGATGAGGTGAGGGCTGTTAAGAGACAGAGGAAGGGCTAGTCATCGTCTTGTTTATTAACCTTGTGATGTGCGTGGCACCAGGGGAGGGGGGAGGGAAGTACCTGGGAGCCCCTACCTTATTATAGTCTATTCTTTAGCCAAATATAGACCCCTCTTAGTTACTTTTAAGCAAATTGTAATGTTTGTGATCCCAGCTCATTAGTCCCTTATTTAACCACGAATCTTCCCCTTTTTAAATCCCTACTTGCCAGAATGTTCCTTACCCCAAAATTCCGAAAATTTGCGACCCCATTTTAGTAATCCTATTGAAAATTTAACCCCATTATAGTCATTCCAGTCGTGAAAATGCGACCACATCCAGCGGCACATCTCCATTAGCCCATTACTTGGAAGTACACCGCCGGGCGAGAGAAGTCTCTTGGGAAAATGTTCTAGTAAGAAAGAAAAATGAAAATTGGAAGAAAAAAACAGATACTTGCATTCATAGGGTGGAATAGTTCTGTAGTAAAATCCCTGAGTCCGGGTGTTTTTAAAGGTTTTCTCAGCTTGTTCTATAGTGCCTGCCGGCAGCGTACCTAGAACCAAACCAACTAAGCGTAAAGACCAAACCTGACATAAAAGATATTTTTATTTCTATAGGGTAACTATTTCATTATTTTTACAATGAAAAAAAAACTGGTAATAACTAGGCCTCCATAAAATAGCAAATACATCTGTCTAATTTGGAGGAAGGTATCCCACAACACACAGGGTCTTTAAACCCATGGCTGTGCCTCAAGTACCGAGGATGCCGTTGCTGCTATGGAAGGGTGTGTAAAGGAGATAAGAGCCTGGATGCTGTGTGACAAACTAAAGATCAATGATGACAAAACAGAGTTTGTAATAATAGGCACCCGTCAGCAACTATCCAAGGTTCATGTTGACTCGCTTGCAGTAGGCGATGCTCAAGTGTCGCCTGTTCAGTCGGTCAAGAACTTAGGGACATGGATAGATAGTAACATGAGTCTTCAAGTTAATATCATGCAATAACACGTGTAAAGCAGCCTATTACTACATTACAAATGTAAGACGGATAAGAAAGTATTTAAGTAACCAAGCAACCCAGACACTTTAATTTGTCACGCCCTAATAATTGGTCGCATTGACTATTGTAATAGTATTCTGTATGGGCTACCAGCTAAACAAATAGCAAAGTTACAACGGCTCCAGAATTCCGCAGCAAGACTAATTTTTAAGATTCCAAGGTTTTATCACATCTCACCAATTCTGTGTACGCTTCATTGGCTTCCAGTAGAATTTAGGATTCATTTTAAGATTATTATAATTACTTTTAAAGCGTTCCATGGACAAGCTCCGGTATATCTACAAGAACTCATTAGTAAAAGGGAGGAAGGGAGTTACAATTTGAGATCGTGTGCAAAGGGAATCATGCTTCAAACGCCAAGAATTTTAACTAAAAAGACATTGGGTGACCGTGCTTTTTTAGCTGCGGCACCTAAACTGTGGAATGGGCTACCATCACAAATACGGAATGAGCCTAATTTTCATAAGTTTAAAGGTTTACTTAAGTCCAATTTTTTTAGATTAGCTTTTTATTAGGATTTTATATATACTATATTTTTATTAATATAATATTTTTAGCTATTTTCGATAACTTAGTAATGGCGATAATTTACTTGTAATGCGCATTTGATCATATTCACATGTATTTTGCGCAATATAAATGTTAAATTATTATTATTATTAAACAGTCTGTCATGCACATTTCAGTGTTTCTCGTATTGCCTTATGTGACGGCGTATATTTTATAGCTCAAAATCAAAAGAAAATATGTGACGATCTTGGTTTGTTTACCATCTCTTTCACGTTTGCTTGCCTGGGTTCTGTAGCAATGTACCGGATTGTTTTTTGGGGGATTAGCTTCTTCCTCGCTGGAAGCAGAGAGGTACCTCCCGTAACTGGGGACTTCTACCTCATAACAGTGCTAATCGTTTATTTCAGAATGCGTTACTCCATTTATGGACTTTTTACTGGAAATTATGTAAGTTACTTGTTTATTCATTTAATCAACATCCGTAGCGAGACTAAATGCGTGAGTTTGACACGATCGATTCAGGAACCAATAGGAAATATGAGGAATGATCAAGTCATAGCCTTAGTAATAATTTAGGAAGAGTTTGCAGTTAGCACTTTTAATTGGTTCAGGTAGATTAGTTAATTAGCTACGGATAGAGGCAGATTTGGGACGTGTGAAAAGCTTAAGCCAAGCTTGAAATTATCGCAGGATTTGCACTTTTCTAATAGTGTTGTTAGTCGTTTTAGCACTTACCTTTTAGCGTTACTAGCCGTTAATCTAAAAGACGACCAAAAGAACAGGTGAAAACAGGTGGAAGTGTTTCCCGCGCAAAGTAAAAGTGAAATTGATGATAAACAAACCAAGATCGTCAATTTTTCCTATTGATTTCGCGCTAGACTTAATTATGTTATAATTAAAGTAGATTAAAACATACGTCGTCACACTTATGATGCCTTGGAAAATAGAAATACAATGTCATTTTTGTTCCGAAATGTATCCTATTTTAATTAATGATTTTAAATATTCCGTTATTACAACGTTAATTAGAATGAATTACATAGCTTTCCCTCACTGAAAAAGTCGTATCTGTACACTGTAAAAAGAATACATCTTTCACATGTGAATATATGATGACGAAAATAAAGATGAAAATAATCAGTCAGAAATTTCTCCTCGGAAGTCTTCGATAGTCTTCTTACATCTTGGGCAGTCTTCGGGAATCTTCGACAGTCTTTGCGGATCTCCTGAAATAATCGGGAATTGTCGGAAAGTGGCCGAAGCTACTTGATATACTAAACAAAATGATATTGACCTTTTTGAAGCCGATTTTGTTCTTGACGGAAAAATTTATTGATACAGTGAATTATATACTCGATTAGCATTAAAATGCCTAAAACTTTACTGTTTTTGAACTGATTGATTGATTGAGATCAGAACGCAAAGAAAGGAAAATGACCAGGAAATACATTTTCCAGCATGGAATTGAGCTAGACTGAGGAAAAAAGGCAGATTCTAAACTTTGTAATGATATTCATATCCCGAAAGTGAACCTAGAGGTCTCAAACAGATCGTTTTATTTTACAGGTGCGACGGAATTCAACAGCGTTCCTACTTTTATCAAAATCAAAGAAATCCTTTCTGATTCAGTTCTCAAGGGAAATTTTTCTTTTATCTGTTTGATGTATATATATTTTTTATATATCGGCCATGTACAATTTTCTTAGTTTTTAACCTTTTGTATTTCCCTTAAGCATTTTAATAACAGGACCCGCTTTGAGAACAGTGGGGACTTTATGATCCGACAACAGCGACGTCTATGAAAACATCGCTGAAAAACAGACATTTTTTTTCGCGACCTATTCCGAAGGGCTCAGTAACTTAAAAGAAGCTAGGGAATTTGGGTTGGAGCAGAAAAGAAGAGACCGCGCCCGAGTTCTGACAAAGATGGCAGAATTTATCGCCTTGCCGTTCCCGTTCCCAACTAAACTTAAAATTTGGTCATTTCACGTCGTAGTTATGCAGAGACTGCAAAGAAATGTACAAAAAAGCGCGATATACGTGCAGAGTTGTTGTTTTGCAAACTAAACCTATTGCTTTTTTGACGTTCCCGTTGCCGTCGCAGCCGCAGTTTCGTACGGTTCCTATAGTGTCTATTCCCTGACGGGATTATCCTGTATATATAGTATTTTTATTATTATATTATTATTATAATTATTATTATTATTATCATATCTAGTCGTTACCTCTGCATACATGTAGGCTGACTATAGCTGCAATCGTACCGGACAGAAGGGATACAATCTTCGTTTTCATGTTGACATCAACGACAATGAAACCTTAGAAATGTGTAACTTCCTTTAAAACACTATTCAAAACGAGAGTGGAATTCAATGCATAATTTACCTTGCCACCCGAAACAATCTAAACAGAACTTAACCAAATAAGCTTATTAATTAAGGCACCGGTTTACTCACCCGTCTCATTTTTCTGCCATCAAAAAAAGTACTTTAGAAAACAAAACCTAATAGATAACCGCCAAAGCGACCACTAACACTACTAGATAAACGCAATACCTTGAGTTATAATCTCAAATATGGCCTAGCTTTTCACGTTTTTGATCTTGGTTTGTTCATCTCTTTTACATTTACCTTCTGATAGAACCGGGGGGGGAGAGTACTCCTGGGAATTCTTGGTGGGGGGTGTGCCGCCCGGTTCTCTAACTCCTGGCCCTATTTCAGACCAAAAAATGTCATTTTCCACACTCTTTTTCAGACCTGACATCTAAAATCCATTCCAGTTTTCAGACCTGGGGTTTGTCACAAAACGTAACATATATTTTTACATAGACAGAAATTATGTCATCTGAGTACCGAGATTAGAACGCCAACGAAAAGATTTCTTAAAATCCATTTCGAATTCGGATATTACTATTTCTTTCTTACTTCTTTTGAACTGAAACAAAGAATACATTGATGCACTATCGTAGTTCCTCGAAAACCATACCCGATTCCAGACCAAAACTGGCGAAGTCTATACCCGTTTTCAGACCAAAACGGCCCAAAATCAATATCCTTTGAGGCGGCACATACCTACATTGTTGTTAAGCTAAAGTTAATTGTAAGTTAGTTCTTACTAGGTAGAGTACTGTAGATAGGTTGAGTTCATTTAAGAACAGAAAAAAATTGTTTTATCACTGTACCAAGATTACACTTCAGTGCTGGAGGTAGCTTTCCGTGGCTAGCCAGCGTGTTCCTCTGTAAAGCTACATGGAACCTCTCCTTTGGGACACCTTCATTTATTGGACAAAAAAGTTGGTCCCGGAGAAATGTTCGCATAGTGTTTGTATCTGTTACCTCCATTTAAGTGTTGGACGGTATTTTGAATACAGTTAACATTTTAAAATATTTTACGCTTATGAAAATGATATCAAGCTTATTCATTTACGTTGGTTTATTTGGTGTTGGGAACATATACATATATAGAGGATATTACACGGTGGCGCGAAGATATGAATTTTATTTTCGAGTGGCAAAACAATATTTTACTCACTCGCTGCGCTCGTTCGTAAAATATTGTTTTTGCCACGAGAAAATAAAAGTCATATCTTCAAGCCGCCGTTTAATGTTCTTTTTATTATATAGACAAAAAGACATCGATAAAGTAAAAGAGGGAAATGACCGAAATTACGTCATCGATAAACTCACTAGTGAGATTATGGAAAATAAACCACTCGGGTCCCGGATGTAGCGTTTATGAATTTTACGAGTGGTATATTTCCCAGTAAAACACTCGTGTCTATATAATAAATGCTGTTAATAAATTATTCGTACTTGAGACGGTTACGGTTTCATTTAGGGATCAGTGATTATTGAGATGTCTTGCTATATTTATTATATTTCAATTTACTATATTTATCGTATTAATTATACGGCTATGATTTTATTGTAAGATCTTGTAACGTTTAGAATGTTTGGACATGATTGTCTTGTAAACGGGCTATCATGATATGGCAGTTTCTCCTTTTGCATTGGAATACTCTCCGTCTTCCTAATCCAAAGATCGGTTTAATCTGGACACGTTTTGTGTCGCGTTGACAATCGGGTTGCCAGTACATCCCTGGAATAAGGAATAAAGCTGTCACTCTTAGCATACGATATCACAGATTTACCTTCATGTTTCCGACTTCTTGGTTAGGCAGTTTGAAGTGTTCTAAAGAGAAGCCGTAATAATCTAAAACATCTCCCTCGTACAATTATACTCTAAGTTTGAGGAAAACAATGAGCGATAGCCTGTTAAACATATCTTCCTTCATGCCTTAACATCACCTGCTGTTCGTTTTCGCGGGAACATTATAAACCTTGGCCGAGTTGTTCAAAGCTGGGTTAAGATAACCCAGGGTTAGTGAGAGATTTGAATTCAGATATGAAAGCTTAAAAATCATTTCAGTTTTAATTCTTTTTGTCTACAAGTTGATTATCGAAAGCTTTAAAAATAGCAGAGAAAATTATCCGAGAAAATGCTTTTAAACGCAAGAAAAAGAAACCCGGGTTAAGCGCTAATCGGCCTTCGAACAACTGGGCAAATCCATCCCCAGGGTGTTCCTTAAATAGAGGTTCCACTGTATTTTGGTACAATCGTCAATTTGATCTAACTGCAGAAAGATGCAGTGAGAAGTTATAAAAAGAGTGGCGGATTCGGATCTTTAAGTTAAGTGGGGAAGGGGGGGGGGGGGGGAGGGAGCGCTCATCCAGTCCCTAAGATAAAAGAGTAAAAGGGAGGTCCGGCCGGCCTTGAAAATAATTTACATTGTGCGGGGGCGGGGGAGGGGGGGGTGAATAATAATTTTCTTTGCCTTCCTTGGGTGCTGGATGTCCTTTCCCATGAGCGACTAAGCGTCCCCGTTGAAGTTGACATCAACACGTCAGTAACTTAATAAATTTATTATTCCCTATGTTATTATAATTTAAAAGCACATCCCTAGTCTTTATGTCCGTGAGTCAATGCCAGTGAGTAACTTTCCTTAACACACGCGAATTCCTTTTAACTTGTGACTAGAGATAACTTGTCCCTCTGTATTCTGCTATTCCACGTGTGCCTGATTCTCAAATTACAAGCATTTCTGCGAAGACTAGAAAATTACTGATTTCCGTCAGCCTTGCACTGTGTTGTATGCCCTCTGAGTCTTGTCTGTGTTGAGGGCGCGATCAGTAGAAACAAAGAGTAGCAGCATCTCTTAATCGAGAATTGATTCATTTCCCTCTCTAAACGCGTTGGCCAGTCTTCTAAGAGTCTGGAGGCGAGGAGATCAAGCGAGAGCCTGGGACCTGATTTCGAACAAATGCCGTCATATGAAGTGGACCAGTGATGTCTGCGATTGTAGCGCCAGTAATGTTGGCGCCTCGGAGGTTTGCATCTTGGAGATCACACCCGGTTAAGTTACAGTTCTGCGGCAAAAACAACGAACAAAAACAACAGATACATTTTGCTTTGCTTTCTAAAGTGCGGCATCCTTTTAGTATAAAGACTACTGTTCCGTTCGCGCCAATAAAATATGTTGAACTAGTAAAATCCAACTGGTGGTCTATTATCAATGCTGCGTTCTGATTGGTTGAGCTACTACTAGGCTATATGTTATAGCCTACTAGTAGCGAAAAGCGCCGGCTTTGAAAACCAAAACAATGGCGGCTGAATCGCGTTTTGCTAGCTAAAGTTGTTTTGTCTTAATATTTTTGACCAACCAGTTGGATTCTACTATTTAAAAACAATTATTCCTCTCGCCCTCATGGCCTCTGAGTCAATAGCCCATTCGGCCTTTGGCCTCATAGGCTATTGACTCAGAGCCCATTCGGGCTCGAGGAATAATTGTTAATTAGCCCAGGTTTACCAAAATGAAATTAGCAACTGAAAGCTGAAATTTGTCTACTATAAAATAGGGTTCACTTGCACTAAATTTGTAGACAAGAATAATCAGTAAGCAGCTTTTTAAAATTTTAAAACTTCTTGACTAAACAGCTTTTAAACGTGTTAAGCATTGGTTTAAAAGGGGCGTATGTTTTTTTTTAAGTATTTGCAAGTCACTCGTAAATATCTTCAAAAACAGTAGTCGGTACTTCTACGTAGCTTTGATTTGAATTAACAAACTCCAGAATTTTATACACGGCATAAAAGGAAATAACTTATAACTAGATATAAAAACAATGAATTAATCCCATTACGGAATGAGGTCTACAGTCACAAAGAAGTAACTTTGTTGGAATTGAGTTGTTTGCAATAGGTTACGTGGTTCGATCTCTGTCTCTCACATTATCATGTCTAATCAAATAATACTCCGCACATAAACAGACTAGAGGTAAGGTGCGATCTCAGGGAAAAACCCAAAAAGACGGCTATGAAAAAAATAATACACATTTTTATAGTTTAACGCAAAGTTTGCAAGGAACAATTTGGAACTCCTCTTTCTATAGTTTCGACCCTGTCACAAAAGTGTGGTGTCCCCAGAGTACTCCCTAGGCGTTCTCTCTTGTCCCATTGTCCGCGCGAAGTCTGGGAAAGAGCGGGCGAGAGAAGTTCTCGGCGAGTCTCTGTCTTGTCTCTGTCGGTGACTTCACAGCTCACGGTAGAGTCCAGGATTGACCGAGCAGAGAAAGCCTAGGGACTAGGCTGAGGTTTCCTAATACTTACACAGTATAGAGAATATAACATTAAATCTTACTTCTAAATCAGCGCCTGCTAACTCCGCTCCTCGTAAGTTGCAGTTTTGTAGATTAGCGCCCTTAAGAGTGGCGACACGAAGATTCACATTTCCTAACTGACTTCCTTCCAAATCTGAACCTTTTAAGTTTACACCTAAAAAAAAGGTCACAATTAATGGTAGCAGGACTTAAACATAGTTACAGCTAATGTGAACACTAAGTTTACACGTAAAAATAAGCGGTGGTGTATTTCACGAGAAAAGAAGGAGACAATGTGTTCGAGTTCAAATTATATGAAGGAAGGGGGGAAGGGGGGGGGGGGGGGGGGCTAAAATAGAGCGCTCTCTTACCTTCAAGATGAGCTCTGGTACCAGCAGGGTCTTCAAAGTTACACCCTCTAAGAGAGGCCCCTTCCATATGGGCCCTCTGGAGACGAGTACAGCTTAAAATAGCACCCTAGAGTGCAAATAAAAAGATGACAGAGTAGGGCTATTGATATTCAAATCAGAATTAAGACTGCGCAAATAAGATAAGAGTGTAGCGCCGGGAACATGCTACAAACCAGAGAATGAAGTAAACTGGGGTCGGAGTGGCGGGAAGAGAAGGGTCGACAGATGGGCCCCTTGCCAGCTGCCTTTCCTAGTTTTTCACTTCCAAATTCCAAATTTATCGCGCTTATTGCATCTCGATCATTTCCTCAATGTTGGCAAATTTTTCTGGAGTTGAATTATAAGAGACCGTATCAAAGTTCAGGAAAAGAAAATGACAGCCGTTGTCTTATGTTCACGTCTTCCACCAAAAGTGAATCTAGGCAATTTCACGTCGTAGTCGTACAGTTACGGCAAATAAAAAAAGCGTGATGCACGTGCAAAGTTGTTGTTTTACTCATCTGAAAACCTATCGCTCTTTTTCAGTTCTCGTTGCCGTCGCCATTGCCGTTGCTTAAGCTCCCTAATGCCTAGATTCGTCAGAGTGAAAAATATGTGCTCGCAGTCTAACCACAACTAGCCACTTTAAAAATAATATTGGAAAGCGTTCTTCTTTTAACGTTTCTGTGTACGAGTGTATTCGCTTTGTAAGAAGAATAACTTACATCCATGTGAGCTCCAGAAAGATTCGCTCGTTCCAAGCAACAGTTTGACAGGTTAGCGTTTGCAAGGTCCGTCTTTTTCAAGTTCGCCATTTTGAAGTTAATAAAACGTAGATCGAGCTTAGAAAGATCAGCGGAGTCAAGATTTATTCCCTGTGGAGTATAACAAATTCACAGTACAAATCAATAAATGTTCAGTATTATGTAAACTTTCCGTGAAATTTTAAATCTAAAAAGTTAAGTTAGTGAGTTGAAGGCAACTGGAAGGAAAATTGTGAAGGTTGAATAAAAAAAGCAAGGTGATACACGGTTCGATCATAACAGACCCAATCAGAACACGAAAAAAATACTTGCAGCCGGTGCAAAGCGCAGTAAAAGGCCTGTAAGCAAATTAACATGATTGGTTTGGTTTCGGTTTTAATTCTTATTGGTTGAGGACTGAGTAGCGCGAAAATATTCAAGCGTTAAGCCAATCACATTTAGCGAGAATACAATCGCGAGACGTCACACTGAAATACCGTGTAACATTTTGCGTACAACGCAACGGAGTGACATTGATCATACACTTGTTGGGAATACGTTTAATACCTGGCAACGAAGCTCACAGTTCGATGGCGTTGACAACAAAATTTTCACGAACTCACTTCTTGATAGAGGCGCATCATCTGACTTATCCATGGCCTAAAAAGCAACAGATTAAATAGCTATTTTAGGCCCCGAGAGCATTGCGGATAGATTTTCACTCTATATGATCCCAAATACGGTATAACAATTTTCTTTTTTTTTAATACAAGAAAACCTCTCCTGCTTTTTTTAGCTCCGTTGGCCGTCTCGCATGTCTACCTGATTATCCTATTTGGATGAAAAGTTAAGCCAATAACAATAATACGTTCTTAGACTTAAATAAGACGCGACTTAGCTAAGACGCGTCTTATGTTAGAACAGCCCTTAACACCTGTTCTTAGATAAGACGCGTCTTAGCTAAGACGAAAAAACTTCGTATAAATGACCTTCACGTCTTACATAAGACGCGAACGCATAGTACGCATGCGTTAATTTTTAGCGGGAAAATTTGGATTGCCGTTTGCTACGGGCAACATTCACAGGAAAACGAGTCAAGAACAGAAATAAGACGCGAACCATTTATACGAGCTGTTTTCGTCTTAAATAAGACATGCTCGTATAAATGGTCCAGTTCGCGTCTTATGTAAGACGCGTCTTATTTTTTCTCGTATAAATGGCCCTAATAAGACAAAGTTTATTTAGGTTGCGTCCAGACGTTTAAACTCCTCACCGATTCTACCGGAATATGTAGCAGGCCATAGAGTTCGTCAGAAAACATAGTCATACCTTCGCCATTTCTTCTAGCTGTTCCAATATTCCGGAAATTCCAAAGAACTTGGCCTCCTCTAAGACACCTACCATTATCACAAGCTCCTTTTAGTTTATAATCAACAACTACACCGTATTTGCGTTTCAATTGCCCGGCAAACACATAATATTGCATTTGATTATCTAGAATCCGCATTTAGAATTAATAGAGCAATACTAGAGAAGTATAGCAAGGGAGAACTAAGCCTGTTTTGGGAAGGCGAGTACCTTAACAGGAAGAGCAATAAATTTGCCACGCCAAAGGCAACCAGAAATGTATTAAAAGTTTTTTTTGCTGAGGAGAAAATTAGAGATTTTTTTTACTGACAACCTGCAGCAACTACAGACTGTAGAACCCTTAAGAACTTGTCAACCCACAGAAAATCTCGCACAGAAAATCGTTTCAATTTGCTAAGAGAAAAGCTAAATGTATCAATATAACGATTTCTTAACAGTTGTAAAGACTTTTAATAGCAATATTTTATATCAAATTATAATAGTTGCCGAGCTGAGTCCTTAGTTATGTTATAATTATTATGTATGTTGTGGTTCAATTTTTTCCTTGGTTTAAATTTTATTGCCCTTTGTTCTGGGGTATGGTAATGTATGATAATGAGTTTTAAACAAAGGAAAATAAAATTTAAACCAAGGAAAAAGTTGAACCACAACATGTACATGTGGTTACCTTGGGGATTGGCTCCATTATCCAGTATAAGCTGTCCGTGTCTGAGATAATTCAAAATTGGTTCAAAGTACACTGGGCTTCTATCAAATAGGAAAGCTCCTGTAGAATCAGTGATACTGCTCCAAGATTCTGTGTGGATAACGAAAATGACAACTCCAGAGGTTTTTAAGAACTTTTGAAGTTAATGCAGTAGAAGGTATCATTACAACTCTCAGGCACCAAAGATTTTTGACAGTATATTTGTTGTCTTTATTCAAAAAGTGTCTTCCCATGAAAGTGAATTCCAAAAATAGTGGTCCACTTATGTTACTTGAGGCTGGATATTTAGGCATTTAAATTTCTTCCTGTTGTCTGTTGCTATGGCAGCATGGACAGGAGGGAAATGGATTGAAACTATTAATGCTATGCCTAAAAGAATTGCCAAAAAATATCATGGATAGTGCTTACTTATGAAATTTGTTACACTCTATAAGAACATTTGGTGTATGGTTAAAGGTACAACATCAGGACTTTGGTACAGAATTGACCTAAAACATCAAAACCCTTGTCTCATAATGATAATGGTTGCTAGGAAACACTGTAATATTGATGACAAATCTGAAGAAAATCCGGCCAACATCTTTGGAATCAAACCCCAGCTCTTAAGGTTGACTAAGAGCAATTTTGTCAGAGAGTGGTCAGCCATTGTACAAACATTGATGGATTATAATAACATGGATGTTATTTACTGACCTGCCGGGGAAAACATTTTTGCCAACATGCTGTTTGGCTCATTCATTAATGTTGCCCTACAACACACAAAAGAATGAAACAGTACGATGCAGGTTTATTTCAACTTTCTCATTACTTTATTTGTTGAATCATTTATTCATCCATAAAGTCAAATGATAGCATAGTGAATGCCTGTATATTCTCATACAGTTCAGTAAGGCCAAGTAAAAGAAACAAATGTTTCTTGTCCCTGCCCACTTCATTTTTCAGAGCTGCCTCGACTATGTTTTCCCCATTACAGGGGGGGTTAAAATTGTTATTAAAAAGATAGAATGAATATTACTCTTAACACTAGTTATTCTAAAGTTCTGCATAACAGACAATACTTTTCAGTTCTGCATTGACATTTTCATAGAGATAAAAAAAATTGATAGATCACCTTGTTTAAAATATGTATCAAAATAAACAAAATTTGCATTAATCATTTCTATAATTATAATATCTATCGTGTCAGTACCTTGTGGTTGTAAATATTTGACCTCCCACATTGAGCGTCACCCAGTCTGTGAATGCTAAAAAAGGCACTTTTTAATAACTACCATATGCTTATTTTCTTGTTGATTGACAGTCATAAGGGGAACAAGGGTGGAGCAGTGGTGAGAGCACTCGCCTCCACCAATGTGGCCCAGGTTCAAATCCCAGCATCGACACCATATGTGGGTCGAGTTTGTTGTTGGTTCTCTCCGTTGCTCCGAGAGGTTTTTCTCAGGGTACTCCAGTTTTCCCCTCGCCTTTAAAAATCAACACTTCCAAATACCAATTCAATCTGGAATGCACGGACATGTTGAAATGAGTTCATAAGAACTCCTAAGAGTTTCGTGGGTGAACAAATTGCAATTTACAGTGTTTTTACAAAAACACAAAACCTGGATTGGACTGGACCAGATAAACCTGAATCTTGTTTGAAAAGACAAATGTTTACAGAAAGGGTTACAGTGGCTGATCCAATCTAGTTGGATCAAGGTTTTGTAAACAGCAGCCCCTGGAGATCTAATATCTGAAGACTGTCACTTTTGCAGTATTTCCCCCCACCCTCCACCTCAACGATCTTCACATAACCCACACATTGAGTTTTAAAAAGCTCTCTTCTCTCTTATACATTCAAATATTTATAGCATTATACACTGAAGGACTGTAAATAACTGTAGAACTTACATTTAACTCCATTGACAGTCTCATGAACATTGCCATTTACTGGAGGAATGATATGAAGATGGGGTGCAACAGAAAAATATCAGTAGAAATGTCCAATAAATTTTAAAATGCTCACAATATTGACTCATTTACATTTAGAATAGATCATTGTGCAAGTCACTGGCTCCTTGGTTAGATCAGCTGGTGACAAACAAGACCACAGAGCAGGAGTATTATTTGAAAGTGCTAATCATACTGACTGCATCATGTAAATTCAGGGTTGAGACATCAAAACAGGAAATCCTGGCTTTAGCTTACATATACTAAATTGTAGCAAAATCTATGGGAGTACTTTGCCAGCATGTTAATTTTATTCAGACACATATATTGGTCTAGAGGAATCAGTACTGCCTTAAAATGAGAAAGGTTGTCTGGCTAAAACTGTAGGATTTTTTGGGCAATATATGAACATTAATTGCAAGTGAAGAGCATTTCAAACTTATTCATTTCTACAGTACATGTAAATTACGAAACAGTTCACTTTATTCACAAATTTATACTTTCAAATCTTTGGTTCACCACTTGTTCTTGGGCCTTAAATAATATTGTAACTACAGCTAGTGGTGTAAAGGGACTTTTTGGGTATTTAGTCTTAGAGGAATGGACGTTTGGGGCATAAACTTATTCACACCCTATTAATTCTACATATACTCAATTTTATTATACTCAAACGTACCACTCAATTATACATGTAAGTAGTAGCTAGAACACCCTCGGACATTTACATGGACATCAGTGTAAATGTGTTCATGGAAAGGGGGTGAAATTAGACCTCATACACTGTATATGCTATATACTCTCATGTCAATAACATATTTTTGTTGAATTTATCAAGTAACAGGCTTTTTCCACAAAAATTTAGAGAAAATATCAGAAGGCTATGTTGCAGTTATATTTTAACCATAGCTGCAGTTTTATATTTGTTCATTTTAATCAAGAAATGAGCATCTGTATCAGTCTTTTAAGCCTTACCTGTGCTAGGATCTTCTGAAGAAACATAAAGAACTTCATCATCTCTGAAAAATTAAAATGGTACATGTACATGTAACAAAAATAATCATTTCATCAAAGAAAACATAATCCTATCCACAGCTGATATATGATAAATATGACTGTTATTTTAAACCACTATGTTGTGCCTAACATTTTTTACTCGGTTTTATATACAGTACTTGATAAATGATGATATATGTTTGTACCTGATCAAGTCAACATCCTCAAGCAGTCCTCCGCTTTTATTATAAACTGCAACTACTGCATTACCATGGAGTCCAAGTTTGGTTTTAGCTTTAAGAAGAAATTCTTCAAAGGTGTCTGGGACAGCAATCACCTTAAAAAAAAGACACAAACTAATTAGGACATCTTGAATACAACTAATGTACTGTTTAAATGAAAAGGTTCTTTTTTCTTTGCAAGTATTAAAGTTGGAGACCTACAGCTGTATTGGGGTTTCAGTGTCCTATTTCATAGAGATTAATATTATTATAATGTCAATCATCAACTTCTATGTCTGTTGGTTCACTCACTAATAACATGTACCTAAAAATTATGCTGTTATTTTTGTGAACCTTTTTTCATGTCTTGGAGCTTTCAGAAGTCTAATGATGTTAAGGGTGTATTATAGGCATTGTTCAACCCCCACCCCCTTCAAAAACAATCCAAATTCAATCTTTGCATCCTATTGCGACAGATCTTGATAAAATCGGGTGACCACTTGACATAGACTAATGTATGGCCACTTATTTCCACATTAGGGAGCTTAAGCAACTACGACGACGACCACAACGACGACTTAAAAAAACAATAGGTTTAATGATCAAAACAACAGCTCTGCAAGTGCATCACGCTTTTTAGTACATTTCTTTGACGTCCACTGCACGACTACGACGTGAAACCTCTTAATTTGACGCTTTGTGGAGGACGTTGACATACGACGACGAATTTCCTTTCATCTTTTTGAGCCTGAATAAAAATCCCTAATAATTTAACTCCAGGAAAAGTCGCCTGTATTTGACATATTGAGCGGATCCAAATAGACGCGATTAAGTTTGAAAGAACGCAAATTCATTTTTTTACCATCGTTTTCACAGCCGTCGTCGTCGTCCTTGCTTAAGGTCCCTATTTTGAAGGGGAATATAATTCAGTAAAATAAATGTTGTGGCATTGGTACGCTTTGTTGCACAAGGCGTTCAGGAATATCTTAATAAGGGCGAGTATTCTAAAATCGCTGATTCGCGATAAAATCATGCAATTGCAATATCTCTAAATCAACTCTACTGAGAGAACAGTATACGCTTTGTTTAAGCAGGTTTAAGTCCTTAATTAGTTGCACCAACTATTGAACGTAAGAAATTAAAGTGGCTGTAACGAAGATCATACCTTCCCTCCTGTTCTATGGCCTTTTGTAAATATGGTTACTCTCCTCGGAACATTACTTGGCATATTTCATGGGTAAAAGTGAATGTTTGAGGGACGTGTTCCGCCGTGAATCTTGTGGGCATAAAATGCGCTCGTCATGCAAGAAAATTGACAGGCGTTATTTTCGTTGCTTACCGAGAATGACGCCAGAAGAGTACTCCTGGGGTCTAGTCATCACCATTCCCTGTCGGTCCGTAAGAAGCGGCCTGTTTGTTTTTGTCTTCTTGTGGGTCAAAGGTAAGGGGTCTAAGGCGTCTAAGACGTACATACCCTGCATTTGACCAGAAAGCAAAATAACGCAATACAGAAGGAATCCTTGTGGGTAAGAATTAATGATAGGCAAAAACTTTTTTTTGTCTTTGATAATGAATCAGTCATGTTCTTATCCTATCGTTTCCGGTTCGAACGGAGAACAACCATTTGAGCACGCGTTTGTGTCCTTGATTCCTTGAGCGAACTCCTTGAGGGTAATCTGAAATAAAATTTGAACAGTAAAAGGGTTGAACAGTTGGGCTCATCATATCTTTGTAAGGGTAAGGGTGGTAGGAGCTCTAGTGTTAGGCTGCTAAGTCAAAAGATGATAGGAATAAGTTATTTGTTGCTCAACTGATTTTGCTGGCTGAATTTTAGCCATCACCCACTGCTTTAGTAGAATCTCCATACATGTAACATCGAACCTCCATATTTAATGGAATCCTTGCTATAATGTACGATATTCGTAGCCCCAGAAGTAGTAAGAAACTAACAAAAATAATCTTGATATAACAAAATCTTATCATAGGGATTTTGTTATACATGTTCGGGACATTGCCATTCCCTTGGCCCTTCTATGTATTGAGGTTACACTAGCTGTGCAAACCTGTACACTGTAGCAGCTTCTGGGGCTGACTGATCTCCAGACATCTCTATTTGGATCCCACGCGGATCAGAACCAAATGTTAGAAGCAATGACTCGAACATGAAGGGAGCACATGGGATGATGGGAAGGAGGAAAATGTTGACTGAGCTTCTCTTGTTAATATTAATCTTCTGCCTAGTAGCTTTCACAACCTCTTTTTGAGTACTCATCAGGTTCACCATTTTGAAACTTGACTAGCCTCTCAGTATAGAACTCATTTTTATAGAACTAATATTATAAGCAGTTTAGTATCCTTTATCAAGGACCAACAAATATATTTTCTGGAATTTGTTGCCAATTTCACTAACCAGCTCTTCTTCCATATTTTAATTTAAAAAATGACCTCATCGATAGCTGTTCTTTCGCTTAAGTTTTATGTTTTCCGTTCACTCTGCACGCAAGTAAGTAATTTAATAGTAACCTCAGTTAGGAAGCCTATTAATATAAGCTACCTGCTTCTTTAGGCTTCCTTGCCACATTAACTTATACTTTAATTAACACCTTTTGTAACGGTTTATTGTTTTGTTATTTGAGTGACTAAAAAACAAGTAAATAAATAAAAATAAATAATAGGAGACTAAGAGATGACTTAGGACAGGTCAGCAGCTGGGACGGTTTTTGCCGTTATTTTTCCTGACTAGCACTCCAGTTATTTTTATAAGGAAGTAGACCCCTTGGGAGGGAATTGGTAATCCTTTGTGTCCAAGCCAAGATTTATAGACCTTCCAAAGCTCATTCGTTCATTTTTTCATTTTGTTATAACTGTATAGAAATGTTTGGTTAATCATCCCATTTCTATGGGCTCTAAGCTGCAGGAGTAGTGGGGTATATGGCCTATGCCTTAATTTTATTGACCCAATATGCCAACATTTTTTACTCATCTAAGTCAAAGTGAGTAACACCTGCATTAAATGGAATTATCTGGCGTGCATACACAAATAATACCATAATACATGTTATTTGTTATGTACCGGTATGTCTAGAAACTGATTATTCTATACTTTTATCGCATTAAATTTCCAACATTAATAAATATTTAATAATTGTCTGGTTCTTATTTTTATGTGGATTGTTTTAGGAAGTCTTTTGTATGGTGCAGGATCATGGCCAAACAAACTGGACATCTATTGCGGCAACTCAGGTCACTAATGAGAAGTAAACATCTACTGAGTGAAGCAATTCAGGCTTACATTATCCCTTCTGAAGATGCTCACCAGGTTAACTGTTCTAAATTGAAATTTAAGGGTGCCTTATTTATAATATTAGGGACCTTATGAAACTATGACGGCGACGGCAAGGAGAACGTCCAAAAAGCAACAGGTTTAATGAGCAAAACAACAACTCTGCGTGTGCATCACGCTTTTTCGTACATTTCATTGCTGTCCCTGCGCAACTACGACGTGAAATGACCAAGTTTTAAGTTTACTTGAGAACGGGAACGGCAAGGCATTAAATTCTAGCATCTCTGTCTAAACTCAGGCGCGGTCCCCTCTCTTCAGCTCCAACCAAAATTCCCTTCTTTTAAGTAACAGGGTGAATTGGTATAATCGCAAAAAAGTTTTTAAAAGGATGCAAAGTCTATTTTTCAGTGACGTTTTCATGGACGTCGCCATTGTCGGATCGTAAGGTCTCTATTTTATGCCCAAAACAGCAGTGACTAGCTTCCTTGACATCCCCACTACCCTTCAATTTGGTAAGGAAGCTAGTGGCTTGCAATATTGCTGGTTAGTAGCTGACGTCACAAATTAAGCTTTTTCCTTCGCTGGGAACTTAACTCTTTTTTCATGCAATTTCTGCTGAAAGAATTTTATTGTTTAGTCAACCAACATGGCCATCTTGTCTCATGGTTGCAAACCAAGAATATCTCTGCTCCATGATGTACATGTAACCATTCTCCTTGATTCTAGTTGGGCACTGAGTACTAGTTCTTTTAAGGGCCCTTGTTTTTTGGTTGGACATGGGTAAATCCTATACAACCTCTTACTTAGAGGACTGATTTGTTAATATACGGTATAATTTATTATACTGGTAATTTGATTTTAAATAAATTTATTGTACCTTATTTTATTTTGGCAGAATGAATATCTTGCATCATGTGACTTGAGAAGAGAATTCATTTCTGGCTTCAGTGGTTCAGCAGGTATGTTTAGGACTTGGTAGGGGCTGGTACTTTTTTAGTCTTCTAGTTGCTGCCTAGTTTACCCTGCTCCCATGATTAAATTTCAGGTACTGCCATTGTCACAGAAACCTTGGCTGCCCTGTGGACTGATGGGCGTTATTTTCTCCAGGCTGAAAAACAATTAGATTCTAACTGGACACTTATGAAGCATGGTAATGTTTATTAAGCAGAGCTCTCCTGATTTTTTCTTGAAAGCTTTTTTGTAGGTACATGTGTGAAACTCTCCTTTATTTAGGAGGTCGCCTTCAATAGGCTCAGATCTTCCTTTATTTCATATGGAATCAGATTTGAATAAACCTTGTAAAAATGAATAATATTGAAAAATCTTAACTATATACAACAGATTTTTAAATAAGGTTAGAAGTTCCTCACTTCTCTTAACAAAGGAGACTTTAACAAAGAAGTAACCCATAATTGCAACTTCTTGGTTCTGCCATGAATTTTTCCCATGACATCTGTCATGGGTAAAGCCAGGGTCCCATTTTAGGGATAAAATTTTTATACATTTCAAGATCTGTATGAGAATTTAAATGAACACATGCACATGCATTATAAAATTATTAAGTAATCAGGGGCATAGCTAGCTGTACGTCATTTTCATTAGCGGTGGGGGTGGGGTGGGGGGGGTACTTGATTACATTTCCATTTTTATCAGTATGATAAAGACTGTCATCTTTAGGCAGCATGTATATAGCTTTTGAGACAAAATTGGGAAAATTACCACATTTGTTTGAAAAAATTATATGACAGTCGAGGTTAAAGGGGATTTAGTTATATAGTAGGTAAGTGCTCGTTTTTCAAGCTATCCCATTTTTTTTCCCCTTGCTTTGCTTTTCTGTTTTGTTGTTAATCATTATTTATTATCAGTTTAACATTTTTTCTGGTGTACGTATTTGTGTGCTGGGGGTACAGGTAAAAGCTCTGCCCCTCAGGGCCCAGTCTTTCAAAAACTGATTAGTGCTTAACTCGGGGTTAAATTTAACCCGGGTTTCTTTTCATTGAGTTCAAAAGCATTTTCACAGATAATGTTCTCTGTTATTTTTATATCCTCCAATCATCAAGTTGTAGACAAGAGGAATTAAAACTGAAATACTTTTTAATAGCTTTCAAATCTGAATTCAAATCTCGCACTAACCCTGAGGTATCTTAACGCAGCTTTGAACAACTCGGCCCTGGTGGTTATTTCGGTACTCTAGCAAACCATGTATACCCAGTTCCTATAATATTAGAATCATCAGCTATCAATTATATTGATCTTTATATTAAGTATTTGATGCATTATTAGGGCTTCCTGATACACCTACTCTGGAGGAATGGCTCATTCAGGTACGAAATATCGTGTACGAATTAACCAGCTTATACTGCTGTTATTTCCTGGTGTTATTCACAGTGGTTTTATGGAATATTATATAAATCGTTCAGAACTAAGTTTCTGTTACATGTTTGGTAGCTGTAAATCAGTTTGAAAAATTTTACTCTCTCTGTGGAGCGAAGCCAAAATTTCGATTTTACAAAAACATTGTAGAAATTTTTGGTTGCCGTACTGGGCCCTAATTGGTCAAGATTTATTTATGAATTGCATTTCTAGCCAGTCATTGGAAATTTCCTTGCCTATAGTTATGAGTAGACTTTAAAAAAATCCTCTGTCTGATTTTATATGACACGGGACAAAGACCTCTCACAACTTCATTGCTTGCTTGGCTGCTTTGCGGCCTACATGTAAAAATAAGGTAGCTTGCTCTGCTCGCTCAGACAGAAACTCATGAGGTTGACTTATAGTAAGTCTAAGTTATGTGCTGTGTGCATGTGATTGTACATATGAATATGTTTAAGTTGATTATGACTTTTTCCTTAAAACTACACTTTTAATAGGTTATAATTATAGAAATGGCTGCCACAAAAAAAATGCATAAGATTTAGCTTGCATGCTTTGTGATATCTCTCCTATGATCCATCAAAGTGAGGACAATCAGGAAGCATCATAATAGATACATCAACAGTGAAAATAAAAAATATCCTGTGTAACTGCTGTGTAGTTTGTTTATTTTTTTGTTTTGTCTCCATTTTAGGTGTTATCAAGTGGTTCTAAAGTCGGAGTGGATCCTTGTGTTATAACCCATGGTGAGAGCTACTCATCAGTTTATAGGATGTTCTTGGCTAAGAATATTTTGATTTAGGTTTGAGAGTGATTGACTCAATTTTACTAATGTTAACTGCACTGATTTACATGTATCTCTATTTTCTTTTGTGTTATTTCAGGCAAATGGCAGAAAATGTCTCGGGTGAGTGTTAAATGTTGTAGGTGCAATTTACGCTCGAGTTAAAATTGTTTAACCTTAGTTGATCCTCAATTTCCTTTAATTGTCTCTTAACCACTACACAATCATTTATCATGAATATATCAACCAGGGTTAGAATACAAAGGAAATTTAGAATCAAGCAGAAGGACAAAAAAAATTTTAAACCTACTGGTAGCTATATTTAGTGAATAGACAGCTTTTCTGCCTGATTGATTAAATCTGGTTTTTGAACTACCAGATCACCTAAAGAAAGCATTTATACCAACCTTTCATCACAGATTGACATATATTGATATGACTCTCAATAAAGAATCAACCATAAAAAATTAGAACATTCAAGTTAGGCATAAAATTACTTTACCCTATGCCAGAATGCTTTCAATTAAGGTATGCTTTTTAGACATTTTACTGTAACTTTGTATATTCCCTCCATGGTGTCTTTTTAAATGTTTTAAATATTTTCATGAGTGACATACATGTATGATTTGTGGAAATTCCTTTCTACAGGCCTTGTCAGCAGCAGGTCTAACTTTGGTGTCAACAGAGACAAATCTTGTTGATCAGGTTTGGGAAGATCACGGCAGACCTGATCCCCCAAATGAGGGTCTCATAGTCATGGACATGTCATATACAGGTCAGTACATTTCTAACGTGGTAATGTGCCTTATATAGGTGACAATATTTTGGTGTGATTGCAGCTTAGCCAGGCCCAGCTCGGCTAAGAAATAAGTTAAATATGACAGGCTTCCAAGAGGACATAAAACAACCAAGCCGTCTCCTCTTGGGTCTTCTCTTAGCTAAAGGGATGAGGGTGGGGTAAGAAGAGGGACCATGGAACTCTCTCTTGCTTTCCCTCCCCACCCCTGTCCTCCGAATTGAGCCCAGAAATTGCCAAGAGAGTTTGCTTCTGGCTACCCAAGATCGATCCTGCCTAAATAGACCTATTACTGCCCACAAACAGATGATAATATATCTGATCTGGGGTGTTTCTACTATACTGCTCTATTTGCATGGAATGTTAGTCAGTGTTGAGGCTGGCCAGAATGACATCTGTACACATCTGCAACCCTCCAAGTTGCAACCATTTTGGTCGCCATGCATGGCGCCTAAAATTTTGCAGCTGGCAACTTGAGTATTGTAACAAAGTTTCCTTAAACCAAAAGAATTGGTTGCCAAATGGCGACCAGGCAAAAACTTTAACTTGGAGGGTTGAATTCTTAATGTCTGAATGAAGAGAGACAACGAGAAACAGAATGGTTTGTCTTAAAGTTGCATATTTTTACACTTTGTGTATATGATGTAATTGTAGGTAAAAGCTGGAATGATAAAGTCAAAGAAGTAAGAGAAAAAATGACAAAGAAGAAAGCTGATGCATTGGTGGTAACAGCATTGGATGAGATTGCTTGTAAGCATAGGAAACAATTATTTATAGGACCGTTTATACGAGGAAAAATAAGACGCGTCCTAAATAAGACGCAAACTATCCCGTATAAACGGCACATTAAGACGCGACTTAGCTAAGTCGCGTCTTATCAAAGAACAGGTGTTAAGGGCTCGTCTTAGCTAAATTTCAGACGAAATGTGCCGTTTATACGGGAAAGTTTGCGCCTTATTTAGGACGCGTCTTATTTTTCCTAGTATAAATTATATAAATGGCCCTATTGTCCCTTTTATTATCTCCTAGCCCCTCTCTTCGTTATCTGTTATAGTTTTTCCATATTTTAATCAATACCTTTTCTGTTTCAAGGGCTTTTTAACTTGCGAGGCTCCGATGTGGTTTTTAATCCAGTCTTCTTTGCTTATGCCATGATTAAACAAGATGAAGTTATGTAAGTTAGCAAATGAAGTGATTTTCGTATTTCTTGATATCGTAGCAATTAATGGAAGTGAACTCAAAAAATTGACGCTTCTGACACGTACACTTGAATCATTTTACAGTTGTCAGGGTATCTGGTCACCTCGCCACCAAGGCATCTCATCATCAACGAAATCGCCACCAAAACAAAATTCAAAAACGCTTGACGAAAACTTTAAAATCGTGAGGAGGTAATCCAAGGTAATCAAAATGTGTTTATTATTTCAGCGCTTTTTTTTTGTTGCTGGCGTGTCAACTTCTTAGTAGCGATTTTGTAGGTGGCGAGATGATTTAGTGGCAAGATGACGACAATAAACCCTTTTAAGCAAAGGTTTCACAATTCATAGGCAAGTAAAAATCAATGCCGGATTATAAAAAAAAGTAGAAGGACGTTTAGGTTTCCCTATGAATCCACTTCCTTAGTAATAAACCTGATGCAATATGTCACACAAATAGTTTTGCTTGAATTGAGTCCAATTTGACATAAATAGAGGGCGAGAGGTTGAGAGCGCTGGAATTGCTATCAGGAAGCCCTGTGTTCAAATCGCCCTAACCGCCAGCTGTATTTGATCTCAGTAGTCTTTAGTTCAACTGAGTCCTCGGTCACGCTTGTAAATACTTAATACGGGGTTTTAGCAACGACGAAGGCGACGGCAACGAGAACGTCAAAACGGCAATAGGCTAGGTTTATTAGCGGAGCTCTCGCGCGCGCGGAGCGGACCACCATAGGTAAGGAAATTTGGTAATCTATGCATCCAAGAAATTTTGGTTCTGAAAAAATCATCCGTATGGGGTACGTCCGTACGTACGTCCACCCCTTCATGTAAGCCAGGGTGAAATTTTTTATTTCAAGCACCCGCGCGTTTCGGCGGTAAATCGCATAGCTTCCCGGCCTTTTAGAGATAAAGCCAACAACGCCAAAGCCGATTCTTTCTTTCGCCTTAATTTCAATGTCTACGTTAACGTGGATAACACAGAAAGAGCTAGAGCGAGAGATTAAAACCAAAGGAGACCAATTTCGTTTGAAGAAAAACGTAAAAGTTTTATAGCGGCGGTGAGAAAAAGGGGAAATGCTAGCTGCCACCAAGGTGAAAATGAGCGGCAGCGAAAAAAAAGGTGAACAGGAACACATACAACATTTCCTCCATAAAACGTGTAACTATGAAGTTTCTGGAAGTTTAACGTTGTAGTCGTGCAAAACAACGGCAAAGAAATGTACAATAAAAGCGTGCAAAGGGAAGTTGTTTTTTGCTAATTAGAAAAAAAGTGTGTTGCACATGCAAAGTTTATTTTTTGGCTAATTAAACCTGATTTTTTTGGCTGTTTTCGTTGCCTTCGCCACTTGGTGTTGCATGATTTTATATTTTGTTTCGTTAACTATAGATTTTAACGAGAACTTCGCTTTTAGCCCTGGTTAAATCTATTTAGTAAACTCCAACTAGTGGTCTATTATCAATGCTGCGTTCTGATTGGTTGAGCTACTACTAGGCTATATGTTATAGCCCACTAGTAGCGAAAAGCGCCGGATTTGAAAACCAAAACAATGGTCGCTGAATCGCGTTTTGCCAGCCAAAGTTATTTTGTCTCGATATTCTTGACCAACTATTTGGATTTTACTAAAACAATTATTCTTCTCGCCCTCATGGCCTCTGAGGTAACTCAGAGCCCATTCGGGCTCGGAGAATAATTGTTAAATATTAAGCAAAACAACAAGTTTGCACGTGCATCACGCTTTTTTGTTCATTTCGTTGCCGCCTAATTTCACGTTTTATGGAGGACGTAAACAAGCGACGATGAAATTTCTCTTCTCTTTTCAAGCTTGAGTGCGGTCCCCAAATAATCACCTCCAATGAAATCAGCGAATTAGAATAAACGCGACAACGTTTGAAAAGACGTTAATTAAACTCCCCATTAGCTTACTGGGTTCACCTTCGGCTAGTTGGGATTCTTAACCGTAGCAAGGTTATTTCAATTAATTGTTTCTGTCCTCATTTGTAGGCCTCAATGAAAAGTAATGGCCGGTTATCAGTGATTGTATTACCCCTAAGTATGTTTTTTTTTTCCACATGGTGTTAATTTTCTAATGAGCCGCATTATTTTATTTTCTACATAATGAAACTTGTTTTTACACGTGTTTTGCACACCATTTTAATGACAACCTTTCTATTCTCTAACTAGAAATCTTTCATTTTTGCAGGTTGTTTATAGATATGTCAAAAATTGACAAAGCGGTTTCCAACCACCTTGGACTGGAAAGCACTAATGACAACAGTGAAAGTAAAGTTTCTGTCTGTCCATATGATGGGATATGGGATGCCGTTAGTGACGCTGCAAAGAATGGAGGCCGTATCTGGGTATGAAATACTGTTTTTGTTGTACTTGGGTAAACGCAGTGTATAATATATAGATTTAGCTAGGGCCAAAAGTAAAGACTTACAGTTTACTTTAGCCAAATTTAAATTATGTAATGCTATGTGGAGAGCAACGAGAACGGCAAAAAAAACCAGTACCTCTAATTACATGTTTAGCAAAAAACAACTTTGCACGTGCAGCACACTGTTTTGTATATGTCTTTGCCGGTGTTTTGAAGGACCACAACGTGAAACTTCGTAGCTACACATTTTATAAAGGAAATGTCGTATGTATTTCTGTTCGCTTTTTTTCACTGCCTCTCTTTTTCACCTTGGTGGCCGCTAGAATTCCACATTTTCTCACCGCCGCTATAAACTTTTTATGTCTTTCTTTCAACGAATTTCGTCTGTTTTTTTGAATATATATATATCTTGCTCTAGCTCTAGCTCTCATTGTAGACATTAAAATTTAGTCGGAAAAAAAGCTCTGCTTTGTTGTTGTTGTTTTTTCTCTCTGAAAGTCTGGGTGGCCATACAGCCAAAACGAGCGGGTGGTTGAAATGCAAAATTTCACCTCGGCTTACATTACAGGGTGGAAGTACGAACCTACGTACGGACGATTATTTTTGTCGCCACCAAAATTTCTTGGATGCAATTGCCAATACAGAAAATACCATAACATACCATAATGCTCCTTGTTTGTCACCCCAAAAGTTTGCATAAGCGTTGTCTTCAGTTTCTCTTAAGAGTTAAAATAGCCCCAAGACAAACTGAAAACAATGCTTATGCAAAATTTTGGAGTGACAAACCGTGAGCATTATGGTATGTTATGGTATTTTCTTTTGGCCGCGAAGTTGAGAGAAATTACAACATGTATGTTAACCCGGTTAACAAATCCAGGTACATACATGAGGGCCATTTTACGTGTCTGCATGTGTCGCAATTGGACTCTAAACTCAGTTTACTTTGTGCTGTTTAACCTGTTATATCTATTATGAATTTTTTGCAGATTAGTTCATCATCCAGTGAAGCATTAGCCAGACTCGTTCGTAAGGTATAAAAGAAGGTCTCATCCATTCTTTTGAAAACGGAGTAAACGCGTCCACACCTAGCGTATTCAAATCATTTTTTGCGCATCCACACGCGAAAAAAATGTCGACACGTATTTTTTTTTTTTTTTGGAAAACGGAGATCTCTTTCTCCCTTTTAGCCCTCCGTCCACGCGTAAACGGCATTTTCAGCCACCAAAATCGTGGTTTTTTCAAAACGTTCCCCAGGGTTGAAAATTTTGAAAACACGGGATTGTCAATGTCATACGGGGGATTAGAATGCGCTACGTACATTTTTGGAAAACGGAGAAAAAAATCTCCCTTTCCAAAAATAACCGGATACGTGTAGACTAGACGAAGCCTAAGTGCCAGATTAATCATTAATACTGAGCAACAAAGAGCAGGGTGCAAAGGAAGTCAGTTTCACAGCCTGCCCTTCAGGCAAACTGTAGCTAGCATGTACTAGCCCACAAGCCATTTTAACTAGCCCCAAAACAGGATTGATTACAGTCCTTCTGTAATTTGAATTTCCCCAAAAAACGGCACTTGGCCGTCGGGCAAGTTAAGAACAAAAATCACTAGCCCGATAGCAAAATCCACTAGCCCCGGGCTATCGGACACGACTTTCTTTGCACGCTGAAAGAGATCGAAATTGTGTATCCAACTACCTCGGAAAACGTACTACACACTGCTAGCTAATGAGCTAATCATCGTGTGGCCACACTGCGTGTTTCGTGAGTGACGTTATTTCTTTGTCTACAATACATAGCCTATGAAAGCAAATCTTAATTTGGTTAAATGAAATAAGTTTTACTCCTGGCAAAATATTTTAGCCGATCGTCTCACGTAGCAGGGCAAAACTGAATAGGCCATTTCCGAGTTCCCAAAAATCTCACTTTCAAAACGAGGCTAAGTGCGAAACCTTTGTTGTGAAAATGAGTTTTATTTGCATAATTGAAAATCATTTTCATATCAATGGCTTCGCACTTAGGCTCGTTTTGAAAGTGAGATTTTTTGGAACTCGGAAATGGCCTATTAATCGAGCGGGAACAATTCCGTTATTCAATTTAAATAAAATCAGTATTCAAATAAATCTGTTTTAGACATAATGGTCGACATGGTTTCATTTTGTTCATTACAGACTCATCTCATTACTGACCCATCACCATTGGCCCTCAGTAAGGCAATCAAGAATGAAGTAGAAATCGAGGGCATGAAACAAGCTCACGTAAGTAAAACATATGCGTTACTGACCAAACATGAGGTCAAGATGGCTGCATACTGGCCAAATTCTTTTTTTTTTTTTTCAGCGTTTTTATCGACCAAGACGAAGTCGAGGTTAATAAAAACGCAAAAAAGAACGAGGCCATCTTGACCAATTACGCGCGATCAATGAAGAATTTAACACGCATTTGGTCAAAAAGGGAACTTTTCTTGCGGGACCAATGCGGGAAATCCCGAGCGGACGCAAGATGGGCCCTTCCTGCCGGCTATTAAGAGAGTTCAAAATATGACGCGCAGCGGAGTATTTTTGACGAACTTCGAGGTGTTTCATGAAACACTGTGTCGAATGCTTGATATACCTTCTCAAACAAAATGATTTTAGAAGGAGAATTTAAGGACGCAAAAATGAGCAGTTTTTCATCTGATATCCTAACACTCATTAAATGTATTTAATTTAACTCATAAATTGTAGTTTCTTTATGAATTATTAATGGATTGAGAAGCCAATGAGCAAAAATGTAAACAATGACGTCAGCAAAGATTTATCTATAGTCCGTTTACCAATTTAGTTACGACCTGGTCTTGATAAAGAAATTGAAATTGTTTTTAATTTCAATTCAGATACGCGATGCTGTAGCTTTGTGTGAGTACTTCTCCTGGTTGGAACAAGAAGTTCCGAAAGATGAGCTTACTGAAATCACTGGTGCAGCTAAACTTGAAGAACTGCGAAAGTGAGAAGAATAAATTGTAATAAATGTGACTGACAACTACTAAGTTCTCATTTTGATTGGAAAAAATAACACAGTAATGTGGATGACATCACATTAAGTAAATGAAATTTACTTGCCTTGTTTTAATACTTCTGTTTTATAATTTCAAAAAAAGAACAGTGTAGCGTTAAAGTGTAGCGTTCGATAAGTTAACCGATTTTTATTTGCACCCTTGATTATTTGATTGTCAGAAATCAGTAAATTTATGATTGGTTCTTTGTTCTCTCTGTTTTTTGTTTTTTTGTTTGTTTTGTTTTGTTTTTTTCATTTTCCCGTTCTGTTGCTTGTTCCCCGCTCTTCGTTCCCCGTTTAGTAACTTCCAGAATTTTTCAAGATACAAAATAAAGATGTTCGTTTCATTTGCTTTATTTCAGAGAGCAAGAAAACTTCATAAGCCTCAGCTTTGACACAATTTCAGCAGTGGGTCCTAACGGAGCGGTCATTCATTACAGGTATTGATATTAAAGTACAAGCAAAAGCACGGTCCTTTTCGTGGTTGTTGTCTGGGTTAAAAAATCGAAAATAGAAGTAGACTTCAATACAGTCCGTATTTTTGCGTTGGTCAAGAGCTCAGGAACGGTCAAACAAAAGTCCTGGAGCGAGGGTGAGAACAAAGAATGAGACTGGGGAGAGACGCGAAATGTTTTCTCTCAACCCACGTGGGCATGTGAGGCTCGCAAGATTCGCTCGAGAATCTCGCGCGGGCTCCTTGGCAAACTAATTTTTAGGAAAGCAAAGAGCTGTTTTGTAGCCTAACATAAAAGATAATATGTGGATGCTTGGAAGTTTGAGACAAGGCCCCAGATTTGCGAACCCGTCTTAAGCTGAGATGTATTTCTTGCAGTATGGTTATGGTCAGTGGGCCATTGTTAAGAACCAATTCTTAGGAGATATCTTAACGTAGGAAGTCTTCGTAAATCTGAAGCCTGGTGTAAAATGGAGACGTACACTATAATTAACATACAGACCAAGGGTTTTTAACAAAACCGCGTTCTAAGTGATTTTCAGTTTGTCCAACGCTTTAATTTAAACACCATTGCAGTGAACAGTTTCATTAATTAAAAGCTTATAGCTTTCACGATAAAACATTCATCTTCTTAAATTAACCCACTATGGAAGAGATCTGGAGGTCCAAAGATTTCTTAAACCACGGTCTAAGTTAGACTTCGTTAAATAACCGACCATAAGTGTTTAGGAACGCAGGACAGGTAGTACATTTTGTGTGCTTGTTTACAGACCAGCTGAAGACACGGATCGTGTTATATCCAATGAAGAGCTGTACTTATGTGATTCTGGAGCACAGTTTAAGTGAGTCAGCCTTTTATATTTCAGTTCTTCTCATGCAGAGTGGGTTTAAAGAATAACTTGAACTTAGTATAGAATTCCTTACTTCTTTCACCTTTTCAGATCAGGATGATTGTTAAATATTTGGTGATCAATCTGGTAGTTAAATATTTGGCGGTCTGTCGGTGAAAGAAGTGAAAGCTCAAACACAGATTCTCTTCAATATTTGGGATAATCTTCTCGCTGACTAACGTGATGTCCAATCCTTTTATCAACAAAACTTTAGCACCGACGATGGCTACGGCAGCGAAAACGTCACTTTTAAAATGAATTCGCATTTTTTCAAACTTTTCCGCGTTTATTTCAGTTCGCTTGAAATGTCAAAAGTGTGCGAACTTCCCTGGAACTGATTTCTTGGGTACTGCACTAAAATTTAGAAAGAGAAAGAGAAATTCGTCGTCGCTTGTTTATGTCTTCCATAAAACGTGAAATTATGCATTTTCACGTCGTTGTCGTGCAGAGACGGCAAAGAAATGTACAAAAAAGCGTGATGCACGTGTAAAGTTGTTGTTTTGCTTAAGAGGGTGTCCATGAGAAAACCAGGCAGAACCAGGCAGGGGGTGATAATGCTCAAATCACCGATTTCGCTCAAACTCGGCACAAATGTTAGGTACCAGGAGTTAACTTATGTGACAGAATTTCAGGTCAAAATATTAAATTCCCTGGGAGATCCGGACATCCCCTGTAAAAATCGCCATTTTGCCAGTTTTATGCATAATTAATTAGCTAAATTTACGATGCCAGTGCAACAAACAGAAAAGCCACCTGGAACTTAAATGCACTGAGAGATGATCTGAGTTCATAAGACTTTAAGCACAATAAACTTTTTAAAGTCGCCGATTCGATTTCCCCCCTCTTAGTCCTCTTAAGTTGGGTCATCATTTCCAAGTTCTGAGTAAGTCGTAAAATTAGGGTATTTTATTCCCCAATATCTCTGATGAGCAACAGCTTATCTTTATAACTTTTGCATGAGTAGTTAAAGCCATCACTTAAGTTCAGAAAAAGATCATAAAAAGTTTGGGCAATTCACTTTCTTCCATGTGTTGACATAAACTGTTCATGTGACTGAACGACTTTTGCATATTTCTTCAAAATTCAGGCCCTCACAATATTCGTGCGTTTGCCTCTGAATGAGGAGAAATCGAACAAAAAACTCATCAGACAATGATTTAACATTAATAAGGGTAAAATTGTTGAAATTATTGTGCAACAAACTCTAACGATGATTTTTGATAGCTATATACGCGATCTTTTCAAGGAAAAACAACATACAAAGATTTAATTCACAGTTTTACTTACTTTAATAATTTCGCCCTAAAAACAATATAAACGGTCAATAAAATCCATATACGTATCTCTTGGATGTCTCAACTGCTAGTTTGTGCCCGCTTGGATTTGTTCCCCATGCCACCTTCGATGCCCAGTTCAGCGTAGTTCAGCGTCGTGACTCGCTGTACGACTAAAATTCCTTAGCCATCGGTTTACGCACAAAAATCCAAATCAAGTTGTTTTGGGAGAAAACAATACGAAAAGTAGAAAGCCGATGTGTAATCCATGGAAAGAATTATTTCTGCCACTGTTGTAGCTCAATTCACATGTTACAAACGACATCGAAACGTCCGCCATCTTTGACATTAACTGGAGCCCGCATTTTTAAGCAGCGGTTGGCCACCATACGGAAACATTGTATCGGGAGTCAGGAGCCAGGAGCCAGGAGCCAGATTCCAGAGAACAAAATATGAAAAATATGACTTTCCGACATTCTCTGAGATAATTTTATTGTTATTGTATGCTAATAAAAATTTTAGAATTCCAAATCTATTGGCAACGCTATTCAGACCGTGATTATAAATGATCCCATTTCTTTTCAAACTCGGAGATAGAAGTCGCCTTAATTTTCTTTCGTGTTTTGGAAATAAATATTTTTGTCTATTTTAGTTGCACGTCAAATAGCAGCGAAGTGAAGCCGGATCTTGGTGCAGACCAGCTCAAAGAAACAAATAAAGCGTGAGACACGTCCAGATTAGCTTGCGACAAGAATTCCATTTTTTTTTCATACTGGAGCCCCCACTTCCCGGGGGAGTGGCCAAATGCGTACAAATGCCCTACCCTGCGGGCACCAGATTTGACTGTCATAAACACTGAATTTTTTACCTAGTACGGTCTTTTGGGGGTCTTATAAAGCCTAACTATAGCAGTAATGTTCCCAAGTAGATTCAAAATACACCACACTTTCACATTTAGTAAGATCTTTTTCTCAAACAACCGCTTCCATATGTTTAACACCCTTCCCACATTCCCTCAAGAGCTACTTCAACTGTGTGATACTTATGTGGTGTAAATGACAATGTAAACTTAAGGTAGAAATGAGAGACACTTGAACACTGCGAGCGTTGCGTGACATATCGTGTTACATTATAATTCGTGGTGTTGTATATGAAGGGTGATTTAATTTTACTATATATGAGCCCGCAAACCTTGTGGTTGCAGTTGGCCGCCATGTTTAGTGTAAGTAAGAGATTTGGTGATTAAAGCCTAAAATTCTCCAGGCGAACGTCTTCTTACATTTACAACAACTTAGATTTCAAATTTCTCTCCCTACCAAGGTAAGGTCAATTTTCTCATCCTAGACATCGTCGGAAGGGCCTTTTTGCGTACTCTTGGGGCGCCAAAACCAGTTTAGTGCCCAGGTTAGTGTGCCGTGCTGAGGCAGGCAGATGTTGAATTATGGACAGACACAACAATTAAGTTACAGACATTTGATGTTCCGGTCAGTGCGTGGTTGGAAGACACCCAGTAAATAATGCCCGTGAGGTTCCTCTTGGAAAATCAGGGTTTTACGAGAGTCGAACTGCAGGAGGTCTCTAACGAGGAAAATTGCGGAAACATCTACTTTTTGGAGTGAATGTACTGATGCAATTTTTAAGTTACAATATACTATAGACAAATCTATTTTGTTTCTAAAGTTACTCCGATACTCCGAGGAGCGCAGGACATACAGGGAACTCAGAGATCAGACCATTGCATTATTGAAATTAGGTAAAGGCATACAATAAGGTAAAGGCATACAATTCAGTTTGTATTTTCAAGTGTAACCGGACGTATATGCGAAAAAACGGTAACTCTGAAACGGATATATCATCCTCGGAGACCCAGGGGCAGATAGTGGAGACGAGGAAAAGTCTAAACGGGTGGGAAAATATATGGCACGAAGAAAAGTAAACAACGGCGAGAAGAGCCCCTGGGGACAATGTCTTACCAGACCAGTTCTAAACGGTCGCCGCCGTTCTGGCTTCTGATTAGAGCCAGAAAACTGTGTTTTTCTGGCAGCAATCAGAAGCCAGAACGGTGGCGACCGTTTGGAACTGGTCTGGTAAGACATTGTCCCCAGGGGCTCTTCTCGCCGTTCTTTACTTTTCTTCGTGCCATATATTTTTCCGCCCGTTTAGACTTTTCCTTGTCCCCACGATCTGCCCCTGGGTCTCCGAGGATGCGGATATATAAGAATGATTCATAACAGTGACAAACAGCGATATGACTGTGGACATAATATATATATAAAAAAAAGCACAACATTCAGAGGCGGATAAGATTTTCTTCTGAGTGTCTGCTTACGAGAGCTTTAAATCAAAGCTAACATCTGATTCACCGGTAAACCCTTGAGTGTCCGCGGCCGCCTACGGGAATGTAAAAATCCAGAGTCTGTGTGGGAGTTGAAACGAGGTTTTGTGATGGTGGTCATAAGTAGAGCTATTCGCTATATACGAGAGTGTCCGTTAAGAGAACTTCTATACTGTATGAATCCGCAAATGACAGCTTAAATGAGAATTGAGTGAATATTGTGTATTAGTCTGTGTTCAAAAAAGTGTTCTTAATTTACACCTTCCTTGACTAGCTAAAGAAGTCTAGCCGACTTTTTTTGCAATGTATTAGTGCCCCCTTTTGGGTATTTTGTATTCCTCAGAAGTTTTTCCTCAACACTTTTAAACGGTCATTATTATGTTTTTGCAATCAATAATTTACCCAGATACAGATACCGTCATCCTGTATAGTTGTAAGACTACGAGGATTAAAATATAAGTAAGTAAGTAAGTATGCCCAATGGCAAGTCATTAATTGTCGAAAATTGCATGGCACGGTCTGACTATAAAAAGGGCTATTATGGACGATTATTATCATGGTATTTAACGTTAACATCGAATAAACTCAAAATTTCAAGTAACACGACTTTCACAACCTATTTTCAACACACCAGTTATAACAGGATATTGGCGCGTACAAACAACAAATAGTGTATTCCGCATTCCGTAGTCCGGTAGTCCAGCGTAACAGATTCCATCATTTAGGCAGAGTCTAAAGTCACAAAGATGGAGGGTGTTCGAGCAGGTGGTTGTTTTCCATAGATATAGACGGATTGTCAGTGATCCTTCTTGTCCTTTGAGAATCATTTTGTTCCCTCTGACTACAACTTATCTCAAAGACTTCGAATGTTCGGTGAAAAGCCGACACTTTTAATTTTGCAATGTTTCAAGATGTTTCATTGCCTCGTCACAACGTAATGCAGAGTAACTCCACAGAGGACCAGACGAAACTGGAGCAGCCAACCTCGACTAAAGCATCTGAGAAACGTGTATGTAACATTTATTCACTATCTTTTATCGTTTTTGGGTCTTGTAGCACCTACAAGTTGGACCGATCGAAGTTTTGAACCAAATCTTTTGCTCCTTGTGTTTACTCAAGCGTTCCAGAAAATATCCATCAAAACGTCCATAAATAACACAGAAAACATGCCGCAGGTGACACTTTCTAACAATTCCGCTATTAGTATCGATAATGAGGCATCTGATTTGGGACTTCTCGCCAACTTTGCGCTATTTTTGTTTAAAAAAACGAATGTTACGTTTCTTCCAATTTTGGTCAAATGACAAATAAGCGTCAAGTCAAATGTACATAATACGTCATTATTGATAAAGTATGAGATTGCCCAAATATTTTAGGATTGAGTTGATAACCTTAAAGATGTCTTTCAAAGAATATGTGAGAATTAAGTGCATAGGTGGTTGCTCATGGGAGATGTTAGCGACTAAAATACCTTAAATTTAGGGTTTGGTCAAAACAGTGAGAAGATGACCTTACTTTAGGCTAAATAATAGGAAGAGATCGAATTAGAGAGTAAAAATAAATTACTGAGGATTAAGTCTGATAAACATAGAAGATGATAAAGCTGATCAGGTTTGAAGTTGTCTTTTCTACTTGTTGAACAGCCAAACCAAAGTTAGCTAATTAATTATGCAAAAATGAGTAGATTTTGTGATTTTTAGGGGGGGTCCCTGTAAATCCCAGGGAATTCAATATTGCGACCTTATTTTTTGTCGAGGGTAATATCTCACCAAACCCATCAATTGTGCCAAGTTTGAGCGAAATCCGTGATTTGAGCATTATCACCCCCTGCCTGGTTCTCTCATGGACACACTCTTAATAAGCCTATTGCTTTTTTGACGTTCTCGTTGCCGTTGCCGTCGCCGTTGCTAAAGCTCCCTAATTTTAAGAGAGGTGACTTGCTGCGTGTCAGCTCACAAAGCCTGCTGCAAAGCTGCACATAGGGAAAGAGAGTTTGAGATTAAGGTTAAAAGGGAAAAGGAAAGGGTTCATGTCTTCCTCTTCAATTGAATAGAGAAACC
Organism: Porites divaricata; assembly: GCA_038088405.1. Taxonomy (NCBI): domain Eukaryota; kingdom Metazoa; phylum Cnidaria; class Anthozoa; order Scleractinia; family Poritidae; genus Porites; species Porites divaricata. The sequence goes on from JBBMOI010000002.1 coordinate 46,910,228, forward strand.
CGGATACTTCCCTCCCTACTATACTACTAAAGCGTAACTGGCGACCTTGCCCGGGAGGGGTGTTGTAAACGAGATAGGATTGGGCGATAGTTTGTGAACACGTGATGTAATAGGCGGCAGAGAGATCATGGGAAGTAATCGGATCACGCATTCATTCTCTAGTTCGGATCCGTTTTGTATCTTCTGTATATCTCGGAAAGGACGTCAAGTTATCAGCAGTCAGTCTTGTATGGAAAAATTATCTAAAAGTCGGAATAAAGAGTATGGCCATTTTCAACAAGGGGTTTTAGAAGGAGGGGAGAGCGAGCGAACAGCGTAGCCACGTGGAGAATGGTCCTAGGTGCCTGCTTACGCAGCTTTGCCGCTCTTTTGCGCGCTCACCAATACCGCCAGCTACGTAGGCTAAGATCTAGTCTGTGCACGACGTCATTCGTTTAAGCCGATGGGACTTTTTAATGCATTTCATTTGCTTTCTAGAGATGGAACAACTGACGTGACCCGAACTTGGCATTTCGGAGCTCCTACAAAGTGGGAACGGGTAAGTAGAACATGGGTCACGTGATGTTTTGCTTTCAAGAGTGCGGTGTAACACGTCGGTTAGACTGCAAAATAGGGCTTCGGTTTTTTTTTTCAAAATCGGTTTTGCAGGACGCGAAGCTATCTAAGTGGCGGCTATTGGAGGAGAAAGCTACCGAGGACGATTTTGGAAGAAGAGTTCCCAGTGCAGAAAAGAACGACTGCAAGTAAAATTGTTAATGGCGTCATTTCGTTGCTATAAAAACTCCGATGTCATTGTATTCCTGATCAAAACAATTTTTCATCGTTATCCAATACAGCTGTAGTGGTAATTTGTCCAAGTCTTTGTTAATGGCGACGTAGTTTATGCTCAAACTTGGGAGATACTCATCCTGAAAAAAAACCATCGAGCCACCTTGCAAATAACTTTACAAAGCAGGTCACCCTGTCTTACATACCACGAATCGCATCGCAGTTTTTAGTTCTTAAACCTACAAAGTAGCTGAAATCCTGTAACCAACTTTTGCTGCGCGAACGTTTACGTAGCTTTTGACAAACCTATCCCTGGAAACTTTGCTCGACTCTTTCGCGTTCGCCTGCTCGCGCATTCCGACCAATTAACTCTAAAAATTGAAATAAGACGCCCTTTGCTAGGGAAGTCGGCAAACGTAAGAGTAAATTTTCATTCCTGGCCCCAATTTCAATCCATTGAAAGGGCGAGAATTGTTTTCTGTATTCAGCTTCACGAAGTCGCGAAATAGTGTGTATATTGGCATATTATATCTTCTTACTTTTATAGGAATGTTTTACGCGTGTGTTAAAGGGCCATATTGCACTGGCAAGAGCTGTCTTCCCCAACAAGACTACAGGTTTGTCAATTGGCCCGTAACGCGTAGAAATAACAAACTTGTGCCAGTTTAATAGTACCAGGAGCCTATATAGTACCTACGTTACTATGGGTGTGTAACACATTTACCCCTCAAGCGCGCGTAAGTGCCTCTGTGGATTCTTATCCGTAACGCTTTTAGGCAACTTTGACAACTTTTGCTGGGGAAGAGATCTTCCAACCCATACCCAAACAGGCGCGGTTCAATTAAACAGGCTAAAGGGAAAAAAAATGAAACGCAAAAATATGATGTAACATTGACACGAAAATTCTAATAAAGATCTTGTTCCACTTAGTCTAACTACGCTCAAAATGATTCCAAGATCCTCGGAATTTTCGCAAAAACTTCTCGCAGCGAAATGAAGCTTAGTTACTGCCCAGCAAAAGGAAGAAAACAGGGGAAGAAAAACGAAAGAAACTGAAAGCGAAAGGTAAAGACGAAGGGACAGTGTCACTTCAGTTGTTCTCCAAGGTTGAACGTTTTTGATATTTAAAAATATCTTTTATTGGACCTCTCCTTAAGAGATAGGCATTCTTCCGCGAACACATGACTTGATCCTGATAAACTTCACCTTTACGTGAAATAATGCAGACCTCTGTAACAACAACGAACGAAGGGGAAAACATTTATATCTTCCTGTTCTTCAAATTTTTGAGCTGCTTTCCTTTCCCCCAAAATGCCGGGTGACCATAACTTAATAGTCCAGTTAATTACCGCTGAATATAAACATTAACGACACATTCATACAGGGTTAGCCTCGACGGAAAGTAAAATATTCAGAAATTCTGGCAAGTAAGTGTTTGAAATTTGAATACAGCCATACAATCCCGAAAGGCATTGTGGGTGGTTTTGAGTTTACTGTTCTTCAAAGAAATTTGAAAGAATTGGCACGAAAGGCCATGAAAATGTGTTTGCTAGTGCTAAAAGGAAGCAACAAAAGTAGATTCGACAGCTACAGTCGTCAGGAACAGTGTATCGATCATATCCCATATTACCTTTCGGGATTGTCGCGTGCACATTTTTTCCAACAACCTTTCTCGAAACAGCTGTATACACAATAGACAGAGTAATAAACAGCTCTTTTTCTCGTTGGAATTTGTGAATATATACTTCAAATTGAGGCTAAGGCTGTAAAAAATGCGTCTTCACTTCTTTAATTCAGCGGTCATAGCGAACTCGAAAATGGACTATTCCAAACACGGCACAAACCAGTTGGACTAACATGAAGCGTTATTTCAGGCAGTGCGTGGAAGAGCGTGTATAGAAAGTTATCTACCATTTTAATTAGGCTATTACTCAAAGGAATACTGACTTTTTAAAAATAGTGCGACTTTTTAAGTTTTAACAAACATGTTTCGACGGTACATCCGTCATCGTCAGTGTGACGGTTGTAAAAGTTTACAGCTGATAAAACTTGCCTGTTACAATGTACAGTATACGTTACATGGCGTTGGAAAACAATACGCCACATAAATTTAAAGTTAACAAAATTAACAGATGCGTGTGCACGCATCTATAGAGAAAGCGTCAGATTGATGTGTTTGACCTGTTGATTAACGTCAAGCTTTTCCCACTTTATGTACATACCCTCCTTAAGCTTAACCTGACACCTGATACTCGACTTCTAACAACGGGTGTTGTTTGTAGGACACAGACTCGACGCCCTAGCCCGCATGGCGTTATGGGATGTTGGACTGGATTTCTTGCATGGAACAGGACACGGGATTGGCTCATTTTTAAACGTACACGAGGGTAAGCGGCGTCCTTTCAGGACTAGGACATTTGTGCTACGTAAATATTGTTTTCGTAAAACTCTTGAGTTAAATGTCAAACAGACCTTATTCGTTTTTCATCAGCTGACTACCCGTTCCAAATCACGCGATATTCCCTATGTTTAAAATCCTTTATCCTTTAAGGAAATTGTGTTATATGAGCAATATTAAAAAAGCCTACTTCTTTAAGTACTATCATGTGGCATAGTAGAACACAACAGACCGCGATGCCTCATCTCCCATCCAACTGGCTAATAGGCACCTTCCTAACCGCGGAGATACCCAATATACATCTTATTTGTAGTAATTTCCTGTTCTGTACCAGGAGCCCATAAAGCGGAGCGAGTAACTCCCTTTTGTCCATGCAACGGCGTTTCCACGGACCACTTTATTTTTAGATCAATCTTCTCGCGAATTTTGACTATCAAATAAGTGTTACAAATCAGTCAGCAGTTGCTGAAGACAATAAAATAGTATCTCTGATGTTCTGATGATACTTACTTTTTCTTTTTTTCTTTTTCATATTACTTGTACAGATGCGCACATATGCGAAGTGGTACTTCCCGAATTTCGCGGGGAAAATGTTCAAAATGATGCTAAAAAAAAAAATGATCTGTGAAAACGCAGTTACATAGGGTGCTTCCATTTTGCCAAACCAACCAGTTAGAAACCAGTGGAATTATCTAGAGAAAATAGAACGACATTTTTCAGTTGAAACAAAGTTTCCAGTCGAATCAAGTGACCATTTACATTTCGACCGAAATTTTGACTACTGCTTAGCAACGTAGGACTGGACACGAGAATTTTTGGAAATGAAACGGGAAGTTTGTGTCGGACCGGACCGACCGGTCAAAGAGGTCCACCCCTGGAGGTGGACCATTTTGACCGGAAAATTTCCATCTTGGCCGAACCGTTCCATTTACGTTTGGACCGAAATTTCTAAGCCTAAGCACGGAAGTTTCATGCTTCGGGTTTGAACAGCACTTGGACTTCATAGTTACAAAAAGAAATGGCAAAAAGAAATGACGTTATCTGTGCGTTGCATGAAGATTCACTTCTATAGGATGGGCTTCAAGAATCTACCTCAGTCAGCGTTTATGCGATTCGTTTCATTATATATATTATCTTGATAGGTCCTCAGAGAATAGGCAGCCGGACCACTGAGAATGAGGCACCTTTAGAGGCTGGCATGATGGTCACTGATGGTGAGTCACAAGTTTAAGTAATGATCCATAAACCTACATGAAGGCCGTTTACACAATAAAATGCATTTACACTCCACTTTGAAAGGGTTTTTTTGTGTGTGTGTGTTAAAAGATTTTGGCCAATCACAAGAGTTGAAAACAATAGCGAACAAAAGTTTACAGTTTTACATGTTCCCCACATAGGATTTCTTTGTTATTCAAACTGAGACCAGATTTTGTTATATAGAAGATGGTTGGAAAGTAAGGGTGAATATATGTACCGCTTTATGAAGTTTTGTTAGCTTTTGCTGTTTAAGCCAATCAGAAGTAAGTACAGACAATAGAAAAGTTAGCACCTTTTTTGCATCCCAACATGTTCGTTGCCGTTGTTGCTATCGTTCTTATCTGGACCGTTTCTTAATATGGTAGATTTTTCTTACTTCCACCAAGGTTATTCTGCGAACATTAGTTACGAGAATTTCGCCTCATCACATCATCAGAAGAAATCTGAACGTATTGTTTTAAATTGAGAGAAGTCTTAACAGGCCGTTAGTATCAAATCGCTTAGTGGAGGCTGGGTGCCTGGGATATGCAGGGGTGTCCACTCTTGGCATAGGTATCCCCTAGACAGTGTCAGATCACCATGGCCAAAAAAGCCTCGCCACCCAGCCATGAGCCCCCAAGCCAAACGGAACCAGGAAGCCGTCAAACTGACAAATCAGTCGGGGAAATAAAGGACATGGCAGGGGGTGGGTGGGGGGGGGGAGGTAAACACATGATGTACAGGCTAAGCGAATGCCAGTGGCCGCCAAGAAAACGCGGTACCAAACACATGGAGCTGATGCAAACAAGGCTAGCTGCGCTTGCGCCACTTTACTGACCGCCTCCCGATTACACGAGATGGTGGTCTTTGTTGTTGTAACTCGTTTAGCTGCTAATAATTCGGTAATCGCGACATCAACATGCAGCCAACGAAATGAAGACAAACGACCGACGCTGACGAAATGCTGAAAGTAATGGATTAATTTAGGTTTCTGGGAAACTGCCCTCCTACCCCTCCCCTAAATCAACATTTTCTCCTGAAAGAGAAGTAAGTGTTAATGTTGGCTTAAGGGAGGGGTAGGTGGGCAGTTTCCCAGCAACCTAAATTGCAACGTAATATCCCACCTTTCTAAATTGCTACACTCCAAGACTTGTCTCCCACGCAGCCTATTTTGTCTCCTCAAGCAACGCGTAACGTGACGAGACAAACACGGCTTCACCTGCAGTGCAGGATCTCATGAAAGGTTTTTCCCTGCTGATTTTTTCGAAAGTTTTTCAAAGAAGGTTCGCTTTTTGGGTGTTTCCTCAAGAGTCCTTTATCACTAGTTTAAGGTGCTATTGAATGAAAAACACAAAACCAAAAACTAATGGTTGTTTTTTTCTCCGTCGGTAGAACCTGGCTTCTATGAAGATGGTACTTTTGGAATCCGCATTGAAAATGTGTTGCTTGTAAAACCTGTGGTGCTAGAAGTAATTACCGATGATTATTGACGTTTCTCTTTAGATATTTTTTATCATTTATTATCGTCTTTATTTATTTATTTATTTATTTGTTTATTTCAAGTCACTCCTGTTTTTCTTTGAACAGAACAACTTTAAGAACACAGGATATCTAGGCTTTGAACCTGTTACGCTGGTAAGCATGTTCATCACTTTACCGTTTATGACGAAACTCTAGCAGCTTCAACCTCTCAGTCACAATAACCGAAATTAATAATAAGCACCAAATGACTGGCCCCAAGGGAAACAGTCATTAAGTGTTTTGTTAACCTCCCAACTCAAAAATAAATAGGTTATAAATGCGACTGCGAGAAACATTTACTTGGCGCACGACTAGCCTGCGTGGCAGACGTAATTTATCCTCGGTTAGTAACGTCTGCGAAGCAACGCCGAGAACCTTTTTCTGGACCCGCAACGGACTCAATGAATTACCGGAAGTGTGTTTCGAATTTCCTTTCATCCTGATTGGCAAATCGACAGTGGCTTTTTTAACACAGATCATGGCGCGTCCTTAAATCCTTGTACACAGCTGGGGACCAAGAACAAGGATTTTGGCACCCAGTGTTTCGCAGACAGACTTAACCAGAGTTTAGTTTCGTCTGTGGCGCAGGCTGGGAGCGACTGGCATGTAAATAAACCATCGTTTCCAGGTGCACGACTTGATCACGGTGTTGGTGAGTTTTTCTCGCCTAAGAGAGTCAGATTGTTTTGACTCATGGCACGTGATACGTTTTCTTGCGATCGGAAAACGCGCTTTTGTAAGGAGAAGAAGAAAGTATCGTTTTGTAAAATATTGGGGATACGATTAGTATCACGCAAAATGACTACCAAAGAGGTTTGATTTTTTATGAAAGGTCACACCACGGTTTTCAGTTCGTGCACTTTGATCTAAATAGTCTATCTGTTTAGGAGTATATAACACTGAGATTTTTCTATTTGCTTGATAAAATTCGACACACTGTCCTAATAAAAACAGCGAAAAAAGCGCATTCATCGATCTAGCTTCCCCTCGTTTTAACCCTCTAACAACGTAAATTATATTTTTTCTTCGTCGAGGTACGAAACCAGGTAAGGAAAGAACAAGAACGCTTGTTCGTGATCTTCTCAGTGGATTTAGTCGACTTAACGCTCTAACACAACAGGTCCAGTGAAATACTTCGATGAAATATTTTATTGATATACTTTTTGCTTTCACCTAAATAACGATTAAACAACAATCATTTGACTTTAATTAGACGGCTTCAATTTTCTCAACGAGCCTTTTAAATGGTACAAGTTGAATGAGAGGACTCAAAGTCCTTGAATTCGTCATTTCCGCACTTCCCATAATTCACTTTGTCTACATGTTTCTTGTCCCCCAACACACGCAAGCACTTTTGCATCCGCATTGTTTACATTTCTCTCGGGACGATTGAAAGTCCTAAGAATAATAAGAAGAGCAAATGAATTTTTCTTGATTTACATGTGCTTTTAAGATGCTTTCACTGCGCGAAATGTAACAACGTTATCTCGTAATACCTTCTTCGTATTTTCTCGGTTTATTAGCTGTATTCATCTATCAGTAAATTACAAACGTTTTACTCAAATTGAAGTCCTTCGTTCATGCAATCTCCATTCCGACTGAACAACGGCATGAATTAATTAATGGTTTCCCGGAGACATTTGACCTTCTTGTTCGTTTTGATCTAAGGATAACAAGTCGCTTGAAATTACTGAGGATAAACGTTAGTATTGCCTTTCCCACAAAAAGTGTTCTTTAAAAATACTCGAAAATCTTGCATCTGAGCAAGGTACATGAGAACATTTATTACGCTGGTCGAAAGAAACAGTACTCCACCAAGATAGCGTTTTATAAAATCTGCCTCAAGTTCACTGAGTGAATGTTTAGCAAAGTTCAAGTAGGTTAAAAAACAATTTAAAAATAAATAAGGAACAATGGAAGCAAAAGTAAGGAAAATGAGAAGATATGTTCCTCTGATTTGAGACGATCTCATTTCCGCCTTAATGGCGTGGTCTCGTTGTATGTTAATTCTTCTACTTTGCCTTTTCCATACTCTTCTGGCTATGATGAGGTTAATACAAAGCAAAATTATGCTTGGTATAAAGAATTGCATTAATCCAAAGCTTTTCTGGATTACTCTGTAAGTTAGGTAACTGTTATTCGATTTTACAGACCACTGCGTAATGTGTAACATAAATATCGAATCTTACACCGCTCATTGTTGCTGCGGGAATCGATAAAGAAAGACAACCTATGATCCATGCACCATAAACTAATTTACGAACAGTGGCAAAACTGAACGATTTGGGAACATCGCGGGTTGACGAGAATTTGTCCATACTTATGACAATTAAATTATTCAGTGTTATGGTGGGAAACAACATGCTAATGTATCGAACTAAAATTGCACTTAGAAAATCAAATTAGTAAAGCGAAATATGTCGTCTCCCATCACGCCCTCTTTCCCGGTCTTTTATAGAAACTCAGCGTGCGTGGCAGACGTGGAAAGCTGAGAGGAATTAAAGGAGGGGGAAAGGACAGGAGAGTTTGCGCTAACAAGAAGGCTAGAGGAAATTATAGGAGAAAATTCAAGAAAGTCAGTGTGCCCTGCGTAATCAAAAGTATACAACTGCATAAAATGCAACTCGCAGCTCAAAATAGTTGAAACCATGACATTTGAAGGCTTACGTTAGCTTGTTTCTTTTGTGATATTTATCATTGCAGTTTCCCATACAAACCAAGCTTCTTTTGCCCTCCATGTTGACAACTGAAGAGGTCAGGTCATTTACATTTTCATTTTTCTATATGTTGTTTAATGTTTAGAACTCTTAGCAGCCTGGTACTGCTACTCTTCTCAATAAAAGAAATAGTACTGCAGGTGATTTTACAACTTTGGATGAGGGAGAAACTTAAAAGGACAGGGTGTTAAGATGTTCCAAAGGTTTCAACTCGGATTTCAAAGCCAAAGTGAATTTAGCTGGCACAACTATCAACAGTCATTAGCAGTGTTCTCACGCTCGCGTTTTGTTAGTTCATTAGTGTGTTGCTTGGCTTTGAGTCAGGGTTTTTACACGTTAACTTGGTCATGGTCGTGTTGTGTTTGTGTATTGGTATGGTATGGTATAGTGTAGTGTTATGTAGTGCATATCAGGACATTGCATTTATGTGGTGAAGTTCGTGTTGATAATTATTATATACTTTCTAGTCCGTTGAGCTGTGTTGTGCTTGTTGCGTCATGAACTTTATAGTGTGTTTAGTATTGCTTTGTTCGGTAGTGTTAAGTTATACTAAACCAACCTCGTTCCACAGCTTTTTCCTTATCCTGCGTGTAGCCCTCTCGCCCCTCCCCCTCCCCCCCCCCCCCCCCCCTTACCACTCACACCTTTTACACAGGAAAAACGGAGAGGGGATGGTGTGGCTAAACATTGGCTACTTTTTCCTCTTTATTTCTTTCAGGTTGAATGGATTAACTGGTACCATGGCTTATGCGCTGAGAAAGTGGGTGCCGCCCTAAGAGAACAGGGCCGTACTAGCGCTCTCAACTGGCTGCTTAAGGAGACAGTGCCTATTGGCTGACTGGGTGCCCTGTGTCCTCAACTCGTAGATTATCGGGGATGATAATCAATCAAAGCTTTGAGCGCATTTTTGTAAAAAGTGAGAGTATTCAAAGGCAGAATGCATTTCTTTTAAAAAGAATTGGGACAACAATTGATCAGAGAAGAAAACTGCTGCAACCAGTCAAACGACATTTTGGAATCATCGCTCATAGGAGCGCTTTTGAAGTTCAAGCAACCTGTTTGTTCTCGACAAACGTTCGTTTTTTGTGCTGTTGAGACGAGATGTGATTCATTAGTTATTTTAATTTTTGAAATACTTAGATGTTACTATCAGTTATAACTTTACTCTCGCTTACCTTCTACAGGTGAATTTCTTTCTTTTCATTAAACAAAATTCTTTTAACAACCACCGCAATGTACTTTTGTAACATACTTGTGACAAACTACTACTTACTTCAGGCAGTCATTAAGCCATAAGACAACGTGACGGCAGTGACGACGGTGCGCGCAAATAAAACAGTTGGCTTGACCAATGGCAGAGCGGCGAATTGGGCACTGGAAGTAGAGTTCAGTCCTTTCCGCGCGCTTTCCTGTCCTCCACTGACGTTTTCGTTAATCACTCTGAGTAGACACATACTCATACACGTGTCGCAGTGAATCAAAAACAGTCCAGCATTCTCGAGACGACACCAGAATTTCAAGCCGTTCCTCTGAACTGCCGACCGCCACTTTTCTTGTTGTTGCAAAAAGGCCCGTTTTAGCTAAGTGTTAACAGAAATTTCCAGGGCAGAAAGAGTCCTATTTTTAAGTGAAATATTGAAAAAGGCACAGTGTTAACCTCTTCTAGAAGAATTGACAAATGTCCCACCTCTGGGCAGAGGTTTTCTGACAAATTCCCCACCGCCGGGACCGACAAGATGAAAAAGCCCGACAAATGCTCGGGCGGGGTGGGTGGGATAAGCACGCTTGGAATTGGCTGAGCTATTATCTGTCCACAGTGTATCGATATAACGAAGGGCAAAGTGATTGGCAAAATGAAAATATGTTCGCATTAGCTTACATTGTCGGAAATATCTTTTTATCGTATTTTGTTTGCAGTGATCGTTAAACTGTATGATTGAACAACTGAACAAGTTCGATTTTCGGAATTCAGGACTTGGTTGCTAAGCATTATTGGCTGATCTTTTTCTTCCCTCATGGTCCTCACGTTTAGCGAAGTTTCCCAAAAAAGAGCATCTCAGTTGCTAGCAGGTTCAAACACCTTACATTGTAAAAAGATTTCACAACAAAGCAGGTGTTTCCGGCTTTTCACAAAGATAAATTTCACGTACGTCCTGAGCTTTACGCTATAGCTGTAATAAAGGCAGAAATCAAGAGAGAAAATGATAGGAATGTATGTTAGTTTTAGTTTGAATCACGACATAGTGGGTAATTGAGTCGGGAAACTCCGTTTCGATATTGAAAAAAAAATCGATCTTTTGTATCCTGTTCACAGTTTATTGGGAACGGTGCACCTGCGAGTTTTGATTTAATTTTTGTCATGCGCGAACGATCCAAAGCAATCTTTGTCGCCACGACAACTACCGGGCGTGCGATTTCCGGTCTTGGCGCTCTATTCACAAAATGCTTCGAAACTGTTTGAAGCCTTTTCGACAGAGCGGAAACAGATCCGACTTAAATTCCGAGGCTGGTAGTTTTCAGTGCATTATAGAGCACAAAAGAAGTTACACCAAGTAAATTTAATAAAGCGAACTATGTCAATTTCCCGCCACGCCCCCTCTAACTTTTTAATTAAATCGTGTCAGGGAAAATTAAAGTAAAACTTCAAATAAACGTGCTGCGCTTTCGATGCACTTTGTCGAAAGTGGAAGTGAGTGTTAAATGCAACTTGAAAGTGATGAAATCATCACATTCAAAGAGGCTATTTCACATTATGTGCCTTCTTTGTGAAAAGCTAAAGCCGTTTTCACATCAACTGATGTGAATGATGTTTTCCTTTGCTCTGGGGTCGAAAATGTACAGGGTCTTCTTCGAGTGCGCCATGAACTCGGGAGCAAGCGAATGAAAGGCCAATTACTGCTGGCCTGTAACAGTCCCTCCCCCAGGAGAGATAGACCACACCACCGGGGAATGGGTTCTTTAACGTCCTACAGAGTTTATATGTGCAGGGGTTGATGTGAGACGGGGCCTACGGTTTATCGTCCTTACCCAAGAAGACTAGAAAGTCTAACCGTTTACAGATGTCTTTACAATGATAGCACTTCCTGCTCAGTTATTTAAGACCCTGTATGTTGGTCCGGTAGGGCTTAAAGCACCGGCCTCTGCATGAACTGAACTCTCTGACCAGGCAGCGGTTATTTCGGTCCTATTCCAGACATTTTGGTTACTGTGACTGAGAGAGAGAATGGCACTTGTTATACTCTGGTGTTCGGTCATTTAGTATGACTGGGTTTCACTGTGTGAATTTGGCCATTTAAAGATATTATGGCAACGGTTGTATTCTTAGTGTAGGTGGACTATGATCGTCTGGGGGGTGCAGTCCCGAGCAAGATTTTTGTTGACAGTGACTAACGCTGCGACAACCAGTGCGATAGTCATCTTCAGAGACTCATCACCTCCGATGTTCCTTCTTATGAGGAGGCAGCTTGGCTGAGTGGTTGGAGCGCTATACTTGCAATTCGGAGGCCCCGAGTTCATGGCCCGCGCTGACCGCTGGCTGGATTTGTTCTCGGTAGTCTCGAATTTATATCCTCGACTACGCTTGTAAATAGCCAACTGGTTTGCATCCGGCCACTTCGCATTCGATTCTTAACCCGAAGCATTATGTTTGATTTGAATTAATTATTTGTTTCCGGCATTTTCTCGGCCCAACTAGCATTAGTGCTGTACTGCCGAGGGTAACGGAAATTTATTTATTTTTATTTTAGAGTCAAAGTGAGTTGTATATCACGTCAGTTGATGGTATTAAAATAACGGTCAGATTGACCTGATTAGTCAATTAACTCGCGATGTAATTTCAGTCAAGCCGTGATGCGTTATATATTAGTTGTGGAAGACATGCTCTCAAAAAAGTCGAGTTAACGATTCTTCTTAGTTATTGTGCCTCAGTCACGTGATTTCAGATATCTACAAGTGCATAAATAAGGTGTTAAAAGTTTGAGAAAATAATGACTCGATCCCCAAGCGGCACCTCCTTAATAGAAAGGTGGCTAGAAGACTGAATTCCCTAGAGGATGGGGCACCCAACGCCTGTAAAATATCTTTTCGGAGAAGCACAAGTTGCTTAGAATTTTCTACTACTTGTCGACAGCTTAAAATTTCCAGATGACCGTTCAATTCATGTACAATTTTTTCGAAGCTTATCTAATAAAATTCCTTACGATTTTCTTTAGTTTAATTTTAGGATCGACATTTCACTCCTCAGTTGAGCAGTTGTCATGTAAAATTTTCAGGTTAAAAAAGAAGCTTTCTTCGCCAAAGAAATGCTGGAAATAAACTGTTTAATGTTTCCGCACTCTTTAACTTAACCTCAGCCCTGGAAGCTTTATTTACAGGGGCACCCAACGACAATTTTCGGAAAATATCTGTTCGGAAGACGATTTGAGAACTAGAATTTTCGGAACATTCGTTGTAAAATTTCTTGCTTGCCTGCCTCTCCTAGGATTTTCGAACATCTAACAAATGGTATAATTGCCAATTTTTAACGGATTTTTACCCTAAAAAGGTCACCTAGAATTTTCGGAAGCCTTTTTTCTGCCTGGAATTTTCGAAAAGGTAAGTTTTGAACCCTATAATTTTCGTATCACTAGACTTTCAGCTAGGAAATCCGAACAGATGAAAAATTTTTAGGGGATAAAATATGCCTATATCTACCGTTTAAACACTAAAATACGTTTAACAATGCTATGTTTAAGTGGTTTTGAACTATATTCTCGTTGGGTGCCCCTGTATTTAGAGTACAACTCTTAAGACTTCAAGTCGTTTACTCTATGAGTACCTATAATGGCCAGCGGTCTCAACTTCCGGTGTGTGCGCTCAACTATTTGCACCACGTGCGCAATCATTCTTTTCAAAATGGCGGCCATGGAGAAGGAGTTTTTCTGGGGTAGGCGTTATATTTTGGTAAAGTTTTACCATCCTGGTCCTTTATTAACTCCCAATTTCCACAGGATGTGAGCTAAACAAAGACAAGAGAGAGTATAGCTGGGATTCTGAAGATGAGGAATTGAGCAAAGCTGATATTGAACAGAAATTAGTAGTGTCACAGGTATGAAACGTTTGTTTACACCACGTGCGGAGGCGCCACTAAATTTTGAGTTCGAAAATTTGTGAAGGCAAACGTTATCTCAAGGACAAGGTGGCAGACAACTGACACGTGTTTAGCACCTGGCAAGGAAGACAAAATCGAGGGCTTTTCTTCGAAAACTCGGTTGTCAAAACTGGCCTAGTAACTCAGCTCAGCCCGCTTAGCTTGTCCGGGGAGGATTATCTCTGAGAGTTTTAATTGATCAAGGAACATCTTATTTGTTTCAAGATCTATGGGGCTTAGAAAAAAATCAGTTCACGAAGCAGTTTTTATATTGAAACTGAAGTATTATGTTAAGCTTTAGTACATCAAGAATACAGAATAAACAATTTAAATGTGCTTGAAGGTAACCTGCTTAAAGCTGCCATCAAATTCCACGTGCTTTGCGCTTGTGTTGTCTTGACCCTCTGTTTCAAAACTTCCCTTCTTGCACAAGAGCTTGATGTTAGTGAAATCAAGGGATACAGTATATAATTCTCGATTCTCGATAACTGCTTTTCAATTCTTGATGCTTGATTCTTGCAGGAATCGAGTTGAGAATCATAACAGACTGCTTAACTTTAATACCGCAATTTTAGTTATCCCTTGGTTTTCTAATGGGCGAAGATCGTTAAACAGATAAATTGACTAATGCGCAGATAATACTTACAGTTTAATGGTTAAGAATCAGATGCTATAAGTGGATTGACTAATGTCGCTAACAGATGTGACTAGCGCTCTCACCAGCAAGGATCAGATGCTAATGGCCTGACTACTGTGGATGACTAACACATAGCTATGGTTTTAGACCATTTAACAGAACATTGTTAGCATACATTGTGTGTTGTCCCAAAGAATGTCACAATTACATTATAGATGCAATTTACATGTCGTTGATTGTGACTGAAACATTACATGTACATGCAGGTGCATTCCATTGAGTACTCTCTAAACTAACTACAAGAGAACAACTGGACAACTGACAATTTGACAAAAGATGACCGTTTGACTGTGACAATAGAAGGATCAAAACGCACCAATTACATTACGAGTCTTCACAGCCAATAACATCACAGCTTAACTGACAGACGACCAATAACATCGCGACGTAATTTGACCAATCAGGTCAATAACCAGAGTATAATACCATCAAATGACATGATACAACTCCCTTTACCTCTGAACATGACTACCGCACATGTTGTCGAAACATCAGTCATTGTCAACAACAACAGTCCTATTCAGGACTTCGTTCACCTGGACGATCAAACTCAACTTACTTTTGAAATGACTCCAGCACGGTTGTGTATCAATTACCATGTATGTGGCTCCAGAACTACAATTTTTAACAGTCTCTCTTTCATTCTTATATTGTATAGAAAGACTTGTATGTGATACACCAAACAAACTCTTTTTAATGTTGTACAAAACATTAGAAAACAGTTTTAGGACTTGGTTTCCTTTCAGTATTTTGCAACTTTGTAGTGTAAACCAATACAGTCAACTCTCTCATAGCGACCACTTCTCGTAAGCGACTACCTCCCGTAAGCGACCACTTTACAAATAACCATTTTGTTTCTCAGTCAAACACTGTTTCAAAAACTCTCTCGTAAGCGACCACTACGTAAATTTCGTAAACGACTGCGACCACTTTTTGGGCCAGAAATTTGACATATTTCTTTTGTTTTCTGTTTCCGCTAAGCAACCACCAGGCATGATCATGTATGATTCTAACAAAACCATTGCTCGAATGTCACAAAAGTTCATTTTTGAATAGTGCTGACCAAGTTAGCTGACAGATTATAGCAGTTGACTTACAAAAAAGATGTCTGTAATACGATCTGTAGGTAAAAAAGTGGATTGTCACATTCATGCATTATCATGTTACGTACAAAGTTTCATCAGTTGCAAGCGCTATTCGAGTTAAACATAATTAGCAGTTCTCTATTTTGCCTCATTTTTGCTTCTAAGATTATGACTTTATGTAATTACGTTAATCAGTTTAGTTTGAGGTTTTTTCTAGATTTTTCCCATAGACTACCACCTCCCATAAGCGACCACTTTGTCGTGCACCAAGTGTGGTCGCTTACTGTATTTAAATGTACAGTGCACGTGAATACTGTTAATAGGTGCTACATTATTTTGTTTGTCCACAGGCCTGTCTTGGTGCTAAAGCTAAATCTAGTGAGAAAAACATTGTGGAAGTAACAACAACAGACAGCAGTGACAGCTCCGTGACCCACACAATTCTCAATTTACAATCTGGAAGACTAGATCAGGTAAAAACCAATGTGCTTTTTGTTGCATGGTATACAGCTGCATAATGTATCTATTGCACTGTAGGTTAAAATGTCAACCTGGGGTTTTCTAAAAATAGGCTATTCACTTTGAACCAGGGGTTTCCAAAGCAATAATCGAGTAGCAGATTTGAAGTAGAGAGGAAAAGTTTGTGTGAAGTTTTCTCCCATTTTGCCTTCATTGTGCCCTTTTTCATTTGTGCAATTCTTCCAAGCTGTTACACAATGCATGTATCTAGCTACTGAGGCAGGTGCGTATACATGCAGGGGTTTCAATAAGCACTAACAGCTGACAAAAAAGGTCGGCTACGTTACGGTACTTTGCTCATACAGGTCGGCTACTTTTTCTAGAAAGAAGAAGCAACTAGTTTGAATAACATTGTAAACAAAAAGTATATCAAAATCTGAATGAAAACGTAATTATGATGTGTTTTTATAAAGTCCCAATGGTTTTACGTTGTGCTTTAGTCATGTGAACGCTATATTTCGGTCATTTTTTTTTTACAAGTTTCTTTTTAGGTTTACGCAAAATTTGTTTATGTGCAAAAGTACTTAATTTAGTTTTCATCATTTGTTCATTGATTGTGCCGTGTCTGATAAATTGAAAGCTACATTTTCTTCCATGAAAAAGATGCTCCTTCATCCTCAAATTTAGTCCCTAGAATGCTGAAATCACATTTTAGGGCTTTGAAATTTCAAAATTTTCTGGGGCAGAATGTGCCCAGACCCCCTCCCCCCTAAAAAAGGGGACTACAGTGTAACAGCCCCTTGTTGATACAGTCGGTTACTCTATTCAAACCTGCTGGCTACTTCAAATTATTTTTATTGAAACCCCTGACATGTACATGTATGTAAGTCAAGTACTAGTGTAAACTCTGTTTAATAACAATACATGTAAGCGCATTATATTTTTTATAGTCTTAAGTACACTGTACTTGATATGAGAGATCTTGTAAACACCATTGCTTGTTTTGTCATTTGGCTACAAGTGTTAATGCCAAATATTAAAATATTCTAGAAATGACTCTGAAACTAATATAATTTTGTTTGGGAATGGTTATTATTTAGTACGTTAAAATTTAGTTATGTTTTTTCCCTTGTAGTGTCGACTCAGTTTAGGATTCCCTTCATCGGTTGTCTTTAAACTCACAGAAGGTTAGTTATTTATTTTTGATTTGAATACACTGTGGATTATTTTATTTACTTGTATTTATTTGTTTATGTAATATACATGTACATTTTGTTTGTATTTATATGTTTAACTGAGTTTTTTGTTCAAGTCAGTGTCTGATCATCACGTCCATCTGCAAATAGGATTATGTCAAACATTAGGTGATTAATTTTGTACAGACATTGTCTGATGGCCATCCTGTTGTGTGCATGTCTGACTAAAATAATGTGTTTGTAGGTTCTGGTCCTGTTCATCTTACTGGTTCTGTTTACCAAGGTAATGTAAGAGTTAACTAGCAATTTTTTAAGGTAAAAAAGTATGTCTATACATTCATTTATATTTAAATACTACAACTACAGAAGTATTGTGATCATAATAAGAAGAGAGCTGTTTTTAACCAACCCTACTTTTTTTCCCCTTATATTTTTGGTGGCTTTCGTCCATTATCATCAGTGCTTAACTGGAAGTTTCAGTGTTTTTTGTCTCATTTTTCAGACTTAAAATATTACCCTTGCATACGATGTATACTTGTACATGATATTTTTAGTACATTGTGTGTATGTATCTTGAAGAGTGACTGGATTTACGTACTGGAAAGAAAATCTGTTTTCTCTAAGACAGTTATCAAATTGTAGAAAACTGTGTTTAGTTTTTAAATACATGTACACGACCACTTCAGTTCTGCTGTAATTTTATCGTGTTGAAATAATTATATATTGTTGTTGTTTTCATTTCTTGACTTAGTTAATTAATTTATATATTTGTACATTTGTACAGCACATTAATGTACAGGTCAAACGTCAAACTTCACATAATATGCTGGACCCAATGCTAATGAGCGACAGCAGTAGATTTTGCTCATTAGCAGCAGGTTTGTCACATTTGTGAAGTTTGATTATTGTTTGACCTGGCATGGGTCTAAGTGATTTTCTGGTTGATCTGGCTAATTAGTGTGTTGTAAGTTTATTGTGAATGTTGCCCCTGATATCATCATGTTAAACTATCCCAAAATTATGCCAGATACAGCCGTAGCTGCAGGTAGCTAAAAGCAAACTTGAGGTACATCGCGTCATGTGTGTTGTGTTATTGAACTTTGTCCCTTCACGTGTACGTTATGCATTTGTATTTGTAGAATTGTTCATTGATGAAGGTGACGATGAAGAGGACAGCGGTGATGGTAAATTAATTAAGTAGAGTGAATGTAGTGCAGTGGAAGTGTGCTCTATAGACACCCACTTCATATGGACACCCATATTTAATATAACAGACAGTTTCGTTAGTCCAATGAAAAGCTCATACATGTACATCTGTATATGTATGCATATGCTTTCTCTAAAATTATCCTCATATAATATGGACACTGGTTAATACAGACATAGACTGTACATGAACAGACACTTCTGAAATATTGTCAACCTGGCATTACGGACACTGGTTATCTGCACAGTGTCTATGACTGAATATCTCACCAGTGAAAACCTAGCAGAATTGTTGGTAAATGACCTTTGTAATGTTCTGTCTAATGTTCAGTCCACTGGCTGAGTCACAAATACAAAGTTAAGTGAAGTTAAGTCACGGATGTAGGATTGCTTTGTTGTATAATTTCAAGACAAATACTTATACATGATTTGAAAGGTAGTTTTAGTCTCAGACAATGATAAATGATTGTGAGTTCTTAAGGATGAACTTGTAAAAGGTATGGATAAGAAATTTAACAATGTTTCCTCATCAAAATACAAAACATATGTCCCTGACATTTTTTTTGAGACACCACTCATACGGACACCCAGATAACAATGCACACAGCTATGGCATTGTCCTCTTGGTGTCTGTATTAACCAGGGTCCACTGTGTACTGTCATTGGTATGTTTTGTCAATTACTAATACTAACTTCTATGTACATGAGGCAAAAATTCACAAATAACAGACGTTCCATATTATGATAAACTTGTACTTAAGGCATAATGATGTTTACGAATGTCAATTAGCTGATGTGAAAAATATGAAAAGAAACCTTGTCTCTCAGCATTTTTTCTACTTGTACATTGAAAAGGTTTTGTTTTAAGAGAGTGTTTATTTTGTCTTGCAGATGAAGAAGCTCCCAATCTTGTGAATTCAGAGACAAATTTAACTTCAAAGGTATATACTAAAAAATGTTTGCTTTTAATAATAATGCCAAAATTAAATCTCTCTTTTGACAAGGTTTGTTCATTTTATTTTCTTAGAAACGACCACTTCCTTCCGAGACTCCTAAAGGACCTCCTAAGAAACTTGCTCGTGTTGAAGATGGTAAGCAGATCATTATACATTAATTTTCTGGTAAACTGCCCACCTACTCCTCCCCTAAGCTACTATTAACAATTACCATTTACTTAGAGCAAAATGTTGGCTTAGGGGAGGGGTAGCTAGGCAGTTTACCAGAAACATATAATGATCCAGTAAGCTTTCCAAACAATAGTTAGCCTTCATGGGAGACATTGGGCTTTGCTAACTTAAACACAACCTTTGTGCATCTTTCACAAATTCCCAGTAGACCTTGTCGCTTTGTAGTAGGCAAAACATACATGTAAATTGGAGTAGGTTAGTTTTGCTTAAACTTTGTATTGCTCACTAGTGTTGTTGCATGTTTATAGAACATGCAATAAATTGGTATCTGAGGGTAATTATATACAGCAAATTTTTGAATAACTCATTGTTTATACTTAAATCATGTATAGATTCAAATGTGCAATATATGTACATATACATTGTGTATAATTTGTGTTTTAATTCTTTTGTTGCTTTAACTGTGTACATGTACATGTAAAAAATAATAACACTCGCTAGAATCCAACTGAGATTTGTTTTGTTGCTATTATCAGACGAAGATGAAAGCGAAGAGGAAGATGAGGATGAGGATGAATCTAGTGAAGAGTCCGAGAAAATGGAAGTAGACAAAAAAGATAAACAGAAAAAAACTACAGAGACAACTCCAAAAGCCTCTGTAAGAATTGGTTTTTAAGTAATCTTTTAACATTATCCACCTAAATTTGGCAGCAACAGAAAGAGTCAGAAAATAATAAATGAAAGTGGAAAAAGTTGTGGGAATACATGCTCTGGCCTCTGCTAGATCAGATATTCTCTCCACAGGAAAACAGTAACAATTTTGCCTTGATCCAATGCCAAAAGGGTCTGAACTTGTTAGGTTGATCTTGGAGATAGTACATGTATATTGTATGATCATTAAAGTAACCTTTGTTAAACGTACATGTATGCAATAATTGCAGCAAGGTTATCAAAGGAAAATGAAAAAAAGATAGTTGAACAATTATTACAAGGCACACTCACTGCATTCAAGCATCTGCTTTGATGATAGAATGAAGCAGAAACACATCTTAACAGAGGCTAATTTTTGCAAAAGTGTTTTCATGGCTAGAGTATCTAAATATCAAATATCAAATGTACTAGTAATTTGCATGGCTAACTAATTCCTACTGGCTTTTTTGCTTTCTTTTTGTTTACGCTTTTTTGTGTGACTATGTTACAGATGTAGGTGCACACATACTGTGCCGCGTTTGCTGTTTGGCATTCTTAGAATACATTATGCACGTGTGTTATGCACAGTGCTCATTAATTGTTGCATGTTTTGATCATGGATGTTGCTTTTAATCAGACTAATAAAACGGAAGAAAAAGACGCTAAAGCAAAGAAGGCAAAGAAAGACAGTGTAGAGGGAGACAAGAGCGAGGAGGAAAGTGAAGACGAGGATGAAGATGAAGACGAGGAGGAGGAGGAGGAGGAGGAGGATGAGGAAGAAGATGAGTCTGACGAAGATGAAAGTGAAGAGGATGATGATGAAGATGAGGAAGACGAAAGCGAGGAAGAAGATGAAATTGCAGACAGTTTGGTGGCAAAGAAGAAGGTGAGGAATCTTTTTCTGTGGATTTCTTTGGTCATGGAAAATAATTATCATTAGATGTATGAGGTTTGATGTGAGATAACTTAATTCTATTCAATTCCTGCTCCCTTGGGAAAAAATTTATACCTTTGGAAATTTCACTTACTATAAGTTGTGAAAATGACCTATCAAGCAGCACATTAGCCTTCCAGGCCGTTACTGTACTCTCATGACTACTGAATGGTACTTTTGTCAAGGGGCTGTTTCTTTGCATCTGTCTGGTTCCCTATATAATATATTTGCTATGGAATGATAGTAACCATTTATGAATGACAAAATCAGAGCTTTCCCTGTGTCAAACAAAATGATGAACTTTGAAAAACTGTTCAGTTAACAAGCTAGTTTTCAAAAACCACAATTGCAATCTGTTTTCCTTTTGTATTTGTTGTTAGTTATACATGTACCTTCTTTGAATGTCCTGAGCATTTTTTTATGTTCTGCGCAATTTGATGCTCAGTTCCCACTTTTTTGATTTTGATCAAATTCATGACACAGCTCCTTTAAAAATATAAGATCATGGTGGAGAATGTGTTTGAACCCCTTCTGTTTTTTACACAGGGAGGAAAACCAGGGCAGAAAAAACCAATGACCAATGTAAGTTGCCGCACCACTGTGTGTTGTGTGTGTTTTAGACAGTCATGGTGTATACAGGTAGAAATACCCAGGACAGACAATTTCTCTGGCATTGAGGAGGTTATTGACAGGTATAACCCTCTGGAGGCTAATAGGACTTTGTCAGCCATACTGTGCATATTTCATAAGGTGTGCTTGTATCTATCTCTTTTTTAGTTTTGTCTACTCTTTCTTGTGTACATTAGAAAATTGCTGCTGTTTCTTTTGTTTTCTGTAAAGGGAGTCTCCAAACCAGGTAGAAAAACAGCAGAAGAGAAGGAGAAACCACCAAAGACAGCAGCCAAGCAGGTTTGTGAGTAATTTCATGTAGATGTTTGGTGGACTAGCACTGTTAACTGTTTGTGATATAATACACTGAGGGTAGGGTAAGATTGGACAAAGGAAAATGATATACGTGTAGAGCTGCTTTGCAGTCAAACCCATCTTACAGTGCTAAGCCAGCCTGTATGAAGTACAGTGTACAATTCAAGCAAGAATAGTACAGAAAATAAGTGAAAAAGATTAATGTTTTTTTTTCTCGTTCTACATTCTACATTTGGCGCATATATTTGTCACGTTGTTGCATCATTTTGCACGTGCATTCAGAAAGTTTTTTACTCTATAAAGCCAGGGTCCCCTAAAAGTAACGAAAGCCCAATTTTTGCTTAGAGATCACATGCTGGGCACCTTGGATTTCACAGGTTCAGAGCACTGGGCTCCCTAGGATAATTTTTCATAGAGCATAGCCTTGCCTGTAAGATGGTTAACTTAAGCACACGCAGAGAGAAAACAACACTTTGAGGTTGATTCATCAAGTATGTTCTGGACAGTACTTGTTGTCACCACGACCTCTTGGCTTTCTTTTAGACTTGGTAAACCTGTTACCGTCTAGTTCACCATTTCCCAAAAGGTGATTTCAAAGTATGGGTTTGACTGTATAAATAACTGTTTGTATTTTCAATTAAACAGCAAAGTACGACAAAAACTGGAGGGAAAGATGCTAAAAAACCTGCTCCAAAAACCCCTGAAACAGTAAGATACATGTGTATTGTAATATGTTATATGTATCATTAAAAGAAATCTGTGGTATTCGCTACTTTCGCTTTGCCTATAGAGTGTTTTCACTCACGTGGCCAGCATCTATGCAAATTTATTGGAACAAAAGAAAGCATTTGCATAAGAAAAGAGTTCAACTCCCACAGGACTGGTTTGGGACACCAACATGGCGGCCGTTTCATTGTTTTGGGACACCAATATGGCCGCCGTGACGTCATGTGAAAACACTCTATAATTAATCTTGTTTCCCTCTTGCAGAAGCATTGTTTTTCGTTTTCTCTTGGGACAACTGTAGTACTCAGGATAGGCCATTTCCGAGTTCTAAAAGCTCTCACTTTCAAAGCGAGAATAAGTGCTAAACCTCTCTTGTGAAAATGAGAATAAAGAGTCATTTTCATTACGTAACAATGGCTTCGCACTTGAAACGGAGGCTTGACGCAACTCGGAAATGGGCTATTCTTATGCACAATTTTTTGGGGGGGGTAAACAAAGTTTAATAATGAGCAATGTGAAAGTGGAAAATTGAGTGAAACGAAACTTGATGTTAAAACATATATTTTAAATCACTTATTTAGGGTAGTGGGCAAATTCTTAACTATACGCGTATGTTGCAGTTTAATCCACGTCAAGATGAATAATTTATTTTCCTTTGTTTACACTAATTAAAACTGGGTTTTTTGTTCATACCAATTTTTTGTGAGCGATGTTTAATTCTACCGTGCAAAAAGCAGTCACATAATTATAAAGTTCAATTAACTAATAACAATTTTTTTTGTTGTAGCTGAGCATGGACCAAATCAAAGAAAAATTAAAAAAGGTTTGTTGTATGAGATTTATGGAGTTCTTAATGTGTGGCTGGCTCACTGTGAATTGTTCTGCAAGCGAAAAACAAAAATGAAACATTTTTCATTTGGAATATTTAAAGTCACTTCATAAGTAGGTTAAGTATGATCGTCGAGGTGATCGTAGTCCTGACACCTCGACTGACGTTTCGACAACCTGTGCGGTAGTCATCTTGGTGGTAATTTATTTATGGTAATATATTTATCTAATTAATTAAGTTCCGATGTTATTGGTCGTCTGTCAGTTAGCTGTGATGTTATTGGCTATGAAGACTCTAAATGTCATAGGTATGTTTCGATCCGTCTTAGCAGTCGTTTACTTATGGACTATTTAGCAATTATTGAATGAGGTTGAATAGGATGTGAAGAATTATGCAGGTTAAAGGAGAATGTTATCCACCGGGGCTGAAGGTTGAATGAGCCGTTTTTAGAGGTTATATCTCCTAGTTTTGCATTCTTGAGGTGGAAGACTCTCATAACCAGTTCGGAATGATAAAAAGTGATGTTTTCATTTTGCAGACACCAAGTCTTCCAAAGAAAGTGGATAAATTTAAGAACTACATGAGAAGTTCTTTTAAGATGACAGATGAAGGGGTAAGTTGTTTGTTTTAATGCAATTGTAATGTTCACAATGACGTAAAAACAATTGCCCTCTGGCAACTCTGCTCATACATAACCATAAAGCGCATTAGATCATATACCCATGCATTTTGCGCTATATAAATAATAAAGTTATGTTTTTATGTTTATGGTGTGATTTAAGATGGAAACTAAACCAGTGCTGTTACCCAGGTTGAGATTGGTTATTAAGGAGAATATGATTCCACAATTTCCTGAAATCTTATCAGACCTTTTTATGGATCATTCAACCATGCAAACGTCTCTAAACCCTTGAAAATTGCGGAGCTATATCTTTGCTGGTGTCCATTGTAAAGCGCTCTTTCTCGCAGTGTCGATAGATGTTTCTAAACTGTTCCATAATATACAGCTATTTCGAGAAAGGTTGTCGGAAAAAAGTGCACGCGACAATCCCGAAAGGCATTGTGGGTGGTTTTGAGTTTACTGTTCTTGAAAGAAATTTGAAAGAATTGGCACGAAAGGCCATGAAAATGTGTTTGCAAGTGCTAAAGGAAAGCAACAAAAGTAGGTTCGACAGCTACAGTCGCCAGGAACAGTGTATCGATCATATCCCATATTACCTTTTGGGATTGTCGCGTGCACATTTTTTCCGACAACCTTTCTCGAAAGAGCTGTATACATGTAGTTAATTACCCTGGGTTTCCTTCCTATTAGGTTTATATATGAAATGACTCACTTTGATTGTTAGGCTTGTACTTTAAAGTTATTATCGTGTTATTTTTGACATTTTGACTGGAAAGTAAGAGAAGAGAGGCGTAACCGGGGTAAAATTTCTTTGGCCGGTCAACACGATCGGTATCAGTCCCATGTTTATTGTTGCAAAAAAGTTTAGTTTCCCGGTATAGATAAAGTATGTTGTAAAACTACTTTCATTCAATTTCAGACTGTTACAAAACTCTGGGATTGGCTACAAGAGAACAGAAAGTGAAGCTGTTGCTTTATGCAGATAGTTGTACCGTCGAAGTAAATAAAAGTTCCTTTTATAGATGTTCCCGCCTGTTTCTTTTCTTTCTTTTTAAACAAACGATCACATCGCACATCATTCTTTGTTATTGCCACAAGTTAATGTCAGTATAATTGTAAAAGGTTTGAACCCAGGATTTATTTTTTAAGTAGGTGGAGCATGAACGTCCGGGTGAGAGAAACAGTCCTTTTCAGGACTACACACACCCGAACGATCGTGCTCCACGTACTTATGAATGTATAATTTTCTTTGGTCGTGCTTTTTTAAATTTGTTTGTTTTGCTGCATAGTCATTTTTATGTCCTGGGTAAACGGCCGTTGTTTGCGGCCCCACTACTAGATTCGCATGGGAACCCGAAGTGGCGCTGCAAAGGTTCGCCTGTTTTCCCAGGTTTAACTGTAGTTAATTTTGCGGTGTTATTCAGAAAACCGTAGTGTTTGAGTAATGAGTTTCTCGTGATTTCGAGATTGTCTTGTTATATGTTTACAATGTAGTTACCAGTTGTCAATAAAATTGTTTAAATATAAAGTGGTTTTCAGTGTTTATCATTTGCACCCCGAAACTGGAAAATTGATTGAAACTTCCTCAAAAAGGACGGTTCCTGTCGATCGCTAAAGACAACGTAGAAGGTTCAAAAGGTATTTGATAGGGTAAAGGGTCAGTTTAGAATCTTCCGAAACGCGACCAAACCGGGACGTTTTTTAATTCGGATTCACGCATGTGCGTGTAAATTGGGTACGAAGCTGTGTTGGGTGTCGGCATGTATAGCAGTGACAATGTGTTAAATAGCGTTTGTACTGTCTTTACATTTCCTTTGGGCTGTTTTCCTACTCATACATGTATACCTTGTCAGTATCTGTGCTCACATTGTGGATGGCTCCTCCTAAAATGTTCTACAATAGTTGGAGGATTTAATGGAGCAGAAACCAAATGTGGTATTGGACACATTTTAGGCATCCTACTGATGTATTCCCTGCGAGCATGCAGTGGTTTTTCCAAGCAGGACGCTACGCTACTGCTCTCAGGGTAAATGATGAACAGTTGTGACTTCTGAATATTTCGGGCAACAACAATTTGCCGTATTTCCTCTTAAAATTGTTACACCTGCTTTTGCTTTGAAACAGTCGACGAACCAACAGGAATGTCGCTATCTTGGTGTTATGGTCATGCTATCGCTACTGCTTGCAGGGTAACTGATGAATAGTCACGACTTCTAGATATTTTGGGCAACAACAATTTGCCGTCTGTCCACTTTGAATTGTTATGCTCTTGCTTTGAAACAGTCAACGAACTTACAGAAATACTATCTAGGTGTTATGGCCATGCTATCTGATGAAGATTCGCTAGACACTCCCTCGACTTTGTCCCACTCCTGTCTGTCAGCTGACATCAATGTGTTAAATACTAAGGTACCCATAACATAGAATAAAAATGTGATCCAAAAAACTGTTTGCCATTCTTCAGCTGTCTGAAAGGGAAGAAACAAGAGTATTTTTTAATCTGTTGCTGCAACACCTAGACTGTCAAGAGGTCGATTAGCGGTATCCTGAATGTCAGCGGTCTCCTTGTTTTGCAATCTCCCAAGAGCTAGCTATAGAGAGACGTCTCTCTCGCGAGTTTGCGATTCGAGGAGACGGCTGAAAATCAAGCTACAATGTTGGTCAAAATCCAACCAAGGATGGGAAAATGGAGCGTTTTTGTCCTTCGCGCGGCTTCATCCTTGATTTTGGGGGGATGCATGGGGGTTTGCTGTTCCATTTAATTCTGTCCAAGATTGTAGGTTGGTGGATGAATAGACCATTTTCGATATATTAAAATTCGTACTTGGCTCCGAGGCTTGCGGGAATAAAACAAGAGAAATGTATTATTTATTACTGAGCCTCAAGGTGATTATTTTCTTTTGTTTTATTCCCCCAAGCCTCCCGGCCAAATATGAATTTTAATATATCGGAATTGGTCTATTGGGCTGGCATGGTTTGCCGAGATCTCTATAAAACACAACAAATATCAACTTTCCCTATGTGGGAGACCAACCTAGCCAGGTTGAAAAATTTATTACTAGCCCAACAAAAATAAAGAAGTTCAATGCAATAAACAATGAATTTATTATTGCATTATTCCTCCTGTGTAGAGTTTAGAGTTAGGACAGGATATGGAGCTGCAAACGTAAAAATTAACGCAGAAGATGTTTAAAAAAAAGTGATGAGTCGCCCCATGCAAGTAATCCGGATTCCGGAATCTGAGATGATTAGTTTTTGCTTGTGAAATCTGGAATCTTGGCTTTTGGGATTCGGAATTACACTGTAAACTTAAGACTAAAATGCAAACTCCCAATTTCAATGGCAATGAGTCCAGCATCCAAGTCCGTCTTGGATTACTTTACACAGGGCGAAATGAGAGTCTTGGGGCATTCGGTTTTTCAGCTAAAGCCAGCGCCAACTTGGTTTTGTCCCAAGCTAATTTGTCAAGCCTGCCCGGTCGGCATGTGATCAGGCCCTAAGCCAAGGAACAGTGCCATTAGTTTGGCCAACTCAGACCAAAGACTTTGACTAATGAGAATTCTAACTATTTCGTTCTTCATAGTGCTGGCGTGAAGGGCGGGAAACTTTAAATAACGCACAGTTTAGGCTTACGGCTAATTTAAAAGAAACTTACCTTATTGTGTGTTATAAACCCAACAAGCATTGGGCTTAGAAAGCCTGCAGTGTTAGCTGTTGCGTTTGCGATTCCCATAACAATAGATGCGTTTCGCGGTGCAATATCCAGCATATTCACTTGAAATCCTGCGTACACCATACCAGCTGCGGCACCAGCGAAACACATACAAACAATGACGACACTGGGACTTTCTATGTAGCCTGCCATTAAAATGAAAAGTCCGGCAGAGATTGCACCTAAAAAAAGAAAATACGTTGACAACTGTTCCTCATGCGAGTAATTGAGTTATGCGGCTTTGCGTCCTGCATGTAAAAGAAAAACTGAAAGCAAGGGGCACACATACAATAGTCAATACCTCACGCATGCGCACAGCTATATCACCAGGGCAGTGGCAGCCATGTACAGCTGTTTCGCCCTTTGTTAGGGCTCATCAGCATGGCATAGCTGTAGGATACCTCCCCTGCGTATGCCGTGGGACTGAACTGCCTTGCGGATCCCAGCCAACAACCCCCACATGTGTTGTGTGGAGCTGGCGCTTAAAGTAGTCCATGCTTTGCACTCGCCTCGGCTGAGAGGAGCTACAAAGCCAGCTTCTTTGGTGAGCTGGAAACAGGTGTTATTGGGGGACCCGTACGGGCTCAGGGGCGCGACCGCAACGCGCGAGATATGCAAAACTCACCTGGGCACCCTCAAACTCAGACTCGTACCCAGTCGCTATTAATGTGTTTTTGGGGTGAGAGAAGATTGGGGGTTAGACCATGAGAGTCAGCACTCGTTAGCATCCGTCGAAAGGCCCTTGGACACCTTATGAAGTTTACACAAGTTAGATTAAAGTACACATAACATCAACCCCAACCCAAAAAAGAAACCTAACCAGTTTCGAAACAGTGCTTAACCCTAATCAGTAAAGGAAGTGCTTAACCCTAATCAGTTAAGGTAGTGCATAACCCTAATCTGTAAAACGCAGTGCTTAACCGGCTAATCTAAAACGATAAGGAATACTACGTTGTGTAAACTTCATAAGGTGTCGAAGGGCCTTTCGACAGATGTTAAAAAGTGCTGACCTACCATGAGACCCCGCGCGCGCCTCATGCCCAACCTAACCCCCAATCTCCTCTCACCCCCAAAACACATGAATAGCGACTGGGTACGAGTCTGCCTCAAACTGAGGCCTATGATGCAGGCTCTTCTCGCGCCGGTTTGTTTCTCAAGGGTCTCAATGGGGTGGTAGCTTTGACGGTAAACTTTTTCCAATTTTGACGAATGACGGTTGTTAAGTGGGAATTTTAGTCCAAGGTTTTAAGTTAATGTTAGTTGACTTTTGTATAAATTAATATCAACTGTTCTGTTTTGGCGGTTGTCTTGGCCTTTCACTTAAAAATTTTAAAATCTTTTCCGGGCATAAGCAAGTTCTAAGGTCTTGTAATGTTTAGAAAAAGTGTTTTTGAAATCATAGGAACTGATTTTCAGTTTGGAGTTTCTTCACGAGCCACAATCCCGTGAAGATCAACTGAATGGTGAGATTTGAAAATCATTGAAACGGCTTTTGATGGTTAATATGAATCTGCATTTTTGACAAATAACTTGTTTGACGATTGACGGTTAAATTTTAAGCCGTTTGTTGACTGACGGTTTACTCCAATGAGACCCTCTTTCTCCGACTCACTGGGGTCAGCTGTTGCACCCAGATCTCTGGTCGTGGGAGATCTGGTCATTGGCAATCGAGACCTTCCTCTCGATTGCCAATGACCCTGCCCATCGCTTACATAACATGCTTCAATCGTCAGGGCCGTCGTGTTATAATCTTCGGTGCAAAAGGCGTTTTGCGATTCCCAAATGTAAGACCGAGCGTTTCAAAAATAGTTTTTTAGTAAGATCATGTATTGATAACGAATTTTAGCGCTCGGTGAGTTTTGTAGGTGAGATCGATGACGTTGTATATATTTTAACAGTTTTAAGCTTTGTTATATTTTTAGGACTTTATCATTATCATTTTATTATACTCACTATTGTAAGATTCTGTTATATCGTATTATATATTATATTGTAAATAGACAATTCAGCTTAGTAGCTGCAACCTTTACAAATAAACTATCTATCTATCTATCTATCTATCTATCTAGACAAACTCGCATCTTAACACCTCGCATAATTATAAGCGACTACCGATTGCAAGTTCCTGGCGTTTTGAGTGAGGCTAGCATTAGGCGTAACGATGCTGTAAAGCGCAGTGAACAGTACCTGTTGAGTAGTACACACGTCTGACAGTTTTTGTCGAGAGTATTCTTCGCCTGAAAAGGTCAGCGGTTATGCCCGCAATAGGACAGGACAAGGATTTAAAGAGAAACGGTGCGGCAGCGGCAAAACCCATCTGAAAAAAAAAGGAATAGAGAAACATGTTAATCTAAAAGAAAAGATGGACATAAAACATTGAGTACTCCCGGTTAATATTGGACGAAAAAGAGTGACATCAGAACACGAAGATTGATCGGGAACCTTTTGTTCCGCCGTTAGCATCGGGAACCTTTTGCTCCGCCGTTAGCATCGCTATTGAGGTTAAAAAAACAGCTTAAGACATTCATTCTTTTGGCTGTTTAGGCGTGTGTCAGACATCTCCTCGGATAAGGAGGACTGAAAAATGGTATGTCCTGTTTCACAGCACTCTCACCAATCTGATTCAAGAAGGACACATAATAACCGGATCACCAATCTATTTCAAGGCAACATTTCAACTGGAGCACATGCTCCGCTCTGTTGCGTTGACCTTAACACGCTAATCATCGGCCGCCGAAAATGAGAGACGAATGAGCTCGCAGAAATCATTTCAGACTTACTGCTGCAACTTCGTAGTGCAAGATGTCCATTAGAAACAGCGGTACACATATAAGCAACACGTATAAGCCCCAATCTGAAGCAAACGCAGCTGCTATGATCCCCCAAACAGAAGGTGACGTGAGGATGGCCTTCCATGGTACAGTGCCTTGAGCTACCTGTAAAGGTTGCGTCAAATGTCAAAATAAATTAGTATTTGGGCGTGGGGCCACTCGTATTGTCACCATTTTCGTCAGGGCTGATCTCATTCGATCGAAGGATAACCTGTTTCAAACGTCTGGCGCAAAGTCAGAGCGGGAAAAAATATGAAGGAAGAGCTAAAAGGTTCGAGCTTGTTTTTAAACTAGGAATTATTTTGAATGGATGAGGTTTTTGTGATAACCAGGATAATCAAGGTCGAGATAAGTGTTATCCGCCCAGCCGAAGGCCGAGGCTGATAGCACTTACCGAGACCTTGATTATTCCCGACATCACAAAAACCGAATCTAGAAAAAATGTTTTATTATTCATTGTTTTGAAGAAAATAACGACAAACACACCGTCACAAGGAACCTGAATTGATATTGTCATTGGAGATCATGCATTGTGCACCCAACCTACATATTAGTTAGTTAACTGCTAGCATATAACTAACTAATCTGTAGGTTGCGCTGACTTCCAAAATTAGCTGTAGGCTCTTAGCCAATGAGAAGACAGATAGTGAGCACACAAAACAATTATTGGATTCGGCTTAAGTATGATATGAAGAATTATAGAGATCTCAAGTACCCTCCTTCATCTCTATAATAGGACAATTGCACGATGACGATATTTAACTACAACTACCAGAATTCATTTCGTTTTTGCTTTGTTATTTAAATTTGCAATTCCGCTGAGGATAAAAGAACAATAGCCTTAATTTGCACAAGAAAACAACACACTCAAGGATTCTGGTAGCTGTAGTTAAATGACGTCATCGTGCAATTGTCCTATTCTTAGATCATACTCACACTGAATCTTATTAATTGCCAATTGCCTTGCTGCTTTATCATGCATGGTGCTTCTCAGTCTTAGGCCAAATTAGCCTTGGATTCTTACCTCCTCCATGTTGATTGCACTTAACTCAATGTAGGCTTTCTCGTCTTTTGATATGGTTGGATGAACGGATGGAGACTCAAATGCTAAAATATACCATGCAACATACCACAGGATACCAAAAACTCCTGTGTGGTAAAGAAAAATCACACCATACTTGACAAATAAATACATGACCTTCTTCCCTTAAATAAACCGCGACCTTTAAAAATACCCGTCTTTGAGGGTCTCATGGAGTTATCTTCAGCTATCTTTGTGGTAATTGTGAAGAACAACTACTCAAAACCCGACAGAAGGCCGACAGTATACCGAGCTTTCTTAATATCACCATCTATTACCCGACTGTTGACCGACAGTTTGCGAAGTGTTGGTCATTGTAAACTGTGTGTGACTTGTCGGTAAGTTGCATATTCCTCAAAAACTTGATAAATATCCCGTATTTCCAACCACATTCATGTTAAGCACAGAATTGAGAAGCTTCGTTTGTTCTTCGTTTGCTTTTGATCACAGGTTTTAGGTAACATTGAGGGTAAGTTTATAGTAAAAAGGTTTTTTTTTGAGAGAGAGATGCTATCCAGGTGATCTGTGACGTCACTGCGGGGGCCTGGGGAAAGAAATTTTAATGCCGTATCCCATAAACCAACGCGCGCACCAATTCAATTCAATTCAATCTGTTCCCGTCAGCTTTGGTTTATGGGATACGGCATTAAAATTTCTTTCCCCAGGCCCCCGCAGTGACGTCACAGATCACCTGGATAGGAAAAGGCGGCCACATTTTGTCACTCTAGTAAACACGGCCTCCTGATAATAGTATTAATCATCCGAAGGGCCTAATAAAACAATCCGTGAGCGACTTTAACATAGCCCATAATCCAAATGTTTTGTATAGGCATTGTTTTCAGTACCCAGGATAATATGAATGCTGTGGTTATCAAAATTTGATGGGGAAACCAGACTGTATCATAACAATGTGAAAGTCGCTTATTCCTGACCAAACAACACTATTTCTCACCAAATGTATAAAACGCTGCTGGCCATCCGCCATCTAAATCGATTCTTGTTAATAAACCAGAGACTGGCATTGATACTATACTACCCACAGTGCAACCTAAAAGCAAAAAGCAAACATTTTGAATTTATTTCGGTTTTCGCTTTAGTAACCTACTACAAGAGGCGCTCATATATCCGGTCCCAACAGGCATCTTCTTAAAAGAACAGATCATTCATTCTCTCTATTTTATGTTTAAAAATTACTATACGTGTTAAGTTATAAATATTTCGTTTTTCTTCTTACTTAGGGTCTACTTTTTTTACGAATAAAGGTGTACATTACTTACTACAAATGAAAAACCCGTCCGTAAGGGATAAATCGACGTAAAGAAACTATGCCAGAGCCAGAGTGATAAAAAAGACACGGTTCGATTATCACTTTCGCATGAATGGCCAAGGCGCCAAAATACTTCCTATGTCAAAACATCCAGACTTCATTATGAGAAGCTGGGGATTAGAAGTTTGTTACACGTTTTTCTCTCACTTTACTTAATGAAGGAAATACTAAGTGATATGCCACTTACACATCTCCCATAATGCACCTTATTTGCCCCCCAAAATTTTGCACGTCCTTTCTTTTTCATTTCTCCTGGGTATTACAGCCGTCTCAAGTGAAATTTAAAAACAAACTTATGCAAAATTTTGGGGGGCAAATAAGGTGCATTGTGGGAGATGTACAAGTGACGTATAAACAAAAACCTGATCAACAAAAGAACTACAACCGAAATTGACCGTTAAGGGAATGGTTGAAGAGTGGTTTACAGGGTGTTTTACCTGTAACTGCAATTGTAACTAACGTAGTCCTCTCCATACTGGGTGCCCACTTGCTCCATATGGCGTGGTTACAAGGAAACAACACTCCCTGCCATAACATTATGTAGAATGAGTAAGGAATTTTACACAGTTATAGAGACAAACTAGTACTGGTTATAAGAGGATTCCTTGTACAAATTCAGTCAGTGGTGTTTTCAGAGGCATGGGCTTAAGCAAATTTTCTAGGAGAAGCCGTGGAGTTGGTTGGGGACTTTTTTCCAAGGCTAAGCCAGTAGGTTGGACTTCAATGACTCTTCAATGTTGGGTTTTGGAGACTGGCGCAAGGCGCGAGCGAGATATGATGGGAAGGAAATACCTGTCCGTTGCCAAGTTCACCTCCGCTTTTCTCAGTGGTTAACTAAAATATTCACAGATGATCATGAGCTTTTACGAGTGACTGGGACTAGGCCGTGTTAGAGAAGAGAGCCTAGATAGAAATTAAGCTGAAGCAAATTTGCTGAAATATCAAGTTCGTGTCACATTCACTTATCCGTGAGCAGTATAATGGGGCGCCGGGATGTTCCAGACCCTCTTTGAAGTGAAATCCCAATCCAAGACCAAGCCATTCATCGATCTATCATAAATAACTAAACAACCTGTCAAACAGTTTAAACCATGCACCTAGAAAAAGACCTTACCTTTATAAAATCCCTCTTCATTTTATCTTTCATCGACCTCAATTTATTCCACTTAACGTTAAACTAATGAGATTCCACTTCAAAGATTCCACTTCTAAAACATTATTACTATACTACTTCTGTATCAGCGAAGACGGCAACACCAACGTTAATTGTCGGGACAGCCCTTCCAAAGCAATTCATACGATTTTCAAATAATTAAAGTTAAAGATGACTGCATCTTGATACTTACCAGTACCAATCCCTCGCCAACTCTAACAACTATCAGCAGTAGAACGCTGATCCTAGCGGCTACAGGGGTTAGTGTTGTAAGAACTGAAGCTATTAGAACTGCAAGACCAAACAGACGTGTACCCCCTAGTTTAACAGCAAGCCATCCTCCAGGGATCTGAAGTGCCACATAACCATAGTAAAACGAACCAAGAACCACACCTAGGAGAAGAATAAGTATTTCATTGAACCTTTCATTTTTCCACTATCAAAATGTAACGCCAGAAGTTTGGATCAGTGACAAATACAAACTTCATGCGTTCATAATAGTTCAGTTTGAAAAATGGGATAACTTGGGAACTAAAAAAAAGTGCGTAAGTATTTAAGGCATTGTTAGGGGGAAGGGGGGACAGGTACTTGGAAGTGAGTTGCATAATTTTCGCTCGACCCGGGTCGTACGCCGTGTTTGTTTACTTATCTATTAATTAATTCTGTGAAAGAATCTTAGATCTAACAGGGATTTCATTGAGAAAATTGTCTTTTCAATAAGCAGCAAGTAGGATTGGTTTATATCTGTGCGATATATTTCAGTTTCTGGTTGGTCGAAGTCAAAGAAAGGTCAGCAACACAGACATCAGAATCACTTGCCACTCTCTCTTTATTTCAGCGTTTGAAAAATAAATTGGGTAGTGATGACAGCTTGCTGACCTTGACTTTCGCGAGGCTCCCACAGTGCTGGCGGCGCCCACTTTCGACCCAACTCTTTTCAAAGTATACATCAATATTCTTTTAACTCAAGTAAACGTATGTAATGGCTCGCAACATTACTGCTTTTATGCTGTGGGCGAGTGCCTTTCTGTTGCAATTTACATCCAGGAGTGAATCCTTATACTACAGGGCAAGGAAAATCTATTCGCTGTTGGGGACCTGAGTTGGGCCTGTAAATATAACAACTGTGATGTGATTAAAATTATTGGTATGATCAGTGTACAGGAACCTGCAGAAACTTACCCTGTAATCTTGAGCTCCATTTAAATTCTGCTGCCTGTAAAGTTCAAAACCAAACAATTTAGTTTACGTAATTATCGTCCTTCACTTTTATGCCATACTGGGAAGAGAATAGCCTGCGTACAGACGATAACTAAACTCTGATTAGTACCGTCTGCGAAGCAGCGCAGAGATCCTTGTTCTGGACCCCCAACGGACTCAACGAATTTCCGGAAGTGCGTTTTGAATTTCCCTTCAACCTGATTGGCGATCACGACAAAGAAAACAAAGGCCTTTTTTAACCGACCAATCGTGGCGCGTACTCAAAGCTGGGTACACAGCTGGAAGTCCAGAACAAGGATTTCGGCGCTGTTTCTCAGACGGAGTTAACCAGAGTTTAATTTCGTCTGCGCGCAGGCTAGGAAGAGAAAGACCGCGCCAGTTAAACTTCTTATAAACTCGAAGGTGGCGCAATAAACCATTTCTAGTATTTCTCCGCACTGTTTGAATGGATTAGTCACTGATTAGTAACACTATTTCGTGAAAAGCTGAAACTTAACATGCAGATTACAATTCGAGAATAAGAAAATGCTAGTCACGGCACTCTTTTCAGTTACAAAGATTTATATAAAGCGTAAAAGACGGTTGTTTAAGCAGGTTATAAGGATGCTTTTGTAACCTGTAATGTAAACAAGTAAATGGTCAAAACTTTTTCACCAAAATTTGGCAGTTTTTCCTTCGTCATTTTGCCGACAGAAAAGGAATTGGAACATTGTTAAAAGACAGAAAAAGTGCTGGAAAACGTTGGAAAGTATTATTTTCTGGCTCGTCATCTACTAAAATATTTTTGCTGCTTTTTGGGGATTGATAAGTAATTGGAGTGAGGAGCCCCCTGCCAGGAGTTCCTGGTGGAGTAAATCGCTGTCGAATCAGGAGCTAAGTTTCCTAGGGCCCAGTTCCTCGAAAGATCGTTATGTTTAACCCACGATTAAGCCAAATTTTAAGCAAGATTTTCTTGTCTAAGAACGTGAAACTCGACCTTAAAAAATACTGTTGAGCCTTTACTCCAAGATGCAGTTATGACAGCACAAAATGTTCCTCTAAGCAATACATAGGACGGTGACTACAAAAACGCACGCCCTAAGAACGCCTACGTTGGAGCTTCCCGTGGCACGTACAACGCATGCGCGACACACCCTCCCTCATCCAGTTCCAGACTCACGCCCCACTTACGCAAAATTTGACTCGTTGGATCACAGGCAGCCCATTGTGGGAGCTATGCGTAGTACAATATTGCATAATCTAAAAATGGCCGTAAACGCAAAGGATATGTATGGGACTCTAGATAATATATAGGTTTAAGAAGATATTTATTCGCAATACTGTACCACACTGGTACTTCCTTACTCAGTTGGGGCTCTATATGCTTGGGTTCTTTGTTTTAAAATTAGTAGAAATGATATCGCTAAAGATCGCTTAATTAAAAGAAATTGCTAGTGATCTATATTTCTGTGTTTTCCCTTGAATATATACCAAAACAAAGCAGCCTGCTTCTATTGACAAGCGAATTTAATACCTTGCCTTGAAATCGACGGGTTTAATTTGTGACTACTCTAGAAGTGACATTTGATTCAACTCCCACCTGCTGACAAGTGTAGGTAGCAAGGAATTGAATTCGTTCGGCTAGCTTGTTTAGCACTTCCCAACAAACTCAGCAGCGTTGAATACTCTTAAAACTGTTAAGCAGTCATTTAATATTTCCTACCTTCTCGATTTCCTTTCCATCCTTGAATACCGTGTGATTTTTTACCATCGCGCCGATGGCCACGTTAATATTGGTCCGCAGTGCGTACATGGTAAAAAATCCCCAGAAGATTAGGATCGACAGAACATATCTCTTCGGTACCCCGTTTAAACTCATTTTTCAGTAATCTCACAGGTTTCGACACGGCTGAAACAAGATACGTTGATTAAGAAATGCAAACTTGTTTCTCTTCCTTCATT
This sequence comes from Porites divaricata, assembly GCA_038088405.1. Lineage (NCBI taxonomy): Eukaryota > Metazoa > Cnidaria > Anthozoa > Scleractinia > Poritidae > Porites > Porites divaricata. Next base: position 46,947,757 of record JBBMOI010000002.1, read on the forward strand.
GTTTTACCTGTCCTTAAAATTAAATTAAATTCTATAACAGGTACTTTGTCATGGAGGCTTTAAAGATTGCAATTCTTCAGCTCCTAAAAGTTCCACACTCTTCGTTTCATTCACGGACCTTATTTTTGCTTTATAAAGCAACGTCTCTCATTTGATCATAAAGTGATGCTAGAAATACAAGCAAAGGAATAACCCGATAACACAATAACAATAATACTTCCTTCTGTTATCTACCTGTGTTTTTTTTCTGACGATGAATTAAACATTAAGTTTACAGTCATTTGAAACGCTTATCCTACAAAAGTATTATTTGAGAGATTTACAATCGCCTTTACGGAAGACGGAAAACGTCAGATTCCCAAGTCTTCCAGCCCAGGTCTCGATTAGTTTTCGGGGTATTTTTTTTAATGTTTAAGAAAAAAGTTATAGTTTAGCATATTAACAGAATTCAGGCTAAGCATCAGCCAATATCCTGCTTAAAAGTGCTTCTTTGATCATCTCAAGAAGAATTTATGGTAAAATATAAAAAAACCTTGCCTATTGTAGTTTTGCTTACATAAAAGACCTCTTTAACTTTTACGTTTTGTTTCCTCAATCTGGGTCAAGATGTTATTCTTAATAACTATTTCTTTGAAATTTCGCCTTATACACGTCCGTACGTACGCATAATTTTTAAAGAAGGCAAATTCCCTTGGAAACACCACATGAACAACATGGCTTAAACAGAACATGCAAGTAATGCGGTCCATATTCAAGCTATTTGTTTACAAAAACCCGTAAAGGTTAAGCCATGATAGCTAAAACGGGGAGCAGGGAACGAGCACAGGGAACGGAAAAATGAAAAATGGGAACAAAACAGAGAATATGGGTATTGAATGAAGTTACTGATGGGTCTAGGGTTAAGGCTATTTTAACACGGCAGCAGACGATTTCTTCGACGGTGGAAGAGGATCTGTAACATGAAGCAGTTAAAGTTTAGGCATTTTAACACTAGCAGTATTAAAAAACTCACCGTGACAGTAAATTCTTTCCCAAAAGAAACAAAGACAGCGCCAAAAAGGTCAGTATTATTTTAATGGTTTAATATATCAAAGAGTTTTTGGCTATTCACCAACGTTTTCCGATTCTTTTAGAAGACTACCGAAGATTCTCAAAAACTGGCGATAACTTCCGAACATGTCCAAAGACTGCCGAAGATTTCCAACGAGAAATCCGATTTTTTAGCTATATTTTCGTCGTTAATTTCGCATGTGAAGGATATCAAGTATTTTTATAGTGTCCAGATACTATTTTTTAACAAAGACCCTCAAATTAAAACACAAAACAGTATTTCTCCAGAAACAGTAAGCATCGAAGAATTGGCTAATTTAACAGCAAACACGGAACCAAGCTAGCCATAAGAAAAATTCACACGTCTAGCCTAAATTCACACAGAACCGAACGAAATTTCGAGCGGTCGAAAATTCCGCGTACATTTAGGTGTTCTGTTCACACGGAACAAAGTTAGCCGTACGAAAAATGTGAACGCCTAGCCGTTCAAAAAATCGAACGCTAAAATCGAAGTCAAATTTTTAACTGGTTTGGTCGAAAATTTGAATGGCTCAATGTGAACACCATGACCGTCTAAATTTGGGTACAGAAAATTTGGCCGACGTGGTATGAACCGTCTAAAATTTTGTACGGCAAAGGCGTGGTTGCGTGGATGCGAGGTAAATCAGCTAGAAGACGTTTTCTGCAGGTTGCGCATGGGCACTGAATAGTTAAACCTCGTAAAAAAGCTACAATTCAATCTGTTTCGTCAGTTCCGTGTTAACCTGCGAGCAAGCTCTCCATTTGGCGGATATCGTGCAAATTAGACGGGCGAGAGACGATGCGAAAGCGGGGGACGGGGGAGAGAAAGGAGAGCTTGCAACGATCTTTCATAAATTGTCATTTCCACCCCGAAAACCCCGGGACACCGCAAAGCGTGAAAACTGTTACCACAAACGTCAGCCGCATCAAAGCAATGTTGTTGGCCACTGATATGTTTTTTTATCCACTGAAAAACGAACGTCAGCGTGTCCGATCGGATAAGAACTCAATATTTTGATTCTCGTTTCGTTTACATTTGAAAAGTCGTCCACATTCAGGACACTAGGCTTCCCGTCACAATCACCAACTGGAGACCAGCGTTTTCCTGGTCTTGGTTCTCTTACGTTTTACTACAGTTGCTTAACTGATGAAGGGTTCTGGATTTCTTTTCACGAGAACTACAAACTCGGCCCGACTTATCCCCTGCTCGCAATATTCTATTGGCAATCTAACACATTCACACGTACAGCTTTGAGAGAATTAAGCTTACATCAAACGAGCCCTTGGCTGAAACGGGTTCTCGGTTCCCATATGATCTCCCTTAGAAGCAAATTTGACACATAGACGACCGTTATCTCTCACAGAATTAAGGAGAGAGAGAGATTTTCTTCCTCTCAGACCGGTCTTCTTGTACGGAGTGAGTTCACAGGGGCACCCAACGACGGTTTCCTCCTAAATGCACTGAAAACACTTTTTTAGGCTATCCAGAGTACTTTTAGATCTCTAAGAAATGTATGCTAAGTGGCGCTAAAAAAATTTTATCTGTTCGGTCATCCTAAGGCAACTTGGGTCTTTTCGAACTAAATTACAAGGGATTCAGTATTATGTTCCCGAAAATTTTAACTACAATTTAAAGTTTTACGAAATTGACAATTTTTCTGATTCCTCTCTAAATCAAATTTTCGGTTCCGAAAATTTAGGTTTCCTTTCTCTACGAAAAATAGCTTAACCTGGGGAGTGAAATGGGAAAAAGTAAAACTTCAGAAAATTGTGCCGGAATTTAGATAAGCTTCGAAAATTGACATGAACGGAACGGTCATCTAGAAATTTTTAGCCTTCCTCAATGCAAGCTATAGAAGATTCTAGGCAATTTTTGCTTCTCCGAACAGATATTTTACAGAAAACAGTCATTGGGTGCCCCTGAGTTCAGCGATCGCCGACATAACACGCGTGTTGGCCGGCGATAAGAGCATCGTGTTTCTACATTTGCCGCGAAAATTTAGGGCAGGCCACCTAGGTCTGTTTTCAATCAACTTTGATTTCCGGAACGTTATTATTCAGCCAACGTTATTTCCCTTCATCTGGGGGAAGTACAAATGAAAATTTATGAGAGACCGTTTCATGCTCTTCTTTCCTCGGCCCCTCGCGGCTTCGCCACTCACTCTCGCGTTCTCTCGCCCAAAACTAAATAGGGGGCCTTGCTCGCTAGTTATGAAAAATTTTTCTTGTGTACAGAGAGAAAATTTTGTTTTTCGTGTCACCGAAGTGTCCTGTCAAATTTTTCAGCCGGTCAAAAATTCGTTCGTGTGAAGTACTTAGGTTTTCTTCCCATTTTTCATTTTCCCTTTCCCCGTTCTATATTTTACTAAAATCCCAACCAACCAACGACCCACCAACAAATAAAGCGTTTTCATCCATGCGGCCACCATCTATGCAAATATATTTGGAACAAAAAGGATTGGTTAGGAGCTCAACATGGTGCAGTTTCATTGTTTTAGGACACAAATGTGGCCGCTGTGACGTCATGGGAAAACATTCTATACGGGAAGGATTTGTGAAGAAGCAAAATAAATTGGCTGGATTCATTTGCACCTTTTCGAGATGGGGAAAACAGCATTTGCTCGTTAGATTTCTTAGTCTCCTTTTAAAACTTAGAACCCAAAAGAAAATTCTTAACTTATCTAATTCAATTGAATTCAATTCGCCGGGGTTTTGCAGACTTTGCATAACTGTCTTCTCATATCATTAAGTTATGCAAACACGGAAAACGTTTTCTATTGCTTGATTAATAGAGGAGACTGGTTATGAAAGACAGCAAACATCAAACTGAAGATAAAAATGACAGTGCTGTAGTTTATGTTGGAAGCTCCATGACTGTGCACAATCCTTTGTTTCAATTTTATAAATTGTGACAGAATAAATTAATGCGACATTTTCATTGGTTAGTAAGAAAGGAATGCTATTGAAGGTTGTGTACCGTTAATTCCGAAAAATCTATATAAAAAACATTTAACAAAGAAATCTGACGGGCTTCATAACCATTCCACTCTATTAAATATAGTGCAAATGAATCCACCCAATAAACTCACATGGCCCAGAGAATAAAATAATTATAATTGTGTAGCAGGAGGCTCCTGGATCTAGTCACTCCCTTCAGCTCAAAAGGCGGTTTAGGTATTTAACCACGTACGTATGTCTCAACACTCAAAACAGTCAAAACTAATAGGGAGAAGACAATAAAAAAGAATATTGTATGCGAAACTTTTCCTAAAGAGTCTCATAAAAAATTTCTGGGTTATTCGTACCAATTAATCTGCCTATTAAATCGGAATTATTTGTAGGTCAACTACCATATTAGTGTCCTGTAGGCCATCCATTGCTGATTTTCTTGGTGAGAATTTGGAAAACTGTCACAAAACTGTTCATCAAAACTGTACATTAAGGTATCATTTTAGGCCATGTTCACACTTTGCCGAAAAACTCTTGCACCGGCACGAAAACCAAACGAACGGTGATTTTGGGCGCAATTTCTGTATAGACAAATTGGGTAGACATGTACAAGAGAGGGTATTAGGCCTAACTGTACGCAGTGAAGATTCCTCAACTCCCCGGAGTTTCAGCTTGTAATTCCACCGTATCATCTGTAGCTTTGTGCATTTCAGTTTTATCCCACTCTTGACGTTCTCCGGACATAAACAGGCAAAAAAGTACAGTTCCCGCTAGTAGAATTGCAAATGTTACCCAGAACACTCCTTGCCATTCTTTTGCAGACTGCAAGAGGCAAAAGACTTACTTAGTGAAAACGTTAGGCTAAAATAAAAAAGGTTGATTAATAAGGGGTCAGTTCTAAAGTAACTTTGATACCAAACAGGTCAAGTGGATAAGTCGCCGGTATCAATTATAGTTTTGTTATTTTAATAACATTTTCGCGGGTAAGATAGACAGTGTGAGACCTGCTCAGTAAAATTGGGCCTGATCTCAGGTTATATCGAAGACTCAGACATCGACTCAAATGCTGATTCAGTAATAGGCCCGCATTAGATGCAAGGACGTGCCTGATCTGTAATGGTATAGGAAAACCCATGCTACAACCTATCAAATTCTGAGCTCCTTGGCACACTTAATTTATATCTAAATAAACTGGTCTTCTTTCAGCATCATTCTTTTTTACTTCTGATGATATGAAACTAGACAAACTACGTCAGTGGTTACTATCTTACCCTCTATCGACGACAAGGTTATTGAGACATGGCCCTAGTAGATACTTCGCGGAATAAACAATCTGTCCCGGCCTTCTACCCTCCCCTCGTGACTAACGTTTTCCAGGGGGGGCTCCGCAAGAACGGGTAGGATAGAACCCTGGACGGAGATTGAGAAATACCAACCTGATGTCTCGTGATAAAACCTACAACAGTTGGACTAACGAAGCCTGCAGTGGTGCCGACTGTGTTGCAGATGCCCATGATGATACTGGCGTATCGCGGAGCAATGTCCAGCATGTTCACAGTGTATGCTGGGAATGCTAGTGACGTCGTCATACCAGCGAGGCTCATACAGACGACCACAACTGTGACGTTTAAAGAATAGCCCGCTATCAAGACTAACAATCCACTTGCTATCGCGCCTGTAATGAAACAACGAGAAAGTCTGGTTAGAGCGATTTTCGTATGACCTTGAAAAATGGTTTCCGTAAGTGTTTGTTATTTGTTTTATCAGCCAATGGATGGAAAGAACAAAACATGGACTCTTCGTTTTCCCGCCAAAGAAACCCTAATATGGAGAAGGCATTGTTCGATTGACCAATCGTGTTGCAGTATGACGTCAAAGCAATTTCTAGAAAGTTCTTCGGGCATGAAGTTTGTTTACCCGAGCGTTCGCTTAGCCAACCAAAACCCAGGTGCGTTTGTATCCGTTCGATACACCTATCAAATCGCTCTATTTCCGTTCGTTTGTTGTTTCTGTTTTGTTCGCGCGTTTTCATTTCAAGGTCATACGAAAATCGCTGTAATATTTGAAATATACATGTATTTCACAACAGGGACCTTACCAAACTACGACGACGACTGCAAGGAGAACGTCAAAAAAGCAATAGACAACTCTGCGCACTTGCATCACGCTTTTTTGTACATTTCTTTGCTGTCGCTGCACAACTACGACGTGAAATTACCAAATTTTAAGTTTACTAGAGAACGGGAACGACAAGGCGATAAATTCTACCATCTCTGTCTGAACTCGAGCGCGGTCCCCTCTCTTCAGCCCCCATCAAAATTCCCTTCTTTTAAGTAACAGGGCGAATTGGGATAAGCGCGGAAAAGTTTAAAAGGACGCAAAGTCTATTTTTCAGCCACATTTTCATGGACGTCGCTGTTGTCGGATCGTAAGGTCCCTAATTATTGAATGACGGAGACTGAGTATGATGTGAAGAATTATACAGATCGAGGACGGCCGAGGTGGATAACATTATCCGAGACCATACGAAAGCCGAATGCAAAGCTAGAATTCCTTACAAAGAATAAATTAAATGAATTTAATTTCTACAACGCTTTCGACACCGTCCCAGACTACCTAGTAATAAGCGACAACCAAAAATTTGTCCAGTAAAAGCCCTGAAACCCGTCGTAAGCAACCACGACCACTTTTGGAACTGACGGTTCTATAACTTTCTACTGTTTTAACTACTTGTAAACGACACTTATAATGCACCGCCTGATCTCTAAGTTCGCGGCCTCTAAGAATGAGAGTATTCGAAAATAAACATCTGGGCCGAGTCACAGTGTTCAAAGCTGGGTTAAGATAACCCAGGGTTAGTGCGAAATTTGAATTCAGATTTGAAAGCTTAAAAACATTTTAGTTTTAATTCTTTTTGTCTACAAGTTGATGATTGGAAGTTCTAAACATAACAGAGAAAATTATTCTAGAAAAAGAAACCCGGGTTAAATTTAACCCCGGGTTAAGAGCTAATCGACCTTCGAACAACTGGGCCCTGGTGGATCCATACTAAATTGCATTTAATCAATTGCAAATCCAGCTACCGCTCCTTCTACCTAGCCATGGCTGTGCTTTGATTCTCCTGATAATAGGATGACGTTTTTATACTGACTGAATCTGTAAGCGGGCAAGATGAAGCGGAACCTGCGTCCTGATTGGATTTCTTGTGTTCATATTGTGTTCATCCCGCAGGAAAGAGTTCTTTTTTGGCCTTAGACAATCCCCGTATTGGCCTAGCTAGTAGCTTGTTCGGTCAAGATGGCTGTACATTGGCCTCGTTCTTTTTTGCGATTCGACTTTACCACGGTCAGGATAATAACGCAAAAAAGAAGTTGGCCAATATCCAGACATCCTTGCCCTCACCCCTGGTAAATAACTCATACCCCCTATACACAGCGTATAAACCAAGCATTTGTATAAATTTAACATCCCTCTCAAATTTTTTAAGTTCGAAGTTACGTACCAGCAGCATAAAATATTTTCCGAACAGCTGTTGTAGATATTGTGCTCTTCCTCAGAATATCTGCTGCTAACCCTGACATGGGAGAACACACACCTTTAACAAGAAAAGGTGCCGCAGCTAAGAAACCCATCTAAATCAGAGAAAAATGCATTGTTTTATCAGAAATCAAACATTACCCCTGGCAAAATATATAAAAGCACTAAAACGATTTTCGTAGTTCAATTTGATGTCAAAGTATCTAAACCATGGAATGACGTTGTTTAATTCTCCTTCGGATCTATCAGTTTCGTCAAAAGCAAAAGAAAAAGTACGTAAAAAAAAATATTTACACCCATGATAGCTCAAGCTCTATTAGAGCCGATATTCCATACATAACACTAACAAAAAATATTTTGACTGAATACCAAAATTGGTTTAAAATCAATATAAAGAAGTAGAGCAGTCGCAACTTTGTCAGTTGAAATTCGCCCTTGTACAGGCTACGATTAAAAACTCTAGTTCAACCTATTTTTCGAGCTTTATTCTTTACAGAGCCAATTAAGAAGCCAATATACTGACAACAACTCAATCACACGGCCGGCCTTTAGATTCTGTGTTTATATGCACTGTGGTTCAATTTTATCTTTGGCTTAAAAGTATATTTTTATCCTCTCTTGAAGCTCACTTTCATACATTTCCACACCTAACAACAAGGGGGAAAGTAAATTTGAAGCAAGCCGGGATAAAAGCACAATATATTTGCAGTCGGCAACTCGTCTTTAAACAGATTCTTCTTTCGGACGGACATCTTTTTTAAACTGACGCCTAAATTAGTCTGTTGATCTTTAGACCCCGTTCTTTGTCAGTCTTTCTGATAAGACGGAGGATGAAACGTATCGTATCTGCGTCTTGCATTAAATGTATCTCAATCTGTGAAATCGTCCTGTAAAGTGTATTTCAATCGCTATGTCCGATTGAAGCAATTGTGATTCGTTAAAAGATGTGAGCTTCAGGTCTTTCGTGTAGCGTCGCAGTTAGTTTTTCTACTACTCTGTTCTCTGCATATAGTTACAGTGGTTATCTCTCTAAGACGGTATTTAAAGTAGCTGTCCCAATGCTGTCTGTTTTTGAGATAGTTGACTGTGCCACGCATATCGGAGTAATGTCTTAGATTGGACGTGTTGCGAGGAAAATTTGCTTCGACCAATCAGAAGCACCGCCCAAATCAGGGTAATGACTCGTCATCAGTATGGAATTTATGCGCCCGTTCCTCTGTTGTCTTTTCCCGGGGAAACCTTTGGTGGATTCGCTAAATATCGGCTGTTTTTCTCAGGCTATTACTCCCTCTGTTATACATGTATATCCAGGTGATCTGTGACGTCACTGCGGGGGCCTGGGGAAAGAAATTCTAATGCCGTATCCCATAAACTAACGCGCGCACCAATTCAATTCAATTCAATCTGTTCCCGTCAGCTTTGGTTTATGGGATATGGCATTAAAATTTCTTTCCCCAGGCCCCCGCAATGACGTCACAGATCACCTGGATGGAGTGGAATTATAGACAGCGACAGCTATATGACTTAGCATATTTACCTTAGTGATGGATGTTTTCATGACATCTAATAGAAAAATTGGCATCGATATAAGTAAAATATAAAATGCCCAGTCCAGTGCAAAGTTAGCAGCTACTATTCCCCATACTGGTGGTGACGTAAGAATTGATTTCCAAGGAATAAGAAGCCTATCGACCTGAAATACAGGTAAACCAAGAAAACGTACTCTAAGACTTCATCCACTGCGGTTGTTTACTATTTACCACAAATTCTCGGAAATTCCTGTTGGGATGTAAATGGTAAACGTTTTTTTGGCTCGTCCCACAGGAAAATTCCCGGGACAAACGGAAATTCTGAAAAGGTAGTCCCGTCTTCCCAGTTGGGACGTTCCGAATGGAAATTCGTTTACCATTTACAAGTTTCTTCAGTTTCGCACTAGTCTCATGTTGAAACTAGAATCCAGTCTAGCGCTGGGCGACAATCCAGAAATTTTAGGCAAATGGTAAACGACAGGTACCGTTCTTACCGAACAAAAAATTCCTAACCGAAATTTTCGGATTTTTTTTATAAATGGTAAACAACCTATATCTCTTATCCAGTTTTTAAATACCACAATATTTTGTTGACTATGCAGCAAATTGAAACTCAGTTTAGGTAAAGGTATATTTTTTAGAGCACTGGATTTCACCTTTAGCCTTATGTGCAAACTGTGTATGTGCAGTAACAGGTGAGGCATCGTTCCTTGCCCAGGACTTCCTTACCCGCACTGTCTGTTTGTTTTGTTTTATTTTGTTTTGTTTAGTATTTAGGGTCATCGCAACAGCATGAAGCCAATTACTGCCGACCTGTGTTGACAGTCCGTCCCCTAAACCCATGAAAAAGATAGAGCATATGTTAAGAGATAGCCCATATCACCAGGATATACGTCCCCTACTCTTTTGAATAGCAGTGTGGGTTCTTTTAAGTCCCCTTACGCTCGACAGGGTAATCTCGTATCCAGATCTCTGTGGACAAAGCCAAAGGAGAGATCTGGTCAAGTAATCAGCTAGATTGTGAGCGAATGACGTGAGTTTTGAATTCTGTGCACGCTTTGACGTGGATCTTTTGCAAAGTCTTCAACTCTCCTGTTCAAATAAATTCACTGAAGAAGTAATTTTCCGTCTTGTAAAACCGTTTTTATCATATATTTGAAGACTTTTTAAAACTTTCTCTCGGTTTCAAGATAATTTTAAAAGGGTAAAAAAAAGCGTCGTGTAGAAGTTGACGGGAACTGCGTTGAGCTTGCCATGATAATTAATTTTAAACTAATTGCTGCGTTACATTTGATGTTTCACCGAACAACAACAGCAGCAAATTAGTTGGTTCATGCTTGAGCAGTGAGTAGAACTACGTTTTGTTAGAGAAAACTTCATGGCTCTATCAAATTCGTTGTTTTTAAAACACGTCGAAACAAGGCCGCCAGTTTGAGGATATATTTCAAGCATTGTCTCTTTCATCGCCTGTCACATTCCTGACAGGCGATCACGTGCACAAATGCGATTTGACCAGATCTCGCCTTTCGGCTTCATCAACAAGAGATCTGGGTACGAGATTATCAACAGGGCGCTCAACCAACCGTGCTAACCGGCTGGCGGCTATAGAAATGTAGTTCTCGCGCTTAATTTCTCTTAATTCTCCATAGTTTCTATAAAAATCAAGAATAATCTGACTCTGTAACGTGAAACAACGCGCTTTATTTAGCTGTCGATTGTTTGATTTGTGACTTTCAACTTTAGTGCGCGTAACAGGTGCCGGTTTTTTAAAGCGAAGGGAGAAATTTCAAAGACAAACGCGCATGAGAGGAGAAAAGGAGTGGCGCCTCTTCCCCTGTTCGCGTGTTTCCCTTGGGCGCTTTTTAATACTAAACAAATTAACTAACGCGCCCGCCACGCACTCTACGTTAACCTCTTCAGCTTAGAACGTTTTTCAGCATCGCTCGTCCTCTTTACAAGTGGCTCAAAGTCTTATTAATATTACTTTCCTTACCTTGGAAAGATCCAGAGCAGTGGCTTGTATTAATGTTCTCTCTTCATCGGATATTGTGGGATGCACCGAGGGTGAATCATACACTACTACTATCCAGGCAATGTACCACACAATACCAAACACTCCTGGTAAAGGAAGAAACTAAATCAATTAAACGGGGGTGTGTGACGCAAATTTAGGCAAATTGAGTGCTAACCACAATGTCATACAAACTATTATTAACAATGATCATTATCCTTTGATATGGCTAATTCCAAGAACAGGATTAAGTAAGAAATTTTACGAGGGAAAGGTTTCCTTTGATCACATAAGAAATCCGTTTTTGACCCAATTTTTCGCGTCAAAATGGCTAGAAACAGCAATGCAAAAAAAACCAACAACAACTTGGCCAATATCTGAATGTCTAGCCATAATGGCCTTGATATGCTTGGCCAGAACGATATTTATACCATATGCCGGTTTTATAAATAACAAATAACGCTGTGTAAGCTAGTTTCTCGAGCTGAAAAACAGACTGTTTCTTTTGAAAACTATAACTTTACAATTTCAAAATTTCAAAAAAGAGCCAAATACCAAAATTAACTAGATATAGTTTATCGATGTTCTTGTCTTATCACAAGTGAGAGTACTGAAATATCCTTAAGAGATGATTATCTCTTGTTTTACCCTAAATCGATAAATTTTGGATTAATTAAGCTGCAGCCCTCCAGGGAGTCTGGGTGTGAGAATAGGGACCTTAAGATCCGAGGACGGCGGATGTCTACGACGGCGGGGGGAAGTTTGAATGCGTGTTTACCTACTTCCGGTAGCCGTCCCACGTAAATCCCCGCCGTAGCTGTGTTGTCTGAGACGTCAAAACAACTAGTTTGCCGTTTTGTACAAAACGTGAGTAGATTGCTGTGTTTTTATAAAATATCTTTTATAATTTTTGAATATTTTGCGCATTATGGAGTCAATAATGTTTTAAATTCGTTTGCTGCTCTTCTAGGACCTGATTTTTCAGACAAAAAACATGTTATTTTTCTTCTCCACTGAACAGGTCATGGCTGCAATCCGCACGAGTGCCAAGAAGATTGCTCCGTAAGTTCTGTTATTTTCTTTTCTTCACGTTTTGAACAATGAATGTATTTACGCTCAGTAAATGATCATCTCTCGATTATTTATGTTTGTGAAAGTGTCTTGCATTTGCGGTAAACAAAAAAGGGTTCTGCTTGTAGTAAAAAAAAAAGACAAACAACATGCAACATGCAACATGCAACAATAACAAAAAGAAAATAAGCGTTTATAACATTTTATTTTTATCTTTAGAACCAACATGGAGTGGACTGAACAACATGACAATTGTCTTTGTCAGGAGATTCTCGTTCTTGAACCATTCAAGGCAAAGAAAGGAAGCATAGCAAGGGGCCAAATTTGGGATAAAATAGCGAACAATCTGAACAACCTTGAACATCCCCAATTCAGAGTGACGAAGCGATCTGTCAGAGAACGATATACGCTTTTGAGCGACAAATTTAGAGCAAAGATGCGAGATGAAGAAAAGGCAAGTGGAATAGATACGGATTTGAGTGACGTTGAAAAAGCACTTGAGGAGATAGCAGAAAAAGAAGCTGTGGTTGAAGAAACAACGCAAAATGAGAAAAAGAAAGTCGATAGTGCCAAAGCAGCGGAAATGAGAAACAGAGCTCTAGAAAACCTTGGAGGGACACAGAAAAGACAAAGGAAAGATGAGGTAGAGAATGAAACAGCAGCAAGAGCAAAACGTCGAAGAAGTGGAGGTGACACAGTGGCATATTTGCGAGAAAAGAACGACCTCATGCAGAAATGGAAAATGGAAGAAATGCAGCTACAGAAGCAGCGACTAGAGGCTGAGAGTAAGAAGGAGGAGCAATCAAAAAAGCAGCATCAGGATTTGATGCAGGTCATGCTGCAGCAAAGTAAACAACAACAAGAACAGATGCAAAATTTTCAGCAGATGTTCACCTTAATGCAGCAGCAGCAGTCGCAAATTATCGTAAAACTTCTAGAAAAACAAAACTAAGTCAGGGCCTGATTTTCCATTGTGCAATAATGTAGTTTTCAGGCATATGTTTCGTGATTTTGTTTTGTACACTTGTTTTTATTAATTGTTAGGTTTTCCATGTTATTTCAGCTTCATGTTCAGACTTTTTGATTCAAATAAACTTGATTAAAGACTTAATGTTACAGACACTGGACGTTTTGTGTTCCTGATCAAGCAAAATAATCGTGAATAGTAGGAGGGTCCAAAGCAAAATACTCCGAAGTTAAGTTGCCGTACATACAGGTTAAGGCGTTTCGCAGAATGGCAGCCACAATGTACATTTTGCCAACTGCACTAAGTGAGATCTTCAAATTTTTTTTAAAGTCTAGAAATTTAAAATAATTTACAATGTCCCCGAAAAGCCACTCTACAGACATGCGAACGGAACTCATGGCTTTGTTGTATAGCTCCATTTGCGGTGTAAGTCCCACACCTCTGTAAGGTACCTGGAGGTGAACACGCAGAGGATATGCGGGGTCGCCATAGAGAGCCATTGGTTCTCTTGTTGTTGAGAACGCATGTTGCTCGAGATCTTGTAGAAGACCAGAATCCGCCAAGATGGCTGAATCATGCCTTCTGCCTTCTAAAATGAGATCAACATAAGTGATATTGTAGTTTATGGTTGGCATGAAATTTTCAAATTCAACCAAACAGCTTCAATTATAAAACTTACCTACTGGGCCATACATGTTGGCTATCATACCATTGGGTAGTGCCACAGATTGGAATTTTAGACCATGTACTCGCTTATGCCCATTGTACACAATCCTTTGGTTTTGGTCAGGTCGACAAATGCCGTACTGTTCCGTCTATAAAACCGAAACAGTTGTGTAATGGACTACCGTTTTGCTGAATTGCACGAGCGTAGGTTTCGAGAAGTACTGGGTTCAGGAGTGTATCATTCCACTGAGTTATTCTGTGATTATGTTCCTGATAAATTGTGTCCACAACAAGGCTGGAAATCATACTTAGCTCTGGAACTGGGCGGCCGAATCGTGGGATTAAATCACTGAGTCTACATGGGTACGCAAACCTTCGAAGTGCGATACACAACCCTTCAATTCCATCGCATATTGTTTCTTGTTGACATATAAAGTAGTTAGGAAGATGTAGGGCCTCAGAAAGAACGGAAAGGTCACTCTTATGAAAACGAAACTCGGATAAACACTCACTGTCATCCATATCATTAAGGTTAAATTTTCCATAACATTCATAAGAAAAATCTGGGTTTTTGGATGTGTTAACGTCATAAAGAAGAAGGAACTCGTCCTCTGATATATCGCCATCATCAAAACTTTGCAGAAGAATGCTACGAATCTCTCTGAAGGAAGCCATGACTGAGGTACTTTATGATAAAAATCGAAAATATGTAAACAAAGTCGCCCGCGCCTTCGACTTGGTCTCTTAAGGATAATTTTCGCGCCTTGCGACGGCAACATCTTCCCAGTCCCCCTCGCTCGTGACAGCCGTCGCAGACATCCGCCGCCGTCGGATCTTAAGGTCCCTAATAATCAATGCTTACCAAAGCAGTAAAAAACAGAGGCCCAGCCTCCGTCAAAACCATATTTGGTCAATAGACCGGAAATAGGCATGGTGAGTAAATATCCAATGCTAGCTCCTACCAGAAATGCAAAAACAGACAGTTTTTAGATGTGATGAAACTTAAACGACTACTTTCCAGCAAGCTATTAAAGGGGATTTTTTCATCATTTTTTTTATTATTATTTATATTTTTTTTACTTTTTTTCTCTCTTGTTTTTATCCTGTCAAGATTAGTTACTAGCCCAAACTGTTGCGGGCTCGTCATATAAGAACAAACAGTTATAATCCGCTTTAATCTTCTTTTAACTTTCTTTTCTTCCTTCTTTTCTATTAGCTGAACTGCATGATTGTGTTATTTAATTTATCTGTTTTCATTGTTCTAAGGTTACTTGAACATACATACTTCCAGGTTGTTTTGCTCAATTTGGTGGTCAGTTCTCACTAACTAACTTTGGCTTAAATTTTTGACCCAGCTACTTTAATAATGACTGTTATGACGAGTGATCATTGAGCAAAACACACACCTGTAATGGACACAGTTACTAATATTGTCCTCTCAGCAGAAGGCGCCCAGCGACTCCAGATGGCGTGGTTACATGGGAATAAGACACCCTAAGAAACATATATGCAACATGTGCTACTGCGATAGAAAGGAAGTAATTCAAGAAGGAGACCGAACAGTTCATTACTCTAATAGTACAGTAACATTAGAAAGTACTAACTGAACCTGAAAGTTTTTGAATTGCAAAGAAATGGGCAGAACCGAACTGTTGACTAAGGGCGCTTCCCATTTGTCAGAACTGACCTGCCAGATCATTCCCGTCGCAATGAGAATATCCTTTTTAATCACAACTCTCCAGCCAGATCAGTCAAATCCTAAATAGTATGCACCAAGGAGCTGGTTTTGCAGCAAAACTCTTGGAGAAAGCCTATTTCATTTTCAAACTGACTGGTCGGGCAATGGTCCGGCCGGCCAGTTCTGACAAATGGAAAGCGCCCTTAAGCTTAGTCAACAGTCCGGTTCTGCCCATTTCTTTGCATGGACGCTCCCACCATTGCTTTCGCGGACATCTTAAAGTGAAAGTAAAACTGTATGAAAGAACCTTTAAGTTGCGATGCACACTGGGTCGCTTAGTTGCTCGGCTGACAGTGTATTCTGAGAGCTGTCACTTAGCACCAACGTCCATATTATATCACAAGGCAGAAATTTGCTTACATTCGGGTGTATTAAATAAGCGCACTGAAAGAAGTGAGTAATAATAAAAATGCTGTATAAAAGCTACTACCCCTGCTGTAAATTTCCATTAAATAGGGATGTGTCACATGACCGCAAATATGGCGTTTCTTACCGCTCAAGTATAAGTGGAGAGAAGGCCAGCATAGCTTGATAAAATTTGTTAATTTGTTTACATTCAGGTTTGAATAAGCGCGCTGAAAAAAAGAGTTATTACTGAAATACTATATTAAAGGCAACTACCGCTGCTGTTTATTCCATTATATAAAGATTTGTATAATAGCAAACGTGGCATTTCTTGAGAATCGGTGAAGAAGACAAGATAGAGTGTGTCCGCATCGTTTTATTTTAATTTCACCAGACCCTAGGGTATTTTCTTGGTTAAAATTGGAACAGTTTTTGTGCAAAGTGTTAGCGTAAAAGCGGTCGCAAAAGGTAGTAGCCTTTAATGAAACTTTTTTTCTCTCTTAAGCAGTAAATATAAGTTGTCTTGTTGTCATATAGTTTCTTCTCAGTATAGAGTACACTTACAAGTACTAGTCCTTCTAATATCCTTAGTAATATCAAAGCAACTGGGCTCCATCTAGTCGCAAAAGGAGTCATCAAGGTAAACACTGATGCTACAAGCACCGCAGCTCCAAAAAGACGTGCTCCGCCCAGCCGTAAGGCCAGCCATCCACCAGGAATCTGGAACACCATGTAGCCGTAATAAAATGCACCGAGGATTATACCTGGCAAAGGAAGAGACTCAGATAACGTTTGGAGTGTCTAACGAAAGCGAAGGGACAAGTACATCATAGTGACTCTTCATCTAACAATGACTGTATGATAAAAGCACGTAGAAACTAGAAACAATTTCAGGTAATACTTCTAACGTTCGCTAACTTCTCAGTCAAATCAAATGCTGAATCTAACATTGTAGGGCTTTTCTCCGCGCGTTTTCGTTTCAGCTGTGGATCTTTTTTTTTCTTAGGATATAGCATTATCCGTTTTTAGTCATATTTGAAACACTCTAGAAACACATCCTTCTAGGCATTAATGACAATTAATCTCTTGGTTACAGCTATTGTAAGCATTAACGCCCCAACTAAGCCTTTCTTGAATGAGCGCGCAAAAAATGAGAGGAGAGTGAGGCGAGGGAAGAACTGGTTCCCTATTTTTACTTCTTTCTCAGATGCTTGAAATGTTTTAATGATACGTGGAATACCTCGAGTTCCACTCAATATTAAGACGGATAAAAGCCATCTTATTCGTCTATACGAGTTATCGTTCGTACGTAACTGTTACTGAATATACATTTTTGTAAGTTCCAGTTTGTAAATCTTTGAAAATTATCGAGTATTGCGAACGGTAGGAAAGTTATATTCTGATACCTTTCAACTCTGGATCCCATTTGAACTCTGCTTCCTGTTAAAGATAAAACACAAAAGGTAAAGGCAGGTTTGACAACGTGTTCTATTCGTCGCTATGAAGTCGTGGCTAACTTAATTTCCCCTGGTAGTGTACAACACTTAAGTATTTAATAAATCAGTGGCTAGGAACATTGGCTCCGGGAACACGGAATATAAAAGGCAACTTTTTTGAGGTGGGGGAGAAACGAGAGACTGATTAACTAAAAACTCAGATCTCTACGATTAAAAATCAGTTTATAGCTGAGACGGTGGAGAGTCGAGATTCAGTATTAACTGAAAGTGTTTGAATAGTATGGGATGTCATATCTGGCATAAAGTTCGGCTTTCTACTTGTTTTTTCAAACTTGAATCCCTCCCTCATACCCTGGCAAAAGAAAGCAATGACTCTCTCGTCACTTTGTCCCAGTGCAAACTCGGGCCTGTCTCAAACGCCTTGCGTGCTATTAACGTGCCGAACCCGGAAAGACCGTGAATAAAATAGAGGCAATGTATCAAACGTCGCGCGTAAACATAAAAGTTGCGCAAAGTTTGAAAACGGTCAAACTTTTCAGCCAACAACTCCCAACATTCTTTTGTTACGTGATCGCCGAAGCATAGCGCAACAATGTTGTATCCGTTTGCACAGCTCTTCCAACATTATTTGTTGGGGCCACACTCGCTCATTATGCATGGATTACAAAGACTTCTGGGTTGTATTCTTCCCATGGTGGACTGCAGGTCTCAAACTTGTTAGGAGTTGTTGCATCCGTTTGCACACCCAGTTCCATGTTGTTGGATGTTGTTGCGTGTTGTTGCGCAAAGTTTGAAACCGGTCATACTTTTAGCCCCGTGCAAACGGACGCAACAACTCCCAACAATGTTGCGTCCGTTTGCACGTAGCCTTAGATGATATTTCAAGCTGCAAATGTTCATGAAAGCGCAAATCTCTTCAATTTGAAAGAAAAAAAATTGATATGAAGGGCAGTAGGATTCAAACCCACAACCAAGAAGACCTAGTATACCATACTAACCACTAGACCATCGAGGTTTTGTTGGATTGGGGAAATATAATTTAACTTGTTTTGCATCGACCCCAACCCCAAAAAAGAACCTAACCAGTTTCGAAACAGTGCTTAAACCTAATCGGCAAAGGCAGTGCTTAACCCTAATCTGTAAAAGGCATTGCTTAATCCTAACTAGTAAAGGGAAAAACTACATTGTGTAAATTTCATGAGGTGTCCGAAGGGGCTACGGTCGATGGGATCTAATGATTGCTCCTTAAATCTAATAAATTCAATATGGCCACCGTATCGGGAAAAAGGTCTAATGACAAATTTCAAATTCAAACCATGAATTTTGGTGGGGATCGTACACCATAGGTTTACTGCGTAGAACCTCGTTCCGAAAGCCGAAAACCATCTCGGCCTGAACGATGCATCCGCGAGGTCACAAGGTTTCAAAAGATCAAAAGTGTTTCTCTTCTAATAATATTGCTGACCTCAAGTAGTCCTTCCGTAAAGCCAATGACAAATTTAATCTAAGGTCTATTCTATATTCTTGAATAAAGCGCTCAGTTTCGCGATACAATATACCACCGGTTGTTTACCGTATCCGTTTGAATAAGTCCTTATTTCAAGAACTGAAGATGTCGGGAATAGTTTTTATCCGACTTTGCCAGTGAATGTATATATAATGGTAAAGAGAAAATAAAGTTCAAAGCCATACGGTTATCGTAACTGGGACATAAATAGAGGAATATTTTTTTATACAGGCTTACCCTACAAATGGTTTGTCCGTCCACTACTGCCGTGTGGTTTTTAACCATGGCGCCGATAGCTACGTTCAAGTTGACTCGTAAACCAGACATAACAAAAAAACCAACAAAAATCATTCCAGACAACAAATAACGCTTTGGTAGGGCAATTACGGGCATTGTTCGTCTTGTTTGCCCAGTTCACCAATGTCCAAAATGCTTCTTCCAGAGTCAAATCGAAACGGATTCCAAGTAACATGTGTTTAATGATGACCGCATCACACTTTCATCCGAATATGATTTGAAAGCTGGTATTTCTCCAACTTTTCCATTGTTTCAACCGTCGCCAAACTACATTTTTATGCTGCTTCTAGCGGTACGCACCTAGTTCTTACCCAAAAGTTGCATTTCTCGTCAAATGAATGGTCAATTATGGCTGTAATCAACGAAATAAGCTTTTTCCCTGAGCTCATTATTTATTGAATAACTTCGTGTAGCTAACAAATAAGATACTGGTTTCCAATTGACAGGGTGAGATGTACCAGTAACGACTTATTGATCGATTTTTTTTTTCAAGCTTTCAAGAAAAAGCACGGAGTTTCAGTTTTGTCAATGCGTTCCTAGCCTTATTCTCATCGCTTACGAACCGAGGTCGAAACTTGGTGGGTTGTTTTTACTGCGACAAAATGTTTTGGGGGTAAATTTTATAACTGTTTGGAATTTTTTGTATTATTTTATATAACTTTTCTTGTTTTATTCTTTTAGTATTCAGTATTTCAGTGCAAAGGAATTAGCCCTTAAGCTAAAAACCTTGACACTTAAAACAAAGTTCATGATGACGATGATCATGATAATACAGACATAAGTTTCACTTTTTAAGTTCATTCGGGATCAAAAACCCATTTAATAAGTGAAAGATAAAAACAGTTTCTTCTTAAGATCTGAAAACGGGGGAAACGATTTTATGGACTGTAAGGCATTAATGAAATAAAAACAAAACGACAACTCTGCCCTTCTTCAATTAGGCATTGACAGTAAATACACAGCTGAATACACATGAGTTTCTTTAGGAGGAAAGCGAGTTCAGCATATCATAACCACTTCTCAGTTTAATAATAATGTCTTTATATCACAAAAATCTCATCCAATAATTTTTTTCTAGCCTCATTCCAGGAGTCTCTCTTATGTTATCTTACGTCAGTCCCATTAAGGTTGAAGTATGGAAAACGTGTGCATTAAAACTCACTACGCCAATGAAAGTCATCCAGTGAAATACCTTGTCATCAAAAGGTATTTCTAAATCTAAAAACTTTTACTGTAAGTGATCATGAGCCACTCTGTCTAGCTCAAATTTAGCTGCCCTTAGTCTTCTTGAACGTTAACGTTCACTGTTTATATTAATTCAGAACTAAACTAAAAGGCAACTTCAGTGGGGCGTCATGGAAAAGCCGGAAACCGGAATCGAGCATAGGAACGGGAATGGGAACGAGAACAGGAACCGGAACCGGAACCGGAACCAAAACCGAAGACGGAACAAGAACAGTAACAGTAATGTGAACGAGAACCGAAATAAGAACAGGGACATCATTAACCTTAATATATTTTAATTCTAATTTAATTCTAACTCAATTTATACGAAAAATAAGAAAACTAGCCTGGGATCATGCCCCCCCCCCCCCCTCCCTCCCACTGAATCTCCATATATTACGGCAACCAGAAGGTCAAAAAAGCAGCCAGTTTAAAAGTAAGGCAACAGCTTTGCAAGTGCATCGCACCTTCTGTCAATTTCTTCACCGTCTATGCACAACTACGACGTGAAATGATCAAATCTTAAGTTCTCTTGGAACTTGAACGGCAAGGCGATAAATTTTATTGTCTGTCTGACGCGGTCCTCTCTCGTCAGCTCCAGCTTCATTTCCCAATCTTTAAAGACTGGGCAATTTGAAATTAACGAGAAATAGTTTGAATTAGGACCCGAATTTCATTTCTCAGTGGTGTTTTCGCTGGCGTTACAGTTGTCAGATCTTAAGGTTCCTTTATCCTCTCGCAATAAAGAGGTTATAACACATTAATCAGGGTCGGCCAGGGGGGAGGGGGGTAGTGGATTACCAAATACCCGAAATAAACCTTCCAATATACCAAAAAATAAACTAAAACTCGTGTAAAATCTCAAAATTAAGTAAACCACGAAAGTTCTCACACTCTGAGAAGTGTAGTACATAGAGATCAAACTAAATTCTACAACCGTCATCCAAAAAGGTGATTATAGTCGATAGCAAGAGGTGGTCATTTACGAGAGGTTCCAAGTGTATTTATTTGACTGGAAAAATTTTGGACTTTTCACCAATAAATAATCACACTTATCTGAGGAAGCCTCGACTTTACTTTTCCCTTGCAATAGGGTTTAACGTTTAACAGCATATTAGGATTGTCTTTTACCGAAACACTCCGAGTTGCTTTCTGTCGTAAACTCCAGCCAATCAGACGCCAACTGTCAAAAATCTGCCTGTTCAAGTGCTTTGGTGCTAAGCAACCCGCACAAGGGGTTTAGAAGCATTGCCGATTCAGGAAACTTGATAGTAAGGCCTTTTATATTTAGGTAACTGAAGTTGGTAGGTGGCTTGGGGGTTCGTGAAACAGTTGAAACATCTGCAATCTTCTAAGTTCCCTTTTACACATTACAAAACCCGAGACGAAACCAGCAAAGTTGGCGTTGCTGTATTCCTTGCTCGAGAGTCAGGTGCTGCTAACGTTGAGTTGGCTTACGAATTCAGGGCAAGCTTTGTCAAAGAGAGAGTTCCTGATTTTAAGTCTGAGTAGGAGAACCCTTCACCTGATGAACACGTACTGCTTGCTCATGAAGAAGCTTAGGTGTAAATACGCTTGAGTTAGGGTTAGTGTCATCAAGCCCACCAGCATCATCTGTTGTCTATTTGAATGCACTTAACAGCTTCCGCAGATTCTCCAGGAACGTTTTGAGTATCTCAAGGCAAGCTTATGTTGCTATCATCTTCTATCTACCATTATTGGTGTCTGTCATAATAAGTGTGTTGGTCGAACCCTCTTCGCAGGAGACTACAGATGGTTGCCGGAAACTAGAACTTATTTTACTTGGGACATGGAACGCAAAGCAGTCAAAGGAATGTCTGGAAAGCTCCAGTTGAAATACGGTTCGCTGTCCAGATTTAAAACGAGACTTAATTTCGCATTGGACGATATTGATCTTTCAGAGCCAATATACTCTATACCAAAAATTCCAAAAAGCGTCATATTTTGTACTCAATTTTAAGTATAAAAATACTGTATATCTAATACCCCAAAATACTCTATACCCCAAAACCCTGGCCGACCCTGATTAATATTATTTGTCAGACCATGTGTAAACCAGACGTTTATTGGGCTACCATAAACTTCAGGTTTGCTACATAAGATACATTGTGCTGTGTTAAATTGGGAAGTGGAAGTTAGCTAGCAATAGACAGACCACAGCTTAAAAAGGGTATTAACACGTACCTCCACTCTCCTCCCCATCCCCATCCCAGCCAGCACTTCATCTGCCTCCGGGCTCAATTCAACCAAGTGCAATTAAGCAACGAGAACGTTGATGTCTTAGATGTCAGAAATGGAAACCGAAAGTGGATATTTTCTGTCTTTCAGTGCTTTGACTCAACAAATTCGTACAGTGGAAGGCAAAAGGAAGGCATTGAGATTCGTTGCGTTAGACAGAAGCATTCTATCAAGCGAAACATCGAGCTTCCAGTTGCTATTCATAAAGTCCGCGACAGTCAGCGTTCTCGTTGCTTAAGTTCGCTATTATGTTTGACACGAAAAAGCAATATGTCGCAGGCTTAAGATAAGAAATGTTAATAAGATTCACGTTTCAAGAGTGTTTTCTTGTTTCTTCTATTATTTCTCTGACTTTTTATTTTTATCACAATTATGTCTTTTTCTTGTCATATTTCTATACACTGTTTCCATTCTCCTTCCTATTCCGGTTCCGGTTCCTATTCCCTTTTTTTTCCCTTATTTTTCGTAAATACTAAATAACAATTAAATCCAAATTAAAATAGATTAAGATAAATGTTGTCCCCATTTTTATATAGGTTCCTCTTTCCATTTCCCTTCCCATTCCGCTTCCGGTTCCTATTCCCTTTTTTTCCCCTTATTTTCCGTAAATACTAAATAAGAATTAAATTCAAATTAAAGTAAATTAAGATAAATGTTGTCCCCATTTTTATATATAGGTTCCTCTTTCCATTACTGTTCCTATTCCGGTTCCGGTTCCTATTCCCTTTTTTTCCCTTATTTTTCGTAAATACTAAACAACAATAAAAATCCAAATTAAAGTAAATTAAGATAAATGTTGCCCCATTTTTATATAGGTACCTCTTTCCATTACGGTCCTATTCCGGTTCCGGTTCCTGTTCCTGTTCCTACTCCTTTTCGTATTCCGAATTCCGGTTTCCGGCTTTTCCAGACGCCCTTTCGGTGAGATTAAGCTGTCTTGGGTCGAACTTTCATCTCTGTTATCTTTAAAGAATAGTCTAAGCCTCTCCAAGAACTCCAAACGACTCCTTGTGCATGTCCACCTTCCTGGTATAAACCATTTAGATTTGCGCAATGACAGTAGTTATACCACCAAGCTCCTGTATACTTCACCGCACAGTTTGAGTCATGAACGTCGTTGTCTCGATCTAAGGTCGTGAACATCATATCTCTAAATAACAAAAGAAGGAGTTTGATACAAATACTGTGAAACTCACAAAACCATGAACACCAGGAACATTACTGAAATGTTATTGTGTTACGAGAAATAAGCCAATAACGCGCGAGATAACTAAACCGCAAACAGCAACGGTAATACGTTTGTGGTTTTGAGTTTTGCATACGAATCCTGAACTTTATTGTGATTGGTCAGTACACCATCAACATTCCTGAAATTATTTAGGTGTTCACGGTTTTCTAACTTTGACAGTAATCGTCTTAAGAAGTTCATAGCTTATAGATGGTTTTCACAATGACATCATCAAATTGTAAAGTCAAAATAGCGAGTTTTACAAATTCTTATTTACACTAGGTTGAAGATAAACAAAAAGTAAAACTTTGTACAAGTTTCCATTCCCGTAGCATGTTTCGCGTCGAAAATACAGCAGTTTGAACTTCCGAGTTTTGTCATAGTGCGTGACACCAAAATAGGAATGCTGTCTCGTTGGAAAAAAGTTTCTCCTCTTGATTTTCGGCAGTATGACCACGTCAAGTATTAGAAGATATGTTTATGCGCACGTATGCTATTTCTCGAGTGAAAAGAAACAGCTTTTATAGAAAAAGTGAAGTCTAGATGTTTTTGTTGATTTCCGGCGGCCAGATTGGTGCACCAAAACGGGAAAACCAATATGGCGTCTCTATACAAAGCTCTGCAAAGGTGTGTGAAACTTTTCGGCAAAAAACTCACACTGTGGGCCACAAAGACCTGAGACCTGGACAAATTGTTTACATATTAGTCTTTTATAACATTTCACTTTCTTGGCTTCTTCCACTGGACGGTTTTTAATTTATTTTTTTATTTTTTTTGTTTCGTGACAACAATCTATGGGAAATTTGACAATTAAGATATTTATCGTTCATTCAAACATTTCGCCGTTTCTGAATTACTTAATTCTTCCCTTAAATTCTTATTATTAGATAACGCTGGCCAACTTTGCAAGATTTATATCAATCGGCCAATAATTATATATTGGATGAGGTTTTTGTGATATCCAGAATTATCAAGGTCGAGGAAATAGTTATTAGCCGAGCCGGAAGCCAAGGCTGATAACACTTACCGAGATATTAAATATATTAAGACAATAAACGGAGGGTTTTTTGCGTTACCGGTTTGGGGGGCTTATATTTGGAGGGGCTTATACATGCATGGAAGGGCTTATTTTCGGAATTTTAAGGTACGTAATTCTTCATTTAAGATATTTATCGTTCATTAATAAGCTTTGTCTCATTACAGTGATTGCTTAATGTTTGTTTTGGCATTGCGTACTTAGCTGGCCTATTACACACGACCATCGAATCACCCGCGGTGCCCTGATATCCGTCAATTGTCAGTCGATAGTTGTCGCTTGCGTCAGCTACGGACAAGGTCGTGTACTCGGCATATTTTCGTACACCATCGTAATCCTCTAAATCAACTCGGAGCATCATATCAGCATTTGCAGTTAGACGGTGAAGATTATCGTTCCCTAGCCAGAACTCCCCGTTCAGATTTCCAAATCCCACTCTGTAGTCTTCCCATCCCAAGTAGAAGTCCACTGATCCATCCATTCGTCTTTGAAAGAATGTCCATCCACCGCCCTCAGTTGTCATGTCACACAGCACTTGAATGGCTTCTCCGTTGTCAGGGTAGACCAAGTACACTCCATCAGTCGTGGAACCCTTTAGGTAAAGGTCTTGACAATGTCTTGGGCATTCTGAATTGGAAAACCATTATATTAGGCCTTAAGTAATTAAGGGTACGAATAGTAAAAGTGAGATAGCCCGCGTTGGGAAAATCTGCTGCAGTTTTTAGTCAAAAAAGATCTGTGCTGGAATCTGCGTTGATCCGACTGAAAGCAACTACAGATTAAATGCAAAAAATTTAGTTCCATAAGCTACTTTAACTACTAGTTAGACTACAATTGTTTTTGTGGGACGGCAGGGGGCTGTTAAAAAGCTCTGCTCTCATGGAGTTGGTGAAGTATTAATTTAATTTTTGGTTTTGTTTACCAACCTATACATTTGCAGAAATGTCTAGCGTCATCTTCGTAATCAGGAATACACACTTCATCGTTCGCACACGGTGATTCTTTTTCACAGATACTCTGAAAAATAGCTACATATTTATCGACAAGTACTCCATTATAACAATATTGCGCACAAGAAAAATTCCTTTTATGTGAGTAGGCTATAATGAATCGAAGTTAATATAGCTGCGATTCTGCACTATGCCATCTCAAAAAGAGCTTTATAACACCACGCAATAATTCCCTGTTTTTCATTTCATATTACAAGAATTAAATTCACTACTAGCAACTTTATTCAAATTAGATCTAAACCCGACAACAACAACAGCAACACACACACTTTACTAAGAAACAGATATTTACCGTTTGAATAGTACCTACCCACAAATAGTTAAAACTAGTCGAGGCGGGTAGGTACGATTAAGTTAGGCTTATTCAGACAACTAGGGTTTTAGCGCTTTACATATTTACTTACAAGAAAGAAATTAGCTCCTCGGTTGTTTTTACCTCTAATCCTCTGTAGATGCCCCCATCTTCTCTTGTAAAATTCTGATACCCAACAAATCTATCAGAGTCACTGAGCTCACAGATTAATACATCCATGCCTAGAATTGGAATTAAGTTGTACGATAAACAGCGGTTATCTGCCACACATTCAATTTGACAAGACATTTCTGATGTCACATTCAGTTGTTTGATAGTGCTTCCATTGAGTCTTCTCCCGACAATTTTCTCTGCGTAATTACGCAATTTGAAATCTGGAAAGGATAGGAAATTTTTTGAACCGTTTAAGACGTTAACCAGGGAAATTAACGCTGTGAAAAACGAAAAGTGTGTCATTTTGTGTCACCCTCGATGAAGAGTCCGCCGCCCGCCGCGGTAAAATAGCTTCACATACAGTCTTTGAATTGAATTGAATTTCATTATGACACAAACTATTCTGAGCATAAAATAGTTCTCTCAGTATAATTAAATCAGTGGAGATCAGTTTATGCAAATACTATGTTGTTTACGTTATGAATTAAGAAAACGCCATTTCATGAAAACAAAAAAAACGGAACACATAATTTGCTTAAAATTGTTCCCTGCACACTTATTTTAAAACATTAAAATCAGGAGCTTCAAACCTCGGCCAAATATATGATTATAACTTTCTTTTGGCAAGATATCACCTAAATAAAAGAAGGGGCCTTGCTCGAAGACAAATGTTAATCATTGATGATAACCCTGCTGGAAATTATAGAGCCTAACAGGTTTCTATTTCCATCTTTGACGGCTCAGTATGGGTGCGTTCGATTGGGAAATCTGGATTTAGGTTTTAAAATCAGGATTTCGGATTTGCAATCAAACGCGAAATCTGAAAACGGATTTCAACGCTGAGATACATGTTCTTGGATTCCCTTTCTTCTATTTGTTCCCTTTTTTTTGGAAATCCGAAAAAAGGATTTGATAAACAGTTCTTAGGAACAGCGGTCTTGCACGTGCACGCTAAGAGCTCATAACCTGGCCGCACGGATAATTAGCAAAAAGAAGACGAAGGTCGCATAGGGGTATTCTCGCGATGCGTGATTAGCCGTTTTTATTTTTTTGTTTCCTTTTACCTTCTTTTTTTTGTTAACACTATTTTCGAATTCCTTTTGGCCTTTTTTTTCTTTATTCTTACTGCTGAACCTGCTGGTCATGCACTTGGATCAATATATATTTTAAGCTTTTAGGAAAAATAGTGTTAAAAATAGAGACCAAAGAGAAAAAAAACCGGTAAAAAGAAACTGAAAACGGCGTCGCCAGGAGTCGAATTCGGTTTATCTGCATGTGCAAGCAACTCCTTGACCACTGCACCACAGTGACACACAGGATTTGAAAAATTAATTTTGTCATATCAAAACAAGTTTTCGCTGCCATAGACGCTGTTTGAAGCTGGTGGAGCTGTATTTATCATGAATTCAAATATACATTTGAGGAAAATTAGCTTAAGCGCGTATTTCAGAGCTATTTCGCGTTATTTCGGGTTCAACGGGTCCACTCGATGTAGATAATCGATCGAACTAGCTTTACTGAATTTGGTGGAGAAGAAGAAGATCAACAGAGGCCCACACTCGAAAGGAATGATATGAAGTTAGGCCCGTTTAATTAGCAAAAGAATAGATGAAATATAAACATGTGTGATCTGTGAATGGAACCTCCTATTCTGGAGTCTAGACCTTGCCTATTTTAGGGGAAAAAAAAGATTTAAGTTTTGATGAGCTTGCCAGTCCCCTGAAATAGATGGCGATCCCGCAACACGGCCCGCAAAACAAATTAACAAAATTATACAATCACGGACACAAAATATCAAAACGGTTTACACAAGGAGATTATAGCAACACCAAAGCTCACACACATTCGATAAAGTAAGCGATATATAGCGATATTTGCTAGCTTCTTAGCTTTTCCTCGACCTCGCTCATCCAAACAACTGTCGTATCCCTTGCTAATTTGCACAAGCGACCCGAGGCTCTTACCCGTTACTATGTGACGTCATACTGGCAGGCGGAGTGGTTTAGCCCCAATGCATTCGATGAGCAGTCTGTTCCTTTTGCTACAAGAGCTATGACTTCCATGTAATACGAAGATACTGACGAATTCGTTGAGGGGTAAGCAATAGACGAAGCAGAGGTTAAGAGGGTGAGGAAGAGTGTGACACAGATTCAGATTCTAACGATCCTAAGGCAGAATGTGACGAGGATAATTTAATGTTTCTTCAAGCCGCCACTACACGTGGTGGACAAATGGTTAGAGTTATTTCTCAAGAGTGATGATAGTCTGTAATTTGCAATTGTCTTTCTTTTCCTTGTCATCCCTTTGCTGTGTTTTCAGACACCTGTTTACAACATTTTTCTTTGCGTAAAAACAAGATCAAGGAGTGCTTTACACATGCTGGTTATCGTGATTCGTGAAATTGAAATTTTTAGATCCGTAATTCGTGATTAGTCATTTTTGTGGTCCTTAAAAAAAATAAATGCCATGCCATGTGATACAATGACTCCCAAGTGTACGCTCCGATAGCGTCTTGTTCTGATACTTTCTTGTAAGGAATCGATATTGAGCATCCGTACTCTCGACAGAGGCTTGCGTAATTTCGGGATTTATTCCAAAAATGACGCGGTTTTGGATGAAAACGTTAGAGGCTGTCAAAAGGAATTGGAAGGCCCAGGAAGGAGGCATGTACAAGAAATTCAGACAGGAATATGACTTTTTTGTTTTGCGAGATCAAAGTGATATGTGATGTCTGATCTCGAGCACGAACAAATTGCCGCTCAAGGAGATATTGGAACTAAGAAGGTCAGACAAAAGAAGGGTCCAAACTGGGTCCATTCCCTGGACGGACATGATAAGTTAATAGGCTATCAAAATTCGACATAGCGTCGATGGGTTTTAGCGGGATCTTCCTTGGTCAGCTTTGCCCTTACTTTTTTATTTAACTTTTCAGTTCACTCGATCGTCTGCCATGATTACACAAACATGTGATAGTTCAGCAATGCATGGTGGTAGTGGCAGCGCTGTGCTGGGTCGAAAATTAATTTTGATTTGATTTGATTTTGTTTTGATTACATTTCAGTTTACTCTGGTTTGGTGTTTTTTGTTCACAAATTTTGTGCAGAATAAATTAATTCGATGTCTCTATTGGTCAGTAAGTTCAAAATTATAGGAATGCTATTGAACGTTGTGGACGGTCAGGTTCAAAAAAGCTAACAAAAACATATAACAAAGGAGTCTAACGGATTTCATAACCATTCCACTTTAATAACTATGATTTAACTAACCATCGTGCACGTGTGACAAGTTCTACAAACAGTGGAATAGAAAGTCGAATAAAATACGTGCAGTTGTTAGTTAGAGTTGTCGTGCCTTCTGCTCAGCAAACCACAGGTCACCCATAAGGCATGACCCTATTGCACTGGGCACTTTGTTCCGCACTTTTTCGAACCTGGAGCACTATTTTACATTTCCAGCACTCTTAATAAACACTTTCTTGGCTTTTGAGCAGAATTTGAGCATTTTTTCGCTCTTTGGGCAACATTTAAGCACTTTTTTTACAATTCTCCACGATGTTTAATGCAATGTTTTGTCTTCGAAACGTTTTCAGTGAGCCGTTGAAGTCCATATGGTTCTGTTCTGCTGACTTAACGATTGAAGAGCTTGACCGAGTCGATCTTGGGTTTATATGTTAATATAGAGTTTTTCTTCGAAAAACATCGGTGTTTCACTTCTATGGTCAGCTATTAGAAAATCGAGAGTGAAATCTTTGATAAAACTAAAAATGTTTATGAACATCTGCTGGGAGATAATTAAAAACTTCGAGCAACTTTCGAGCACTATTTCTAAATTTCAAGCACTTTTTTCAAAAATTCGGTCACTACTTGAGCACTTTTTTGCCATGTTTTGAGCACTTTTTCGCGAATATTCCAGCGCAATCGGGACATGCCTATCACCCATCCAGGTGTCACCCCTTACCCCACCCTTACCCTCTACAGACGACAAGCCATCTCCAGTCTACAATAATAACAACAAACTTTATTTACATGACTGTAACAATTTAATTCTTAATTTTAAAGTAACTTTGAAATAAGAAAGGAGGAAAAATTCAATCATCACTTATTTTTTACCATTCTTAAGAGAAGTTATTTAGGAGCCCAGTTTGTCTCTCAATTCAAAGCGTCATGAGTTGAATGAAATTAATTGAATGTTTATAAAATAAGTCAGTAGAATGGCTCTTATGCATGTTTACGTCAGACTAGCCTCTTTTGTAAACAAAATTCTGCTCGTACGTAATGTTTTGGAATTCATATATGGAAGACTTCTCAACGTTCACTGTCGGGAAAACGTGACTTGATAAATTTAAAAATTTATTCGTCTGACATAAACATGCATTGAGGCAATTCATTAGATTTGATCACAAGGCCTCATTTGATAGTAGTCGTAGAAATGGGATTTAAGGATCTGTTTTCGAAATGGAAGTTCATGTTCCTTGTGGACGAGTAGCTTGAGCAATTTAATAATAAATGAGTTTCACCTTCAATTTTGTTACAGTTGCAGTGACTACATAAATTTTCGTCACGAGGTATATTATCGTATCTACCTAGGGTGCGACATTTAGCAGTCACAAACTCTTACTTAAGGGTGTTCAATACTCGGGGGGGGGGAACTCCCATATGAAAGGGGCGGGGATGCTCGTCGTCTCGCTCAGGGGTGTAAATTTCAGATTTTGGTCTCCCTTAGGGTGTTCTCGGCAAAACACCATTATATTTAGCGGTAAAGGTCTCTTTGAGGGTTGTACTCGAAGAAATATTAAAAAATTATATATTTTCAATTTGTTTTCTGAT
Organism: Porites divaricata; assembly: GCA_038088405.1. Taxonomy (NCBI): domain Eukaryota; kingdom Metazoa; phylum Cnidaria; class Anthozoa; order Scleractinia; family Poritidae; genus Porites; species Porites divaricata. The sequence goes on from JBBMOI010000002.1 coordinate 46,978,951, forward strand.
TTACTCCATTCAAATCAAAGTTTAAAATGATCGCTTCTAGGGGTCAAAAAAAGGTTGGGCCACGCCCAGTTTGGTCTCCTTTAGGGGTTTAATTCAAAATTTCAGACGAGCATCCCGGCCCCTTTCATATAGGAGTCTCTCCTCCGGGGTCCAATACTTGCCGTTTTGTTCCAGTCGTGAATTAGTTTCGTGATTCCGATTGCTACAACTTGTACGAGTGATACAAATCGCGATCGTAGGTAAATTCTTCAGTGCATTTGTGCGACTCGTACAAGTGGAGATCTAGAATAGGATATAGTGAAATAATATAATGTATTATTATTAAACGTTAAAACTCATCTCATAAGCGACACTAGAATTAAAAGTTGACAGAGGGAGCCGTTTTCAAGTCGGTTACGACTCGTATAAGTCGTGCAACTGCTTGAACTACATCTCATCTGAAACACAAACATGTGTATTGCATAACTGTCCTGTTATTTACAAGTGAGTATTCCTCGAGAAACAACTAATAAATGTTAACTCCTAACAAGAAGAAACTGTAAAGAATTAGCCTAACTTTGAAATCAGGAGACGGTTTAAAAGTTAGTAAAAATCACTGTAACAAATCTCAAACGAACTTGAGTTAAAAACGTATTATAAATGACAATTGTATGTCAGTTTTTTCAAACACAAAAACAGAAATGTCAATCTTAAATGCTTATCCTATTAAAAAGGGCGCTTAACATAATCTATCCCGAGGCAGAGTCATACGCTCATGCCTTACAGTTAGGTAAACTAGATAGGTTAGATGATAGAAGAGTACTCCTATGCTACAAATATATGACGAAAATGAAGTCCCCCAGCCACCCTCTGCACCACCTACTTCCCAGCCCACTTGTGGACGCGCCTAACTACAGCTTAAGGCAGAAAACACAAAAGTATTATGATCTTTTTCCGGAACATGCAGGTCTGTAGGACAAAGAGAGTGCAGGACTTCTTTACATTAAAATTTTTTTAAGTGATTCAATTGTCTTTTTAACTTTATATCTGTAAATTACTATACTCTAGATGTTGCCTTATTATTGTAAATTTAACTCGATAATTCAGTCCTTTTTTTACTGCAAGAGAGTTTGAATAAACTATTTATTTATTTATTTATTCAGGTATCAAGAGACTAAGTTTAAATCTATATACACATCTTTACTGTTGTTCAGAACAAATCGGCCCTATCATTAAAAATTAAAATTATTTAATTTAAAAAAACGTACAAGACGTGCAACTGCTTAAACTACATCTCATCTGAGACACAAAGATGTGTATTGTAAGACAAAACTGTCCTGTTATTTAAAAGTGAATATTCCTTGAACAGCGACTAATAAATGTTTCCTCCTAACAAGAAGAAACCGTAAAGGATTAGCTTAACTTTGACATCAGGGACGGTTTAAAAGTTAGTAAAAATCACAAAAATGTAACAATAATCTCAAACAAATTTGAGTTAAAAACTTACTATAAGTGACAATTGTATGTGAGTTATTTCAAACACAAAAACGGCTATTGTCAATCTTAAATGCTTATCCTATTGTATTCAGGTCTCAGAGACTAAGTTTAAATCTATATACACATCTTTACTGTAGTACAGAACAAATCGGCCCTATCATTTAATTATGTAATTAACAAAAACGCGAATTTAATCCTGCATTTGTAAGGACAAACACGAGGGAGTTGGGAAAAAGGACCATCGTTTTGTTCATCAACTTTTACTGCTCTTTCGATGACTTTAACTTGTGAATATCTAACGTCACGTTGTCTCCAATAAGCATAAATGGCGCCCACTGCCTCACCTCGGATAAACCGTTTTCTCTCATCCACTTCATGGCCTGTTGAAGAGATTCACTGGCGCTTTCCCCACGAACAAGGTTCTCGTAGAAACGACTCATGAACTGCTCTGTTGCTTCGTCTTCTATGGCCCACAGTGCCGCCAACACTGAGCGTGCACCGGATCCTAAAAACGCGCGAGCAATTCCAACAACTCCCTCGGCACTGATCTGTCCTTCTGCACTGTGACAGCAGCTAAGGACCACCAGTTTGGCTCGCAGTTGAACTTTTGAAATGTTCTCCATAGTCAATAAGTAGTCTTCTTCTTGAGGCTTCCTATCAGAGAGAGGTGGAGGGGCAAGAAGAATTTCACCTCTTTCAGCATTACCGTGACAAGCAAAATGTATCAGAGACACAGAATGAATGTTTTGAAGGACTGCCTGCTTTGTAGCTTGTTTTCCAAGCAGAGGTTGAGTACCGAACAGTTTTCCAATCATCTCTGCTTCTTTATTTGCGAAAGGCAGCCTCGATATCTGCCGAAGATTTCTGTTGTACAACACTTCACCAACATTAGGGTCCCCGACTATCAGCACACCAGTCTGACTGTGATAGTCTGCCGGACTGTCCTGAATAAGCTTTAGAGTCGTCAAAGAGGGAACGATGCGGATCCTGAAAGACTCCGATAAACACTTTCCACTTTCTTCTTCTAACGCTGCAAATGGCACTTTGTAAAAAAGGCGATCAGGAACAATAATGATTTCAGGCTCATCAAGATAGTCGGCTACAGGAGCAATAATCATTTTATAGACATAAGCAGGAGTAAGCTCGGGTTGCTGGTTGTCGTATTCATCTTCCTCTACAATTGGACGTTCACACCCCTGCTCCGAGTAAGCGTTTGAGGGAAGCCAGGATCGATCCTCGCACTGTTCAGGAGCTAAGCGAAGCACTTCTCTGTAAATTTCGCGACAAAGCAATTCAGCCACTCTGCTTGCTGGTCTACAAAATTCATTTACTTCTATTTGCCGGAGAATTAAAGGGCTGTCTGCTTTAACAACCCACAAATTTATCAATTGTCCTAAGTATGATATGTAAAGACAAGAACAGTTGGATTCTTTCTTGAAGATACTTTCAACATAATCCCATGTTTGTGGACAGACTGGTATTTCGTTTTCTACAGAGTACCGAGCTGCCATTAAGTCTGCAAGGGCCCTGGCTCGCCCAAATTCTTCTGTGTAAAAAGCTTCATAAGGACAGTCAGCCTTACAAAGAAAGTCACTGAAACATCGGTAAGTATCAACCATTCGGTCAAACCACGTTATCTTGAATTTATCATGAACTTGGAGACGTCGAATACCTTCTATCTTATTCAAAGTGACAAAGGCATTTGATTTACCTTCAGATGTGTTGCCTTCTTTAAACATACAAATTGAAAGAAGCAAGTGACCAACTGACTCGTCTTCGATGTTCCCATACTTTCCTCCCAATACAGTGGCTTTTTTGACGTATTCTTTAGCCTTGACATATTCACCGAGAGAACGAAAGATATCTCCTACGTTTAGATAGCAACCGACTTCTGTTTTCCTGTCACCAATTTTCACTGCGATTGCAAGTCCTTTTTCGTAATGTTCTTTAGCCTTGACATATTCACCGAGAGAATAAAAGATATATCCAAGGCTTGCATAGCATTTGGCTTCTGTTTCTTTGTCGCCAATTTTCTCTGCGATTGCAAGTCCTTTTTCGTAATGTTCTTTAGCCTTGACATATTCACCGAGAGAATCAAAGATACCTCCTAGGTTTAGATAGCAACGGGCTTCTGTTTCCCTGTCACCAATTTTCACTGCGATTGCAAGTCCTTTTTCGCAATGTTCTTTAGCCTTGACATATTCACCGAGAGAATCAAAGATAACTCCTAGGTTTGGATAGCAACCGGCTTCTCTTTCCCTGTCACCAATTTTCACTGCGATTGCAAGTCCTTTTTCGTAATGTTCTTTAGCCTTGACATATTCACCGAGAGAATAAAAGATAACTCCTAGGTTTGGATAGCAATGGGCCTCTGTTTCCCTGTCACGAATTTTCACTGCGATTGCAAGTCCTTTTTCGCAATGTTCTTTAGCCTTGACATATTCACCGAGAGAACTAAAGATACCTCCCAGGTTTACATAGCAATCGGCTTCTGTTTTCCTGTCGCCAATTTTCACTGCGATTGCAAGTCCTTTTTCGCAATGTTCTTTAGCCTTGACATATTTACCGAGAGAACGAAAGATACCTCCTAGCTTTAGATAGCAACCGGCTTCTGTTTTCCTGTCGCCAATTTTCACTGCGATTGCAAGACCTTTTAAGTGAAGCCCTTTTGCTTCATTGTATTTACGTTGACTTCTGCATAATTCTGCCAGTGTAAGGGTTGTGATTAGTTCCACTTTTCTCTCGATAACTTGTCGAGAAGTGAAGAGACGTTTTGTGCCGCGTTTTATTGGGTGACTGTGAACATTCTCAAAACTTTTGACACACTTTTTGTCTATATTTCCCAGTGTCTTATGCTCGAGAAAAAACAAAATATCTTTACACATCTCTATCGCGTTCGCAACCCGATTTGTGTTGCGAAGATATTGGGAAACTAAAAGAAGACTTGTCAGCAGAACTTCGTCTTTGTTGACCACATCAACCTCTCTGAGAAAATAAAACCGAAAAAACAACGAGGAGGAGATTTAGTTACAAAATCCACCAATTGTTCTTGAGAATAATAATAAACCCGTGCACATCGTGCGTTATTTGTAAGAGTAATGGGTTGTTTTGAATATGTTACCATGTTTGCCAGTGAGAACAGAACACTAAATGCTCTAGTCTTAGAGTTCTGTAATCAGCAAGCCGTCTATACAACGGGAACACCGTATACCTCGGCCCCATCTTTTTTTAATTTATACTTTATACTCTATATGGCAGGCCATTAGGTTCCCAAAATCCCCGTGACACGCCATACTATCAGTTATTCCGCCCCAGTCTAGTCCCCAGGCATTCTCTCGTGCCTCGTTGTCCGAACAAATAGAGCGTTTTCACTCACATGGCCAGCATCTATGCAAATTTCTTGAAGCAAAAGAAAGCGTTTGCATAAGAAAAGAGTTCAACTCCCAGAGGATTGGTTTGGGACACCAATATGAGCTAATAGGGCCACCGTTTCATTGTTTTGGGACACCAATATAGCCGCAGTAACGTCATGTGAAAACACTCTATTCTGGGAAAGGGTCTGTGCAAGTCTATTGACGTCACGTAGGGTCCATGTTTGAGGAAACGGAGAAGGCCTGGGGACTAGGCTAATGTTGTTCCTCTTATTTCCAAATATGAAGCGATAAAAACACTAGCATGCTGGATGGCTAGCTTTTGTGGGTCTGTCTTAAAAATTTACTCGTGACGTTCAAACAAATTGATCAAAATCTATTCCCTTTTTAAATAAAAACTAAACCATAAACTTATCATAACATAAATCGCAGCCCAAACTAATTTATATCTTAGGGGAGCCCTGTTCTGAGGTTTTCTATTCTTCTCGTTTGATACCGTAGAGGAGATAAAAAAAATCAAGCTTTTGAACGACGGTGAGGGTAATGCTGTATGGTGTCAATGATGTTGTAGAAGCAACAAAAACAAATGTCAGCAGGTTTTTTCCTTTATCATCTCTCCTGCTAATTCATTAGTAAAATTTTAAAGCATTCGTAGAGCACAAAATAAACTGACTAATAAGTTTTTGAGACAGACCTAGAAAAGCTAATGATTTTTTTTCTCAGACCAGGAATAAAGGACTTCAGACAGTATCGAATGACAGGTTTGCTTAAAAAAAACTGTTTTGAAAATTTAGGTGCTTTGATATCCCTTGTCATCGAACTCTTCAATAGATGCCATGATATAATATCACCCTGAATAAATTTCTGTGGGGATTTCATGTCAGACATTCTCTTGGTGCTTTGATGTCTTTACGGCGTGACTGATGTCATGTCATCGTAAAGTGCTATTATCCTGACTCTGTACCCATTACCTTGGTAGTCGAGGATTTATTTATTTTTATATCGTATTCCACGTATTGTTTCTGAATTGATCGAATACGCGTGTATATATACACGTAGCCTGCGTAGCAGGCGTCCAAAAGAGGTATAGGATAGGGAAGAAAAGGCAAATGGAGGGGGATTGGGGATTGCTTTCGCGCTTTTCTCCCTCCCCAGTCCCTCTCCCCTTTTTGCGCCTGCCACGCAGGCTACATACACGAAAATCGAGGGCCTCGATTCAAGAGAAATTACGTCATTGTGAAAGAGGAGAAAGCAAAACTGTGATGAACATGGTGCTTCATTTTAAACCACGCATGCTCATCACAAGACTCATTTGCATACAATGCAAGTCTGACACGTCGCGATTCTTATCCCCAGTTTCCACGGTCTCCGCTGGTAACACCAGGGACCATGATTCCCCTTATGGTGCGCACACAAGCAAAAAAAAAGAAACGCTTGTAGAGTCTCGCTACTAAAACAAGCGAGACTAATAACTATACCCTATCTTGGAGTTCACACATTGGACTTTTCTAATCAAAATAACCTGTATGACTGACACTCCTAGATACTTACAATTCTATCTCCATGTTTTATCCCTTTGAGTGAATGACGGTCTATTAAATTCAATCTCCTCCAGCTGAAATTAAACGAGGAAAAAAGCAATTACACACTTTTATTTAATAAGAATGTTGTTTTTCCACCCCAATTTAGCTGACGAACTTGTGGCCCTCTAAAACGCAGAAATACAAATAAAAAGAAAACCCTCACTTACAATATAGCTATTTACATGTACAATAGAGATAATTTTTGTGCATGTTGGTAATTAAAATTGCTTCAAAACAAGAGAGAATGAGTTATTCTCTCTTGCTTATAGTTAAGGCAAAGTAGTAGAGTAATTTTTAATTAAACTGAACCATTATTTTAAGGCTTTCTTTTATTCCCAAGTGTTTTAGGGTGTAATACCAAGGCTGACATAGCTTCTTAATTCGTTATCTTGCCATTTTTTTTATAGAAATCTTATGCTCACAAGTGACTGAAAAGGTCATTATCTCCTTCATTTTACTTTCCTAGGTGGACGTGTGAGCTTCCTAAATTACCAACTTGACACGAGTTGTGCTCCTTCTTTTTAGCCGTGGAACGAGCGCGAAAGAATGTGTGCCGTGATAATTTACGGATATTTCAGTTGTTGGAAAAACAATGTAACGAATGTTACATACACAGTTGTTGGTGTACAATGGACTCTGGATGGAATTTTCGGTCTCCCTCTACAGTCGTTTTAGCTTCCTTCCTTCACTAAATGCTTCAGTTGAAGGTAACGTAAAGAAACTGCTTTGGAAAAAAAATGCGAATGAAGCGTGGTTTTGTGAAAATTTCCCTCGAGAACCACCCTTGGTCAGAAATGTAAACAACTGCACTTCACGCAAGCGCAATTAACGCAGGCGCAATTTCTTTTGTCTTTATAATAATTGTCCCTCGATGACACTTCACGCAGGCGCAATTTCTTTTGTCTTTATAATAATTGTCCCTCGATGCCCGACTTCAAGGTAAAAATTTCTTTCGAATTCTGCAGGTGTAATCGGGGCAAATAGTTTAAAACACGAGGCGAGTCAAGCGTTTCAAACTTGATACTGACATAAAACACGAAGTGAAAATGGCTGATGTTGCTCTATTCATACTTTAAATAATCCTCAGCTTTTTTGTTATTTTTCCCGAGAAAATGGGGAAAGCAAACTCACTTATCCGTGTTTAATGGCATTTAACATAAATTTTCGTTCCGCATCAAAGGTAAGAAAAAATCTCCCCATGTAAGAGAACCAAAACAGTCCTGGATTCTGGATTTCACAACGTGGATTCTGGATGCCAGGTACTGGGATTCTAGTTTTTGTAAGTGGAACGTGAATTCTAAATTCCAATCGTTAGTGGTTAGATTCCGCAAGCAAACTTTTCCTGAATATTCCGGATTTCACAAGCAAAATGTTCTCGGATTCCGGAATCCGGGTCTCGTTACATTGAGCGAAAAAAAGCATACAATATTCTTCTCTGACTTTATCCTCTTCTTAATAATTAGATACTTACATAGGTCATAGGTTTTGGCCGCAACCAAAGTGAACCACTTTTAGTAAAAGTTGGATTTGCGTGGAGCAAGTTTAATATAGATAAGTGTATTTTTATGAAAAACGCTAATTTACTAATACGTTTATCGGTTAACAAAATTAAAGAAATAACATACGAGGATGCATCTCTCAATTTCAAGAGCGCATAACCCCCGGCCATTTCATGCAAGGCTAACCCCATTTAGGCGGCAATTCGACATAAAACGAGTCCCTCCAAGAAGGGGGAGGAGGAGGATTAGGCTATTGACAAAATGGTTGTTTAGTGGCTACAAACTAAAGAAATCTCGCCGCGTCGGGTATTCACCGATCATGGCAACTTGGGACGTGTCTGTTCATGATTTCTCTCACGTTTATTACAGTCTGAGGGAGGGGCAGACAAGTCAAATCGTCAAGGATTAAAATCCTTAAATTAGCTGCAATCTGTTTTCTGACCTGTAGAGGCAATTATTCTGTCATTTTCTTGCTCCATCGTCATGCGTGAAAGAAGTGGCAAATTTTCTTGTAACAATCGAAATGGGGTTCTTTTTTTTCTATCTGGTCTTTCATTCACATTTGACGATCTGTAATTTTTTACCCAACCTACCGACAAAGAGGGGGTAAACGTTTGCGAGAGGGGCGATGAAGAATAAAGAATGAAAAAACTTCACCCTATAATATTGGTGCATTTACAGAACTTAAGGCCTTAATTTACAAATGCCTGCATTAGACTAAGAGTAATGTCTGATTCAATATGACTTACCAGATGTGGTACTATAGCAGCTGAGATTTATAAAAACTTCTCGTCAGTGCAGCAGTGTGTCTTCCCTACTAGCAGAAAAAACCGAAAAGGAGAATCTGCTAGCAGGGAACAGCGTATCACAAACTATCAGGCACGTCTAAGATCTGGATCTTGATATTGCTCTGTGGGTGAGTTAAATAGAAGATATTACTTATGGCCGTGTGGAGATACGAAATTTATCTTCGAGTGTTGAAAAATATTTCACGAGTGAGAGAAGTGAAAGAGAGAAGTATTTTTTCAAGAAGAGAAGAGAAATTCGTATCTCCAAGCGGCCATGTATTGTTCTATTTATCATGAACATCAATGAAATACCAAGCCATGAAATTTCTCTTCCCTTGTTGAAAATATATTTCACTCGTTCGCTACGCTCACTTCAACAACTCGAAGAGAAATTTGGACCTTCGCGCGGCCATGTGATATCCTCTATTTCTTTCTTTCCATTACCCTGCTCCATCTATAAAGATAATTCTTCCAAGTGGTCAGGGTTTCCGTAATGAACATTTCAAAGTCCAATAAAAATAAATCCTTTGTCGGTTTTAAAAATGTTTAGCCAACTGAGCCTTGAAAGAAGGCAGTGATGGCAACTCAACCATGTTTTGCGGCAGGCTGTTCCATTCTTTTAATTCTATTTATTGTATGGCTACAATAGTTCTCGCGTTCTGATTGGCTGCTGAGCGGGCAAGATTTCCTTGTAATAACCAAACATTATTAGCTAGGTGTCCAAGGGATATACAATCTGTGTTTAACTTGATAGTGGACATCCCTGTTATAGTCAATTGACAGCTGTCAAAAAAGGGTATCCGCTGACCAATGTCACATGACTTGTAGTTGTCTGCTGACCACTTATTGGTTTTAACTAATCGCAGGCTCAGTTACTTCCGGTGTTTTATATTTATTTAATAACGCTAAAAAGTCCATATGATCAATAACTTATTAACCTCGTCCGTTCGATCATTAACTCGGCCACGTCAATACATCAGGACGGATGACTGAGATTTCCCTTTAATGACCGAACGGACGAGGTTAATAAGTGGTATAACCGTGACGTGGTGAGTTAAAATCTCCCAACCCAAATCGCCATGAAAGTAGCACTAAAATCTTGTATAATTTCATTCACGGAAACCTTATCAAAGACATTGGCTTAATGGAAAGCAAAGAGGCCAAGGAGCGTCAGTGTAGAACGGAAAAATCAAGAAAGGTTCTTGTTTTTAAATTGTCTAAAATCTTCCGGAACGCGAGTCGATTACAATTCATTTTTATCTGAGATAGAGAGATATTTTTAATATTTTAAAATACTTTAGAAAAATTTGTAAACGTAACATACTTCATCATTTTCTCATAAAGGAAAACACTACATCACCCATCTCGATGGGATCAAAGAAAAAATTACTCAACACATGAACTCAAACAGGGCTGGCGGGAGTAGCGCGCAAGTGCTGTAGCTTTTTGGCAGGGGACCCGCTTCACCGGCGAAAAATGTCTACGCATGCTCTGCAAAAAAATGACACGTGATCGATTTCGGGCAATGTCATTGGCTCCGAGGCAAAAATGCCCGTGGAGATGAAAAAAAAAAAAGGCTGTATTTTTGACAGTGACAGCGTTGCGGTTTTCTTGCTATAGTAAGAGATCAAAAATTATTTCGGTGAAAGTTTTGAGTGGAATGTTTTCTCTAGTAAATTTAGCGTCCTAGAAGCGGCGGACAAACTTAGTGGTGGCTATTTGTCGGAGATATTGGCTTTACAATCGCCTGCTTGGGTGCAGAGGCCATGCCAAAAAGGTGGGTATTTTTTACTTTCTATGCTTACTGTTAGTTTCGCGTCACACGGTACAACAGGAAATTGTAAAGGAGTGAAAGAAAAATTATTTAGCTTTGTTTTGGTATATAAATAAGCTTGTACCGAGTGACGCGGAAGCGACAGTTTTGTTAAATGTGTATCCCGTTTTTGTGTCAAAATTCGACTTTAACATTCGACAACATTCGACTGTTGATCGAAAAGCGTATTTCAACGCTACCCAAAATGTTTTTGTTGTTTAGTTCGAGTTTCCTATCACGGATTCAACAAAAAAAAGTAGAGGGATAGACATTTTTGGGCTTTGTTTTGTTAATATGACTTAGCTTGTACTTTGTTGCTCGAAAAACTATATTTAGATGCTAAATCTCCGTGTGTTTACACTGTTTATGGCAGAAAAATAAGCTTACGCTTGGTTCAACTTAATCTCGTGTCACTCGGTACAAAAGAAATATTCTTAGCCATTGTCTTGCTGTGTAAATTGGCTTGTGGCTAGTGGATCGAAAGCGGCCGGGTTGCAGCAGTTTTCTAAAGTGCGTAGTTCGTAACGTCTTTTTGTCGATCGGTGCACATTTCATTGTTGTTGCACGTTATAACAGCTTTGTATGTTACAGAAATTTAAGTTCTATCCAAACTGTCGAATGAGAAAATGTGAGAGTGTTTTCATTAAAATGCTTAGACCGTCTTGGAGCTACAGTTCGATAGGTCCAGCAACATTTTGATCTGTAAAAAAAATTCTGTTTACAATGTGCACAACTGCTTGCAATTTTATAATTGAAGGATCGAAGTTTTGATTATTTTGCTCATAAATTTGGCTTGGAATTACTACAATTTTTACACACAAGGCTTTCAGTGGGGGGTGCTTCTTTACTTGAAAATTGGATCCTGGAAGGAGAAGAACAGGGTGATTTTTCTGTGAATGCTTTTGTTTTTATATGCATTGTTTTTGGCTTAAATTTTGTGGGAGCCAAGTGATAAAATGAATGACAGACTTAACATGCTACTAAGTATTCAAAAGCTCTTTCCAAGAAAAAAAATCATCACAAATTAAACTTACAGGAGTGTAAAGCTTGGAGTAAACTTTGAGTCTTAATGAAATTTTCGTCGGATCATGTTGATGAATGCAGTTGTGTAGGATGTGCAGTTTCCAATTTTGATCTTCTGTCAGAATTATGAGAGGACACTCACAGATCTCATTCAAAAATTATAGTTTCATTGTAATTATCGTTTGTTTCTATTCCTATAAACTTCTCATCAGGTCTACATTTTGCATGAATTTTTAAATTCATGCAAAATGACATTAAAATGTCATATATCTTTGAAGTGGTTGTTGTTTCACAGTGAAGTAGCTTTCACTTTGTTTTTGATTTGAAGTTCAGTTTCTTCTTAGTTGTTGGCTAAGGCAGTGTTGAAGTATCTGACATGTTAACATACTTTACTTTTCATTTCTCTTCAGAAAAGATTGATTGATCCTGCATCAAACAAAGAGCAGCCTCACAAACAAGATTTTTTAATGAAAAAATGTGTACTCAAGGAAAGCACATGTCCCTGACAGTGTCAATAGAATTTATTTATGGAGATATCTGGGTTTTTACTCCTTTGTAGCACTTTAGACTATATGCATCACTTTTTTAACCTTCATATACTGAAAAAATATAATCAGTATTTTTTCAACTAACACTTGAATCAAAGTTCTCTTTAAAGACGGCTTTAAAGTTTTGATATTAAAATTGCACCCGTTCTCAATGAAAAGACTGAATGCAGACACTAAAATTCATTTAGCTCGTGTTCAAGCTTTTTTTGTAAATTGGAAAGTGTTGCTGGAGAAAAAGTATTTTTGCTTTACCTTTCAGGGAAAAAAAAAAATAATAAAATAACTACCAGGTGTCTAAGCAATTTCAAAGGACCCATAGTGTCTTATTTATCTGCTGCATTGAGCTGTGAACAAACGCCGTTCTTTCTGGTGACCCTGCTTTTTTCAGAAACATTGTTGTCCTTTGTGATCCGAAGTTGAATCCCGAAAACCGGCCAAATCGCGAGCATCGCAGGAAACGAATCCCATAGGAATAGGTGAAAAAGGATAATAAAAAGTCTAGGCTATTCTAAAAATATCCGATGTGCATTTGCAACTCATATTAAGCCGCAATTAACCTTCTTTCCCCTGGAATAAACAAAGTATGGAGGTATTGCCGCCATTTTGAATTTGGCAATGTCACGTGGTCGCGCGACGACCAATCAGACATTTTTCGCCGGTGAAGGGGACCCGCGAGAAGATTGAGAGGGAATTTCCCCCGCGCGCGGACTCGCCACTCGCTAATCGCGTGGCAGCTCCGCCGCTAAAAAGGTATCTCGATCCCGCCAGCTGCGCAGGCTAACAAGAACTCAGCCCTGCATCCAATTTGTATATTTTGCTGCGATACTCCGTCACGGAACGAAACAAAATAACGCTTCTAGTAAAACAAAAGTAAAGACAGGATTAGTAGTACTTACTAAAACACCTTCTTTCCTGCAAGTGAAGGACCATTGAAGGCTTTTCCTTAATATACTGAGATACTGAAAGTCTTTCTACACTATCATAGGGCTATTTCTTTACATTGAGAAGTCTATTTCATATTTTTTTAGTTTCATTGACTTATTTTGATTTATATAGAAAGGAAACCAGAAATAAAATGGAAAACTACACAAAACTATATACAGTGGGAAATCTATTATTTTTAAACAAGGGATACAACTAAATTGTAACTTGTCTGTGATATAAAAATAGCTGATAGCACTAAGCAGATGCTTGCAAAGACCCTTTTTTAGGGCTTTCCGTAATGAGTTGTGGCACGCGTGGATTTTTTGGTTTCGTTTTGGCTTTTTCTTTCATTGGTGTAACGTGGCCCAAAATGGCAAACAGGCTGAAAAAACAACCAGCAGAAACTAGAATTTATAGAAAATTCTTTCGTTTTATGGAACACTCGAAAACGAAAACCGTTTCCAGTATATACTGGCTTAGTGCAAGGGCACATAAATATTTTTCTTCTTTTCTTATTGTTTCGCTTGACTTTCACTTCCAGAGCCGTCACCAGTTCAAAAAGAGCAAACAACTCTAAAGAAAGATGGGATGCACACGTTTTGCAACTCCATACATCAACAGTGCCCTTTCTTTTCTTTTTTTTTTTTTTTTTTTTTTTTTCTTCTTTTTTTTGTTGCTGCGTTAGTATAGTATTCTGCAAAAATCTAGTCTAACTTAGACTAGATTTATAAGAGACTCAGTGGGCCTCCAAATCAGTTTATAGAGTATTTTATTTTAAGACTAAATAGCAGTGGCGAATTCAGGGAAGGCCCCCCCCCCCTTATTTTTAGGCCATACGGGGGGGGGGAATTTTTTGGGAGACTAGGCATCCCCCTCCCCCCTCCCTGTAGTATTTTAGTCTTGGCTCTAAACCTTCTTAACTCGGTCAACAAAAACAAGTACTGCTAATGAAATAACTCTCAAATCAAAGAAGATGTACAATTTCCTCTCAGGCAGAATTATAGTCCGCGTAACTGGCGGGATTGTTGTACCCAAGGTTACTTTCTTGGCAGCGACACGAAGTGAGAGCAGCGAAGCCGCGAGGGATTTTAATTTGACTTGCTCCCAATCTTCACACGGCTCCGCCGCCAAAATACTGCAGCGCTCGCCTGCCAATCTCGCCAGCTGCGCAGGCTACCAGAACAACTTACCTTCAGACTTTGATAGATTGTGCTTTCAAAAGTAGTATTTCTTAAGTGATGCCAATAATTATGCTAGTTTTTGTGCATTTTGCTTGTTTTAGCAAAAACATGCTTTCAAAAGTAGTATTTCTTAAGTGATGCCAATAATTTATGCTAGTTTTTGTGCATTTTGCTTGTTTTAGCAAAAACATGCAGAAATTTTGCTCCTACTTTTTTACTTTAAATAATTTTGGTCGAAACACATCAATAACTAAGCAATGGTTACATCTAGAAACTTTACTAGACAGTGCATAATTCGTTGTAAAAGGTGTTTGCAGTGATTTATGAATGTAGAATGGTAAACCATTGAAACAACAAAACTGTCTGACAACTATAAAAACTCAAACAATTGGCAACCAACACGCGGACTCCATCTTGAGTATCCGAGCTAATGCACATGCGTTCAGTCCCGTGGAAAAAAATCTCTCAGAACTGCATTCTAAGCGGAGCTATAAAATTTGTATCTGTTCGGTCATCTAATCGGAACTTGAGACAAGGGCTTCAGTATTATTTTCCCGAAAATTTTAGATGCAATGTACACTGAATTTAACGTATTACGAAACTGAAAATAATTCTGTTTCCCCTCTCCATCACATTTTTGAATCCGAAAATTTTAGGTTTCCTTTTTTCTACCAAAAATAGCCTAACTTGGGAAGCAAAATGTGAAAAATTAAACTTCCGAAATTCATAGGGAATTTATTGTAATTTCTTGTCAAGACTACGCTTGCCACTTACTATGTGAAATTTTAAAAATGCCAGTTGTTTCGAAATTATGGAAATTTGTGACATACTATTGTATAAAAGGATCAAAATTGTGTGTGGTGGGGAGAACTCAGAGAAGACAAAAGACCGTGAGATAAAGGCTTGTAAAAAAAATCCATGATTTGGTTGGCATTGATAATTGGAATAACTTAAAACTAATGGGGGCGCAAGAATCGATAGGCCTTAGTCACTTTCTAGACTTTCAAAAATGTGCTTCGTGAGGTCGATTTGTGGCAAGTCTAGAGAGTTTCGAAGGTTTCTTGCTTGTGCTTGAGTTTCAATTAGGCCGAAATTTCATCTCCACGTGTTTCAGGGAATGCCACTGGTTAGTAAATGAATACCACACGACGCCTTGTGGATAACTGTGACCTCCTTGGTACAAACCATTGAGATTAGAGCAATGGCACTTATTGTACCACCATCCTCCTTTGTACTCAACCGCGCAATTCTTTATAGAATACACATCATTGTCTTTATCCTGCGTCGTAAACATCATGTTTCTAAAGAAACAAAGACTATGGGTAAAAGACAATTCTCCTCGCAACAAAAACAACTGCGATATTAAGGTGGCGTGAACCAGTATTTTTGTAGGCATACCTTAATTCCATCTTTCAATCTCTTAGAATTGATCTTTATTGTGACAATTATTTATTGAGGTTGATCAAACTCGTTATTCATTATTCCAGAAGACTCGTAGTAAACTAAAAAAGGTGTTTTCACTTTTAAATATGATTCTTTTTTGAAAGCAAAAAATCGAACTGCTTTGGTCAATCGACTGGGCACTTGACTGTAGGCCTGGGTCCGATTCTTGGCCGGATCAACACTCAGTCAGGGTACTTATACCCTATATGGCAAAACCGGAAATTCCGATTGGAAATTTTAATGGCAAATGTTTTTCTAGGGAGTGCAGATTTTTAGAGTACGTGATCTTGGAGAAGAAAGGTGGCAGACGTCTATTACTCAACACTAAAAGATCAACTGACCCGCAAAGAATGCAGTTTTGCACCTTCTGTTACGAAACTCAATGGCTGTTGAACGATTTAACCTGTATCATTTTTCGTGTGTACTTACTTAGCTGGCCTAGCACAAACGACCATCGAGTCACCCGCAGTGCCATTATATTCTGCAATCCTCAGTCGATAGTTGTCGTTCGCGTCAGCTACAGAGAATGTCGTGTACTCGGCATATTTCCGGACACCATTGTAATCCTCCAAATCAACTCGGAGCATCATATTAGCATTTGCAGTCATACGGTGAAGATTGTCGTTCCCTAACCAGAACTCCCCTTTCAGATTTCCAAATCCCACTTTATAGTCTTCCCATCCCAAGTAGAAGTCCACTGATCCATCCATTCGTCTTTGAAAGACTGTCCATCCACCGCCCTCAGTTGTCATGTCGCACAGCACCTGAATGGCTTCTCCGTTGTCACGGTAAACCAAGTACACTCCATCAGTAGTGAAACCCTTTAAGTAAAGATCTTGACAATGTCTTGGGCGAAAGCATTCTGCATATAAAAAAGGAGCTGTTGAAGTCAGCAACAGATTTCTTAATTACCTGGCAACTGAACGGAATTGGTCCATGGCTCTTGCGGTAGTGTTAGGGACCTTAAAAACAACACTGGAAATGACTACAGAACGAAAACGACTGCTACGCAGGCGTCTACTCAAAAACACCTAGCATTTTAGTGGTACCCAAACTTTTTGCTGAATGACTTTCATCCTAGGCTCAAGTCTACTTAACTGATGTTTAAAGTATAAAATGGCCCCTGTCCTTCCTATGAATCTGAGATTTCTAAGGTTGACTCAAATATGTACAATTATGACAATCGGTCTTCTGGATTAAATCTTTAACTGCCAAAAGCAAGAACAAACTATTTAAGGCATACTTTTGCTTTCACAGCTTTTTAACTTTGGAATTCTCTCCCTTCTAAAGGAAGATTCTTCTCTAAAAAAATTCAAAGCTTATGATCAGGTCGTATATACTTAATATATAGTTTTCTTCCATTTTCTTAGTTTATAGAGTGTGTGATCTCTCCTTAGTTTAATCGTTAGATATAGAAGTATATTCATGTATTTTAATTTATTAAGCAGGGGCTTTTAAGAAGAACAGATACTTTATTTCAAAGTTATTTGATAAAGGTCAAACTGACGAAAATGAAAAGATGTGTCATCCACATTTTTGTAGACGCCTTACCTGAACCTATACATTTACAGAAATGCTTGGCATCATCTTCGTAGTCGGGAACGCATATCTCATCCTTTGCACACGGTGATTCTCTTTCACAGATACACTGAAAAATAAAAGGCAAGGTAGACAAAAATGAGACTTTATTTTTTAAAAAACAAGTCTCCTTTTGTCTTCTTTTCGATCGAGGAGGAGAAAAGAAGACTCTGCCTGAATCGCTCCAAGCCTGCGAATAAGCCCTCCATTTGGGGGAGTCACGAGAAGTCACGTGAGAGCATGTTTCGCTCACCATAAATGGAGAGCTTGCTAGCATTCTGGACTAATTATTAGTCAATCTTGTTTTTTCTCGTCAAACTGATTTTTCGAGTGCGAGAAACCACTGGATCTTTGTGACCCCACTGTACCAAGCACACAGCAATCACTCACTGGCCTTGTTTTAAACTGTATTTTAGCAACATGCAGAACATGCTCAACAGAGACCTTATTCGATTCCTGTGGAATCCTTCATGAGTACGCCAAAATGGAACAAGAGAAATAAAGGCTCTTCGGCAGGTGGAGATTTGAGGGTAGCAATTAGGGATTTCTAGTTCAGTGGACAGAAAGTATAGATTTGCACCAAATTTTCCCATTGTAAATATATGTTGCAAAAAAAGGGCGGGCAAACTGACGTGTAAATCAGGGCTAGTATGCAAAACAACTAGTTTGTCTCCTGCTAGTTGGGGCCTCTAATTCTGACCACGTTATGTTTCATTTCAGTAGACTCTTTAGTTTATGATTACCTTAGTGAATTCGGTAGAGTACCTATAGACATAAGCAGCCTCACTTGAAGTTGATTTACAGTGTATATTTTAAACCTCTCGAAAATTAAATTTCACGTTGTTGCAAAGAGGTTTCTCGAAAATTTCATGTGTGGACGTGTTTTACCAAACAAATCTCTCTCTGGTTACTTTTTTACTTTTTGTTATGGCCAAGCGAGATTTCTGTCAGTGAAATTATCTTACGATTCACGTTTATGAAAATACAGCATTTTGTGCCATTGTGGCTTGATCCCCGTTTCCTGATTAAATGTAAGTGTACCACAAAATATTTCATAAATTCTCCGCTCTATTCACTGACCTGTATTCCTCTATATATTGCTCCTTCTTCATCTATGAAATTCTGATGGCCAACAAATCTATCTCCATGATTGAGCAGACAAACGAACATCTCCATGCCTAAGATCGGAATTAAGTTGTAGGATAAACATCGGCTATCAGTCAGACATTCAATCTGACAAAATATTTCTGATGTCACATTCAACTCTTTGATGAAGCTTCCATTGAGTCTTCGCCCGTCAAACTCTTTTGCGAAATTACGGAACTTTAAGTCTGAATCTGATAAGAAATTCTTCGATTCAGGGGCCGCAAGACTTGCAGTAGATGTTAATAAAACCAACCACAAGCCTACCATTTTCTCTGCGGTATAAAACATAAAAAGACTGAAAAAAACCTCTGTTGAGATTGAAAGAAATTCGGCTTGATCTGATAAATAATTCAGAAGCAGCCGCGTAAAGATCCCCATCGTGTTTACGCACATACCATGGTTACCTTTTTGATCATTCACCCCTAAGATTCCGCTGAACACTACATATTCGCGATCAGCCTTCAGTCTGCCTTAAAAGGTAACTGAAAGACCCAATTCTTGATCATCATCTTCCCTAATGTTGCCACCTAAAAATCCCCAAGCCTCAAAATTCCATGATTCCATTATTGTGGCAAGTTTTGCGCTTTTTTCATGAGCTGAATACAATTTTTTCATTGAAGATCTCACAGCAGCTGGATATAGATGTAATTTACAAAGTTTAACTCCAAACACAATAACAAGTGATGGAACACCTTTTTAAAATGCTAATAAGGTTGCTATAAGGTTTGAATCTTTGGATTAAATGAGAATTTTTATTATCCTGCTGTCTTGTCGCTTGTGTGTTTCATTAAGGAGCAAGACATATACCAAGTAAAGGTAAACATTTAAAACACGAGAATACAGGTGAAAAGATAAAACAGAGGAAAGCAAGGGGAAACTGGACTGAAAAGAAAAGGAAACAAGGCCAGAGGGAAGCAGGGGCTAGGGGCACCCAACGACTGTTTTCTGTAAAATATCTGTTCGTAGAAGCAAATGAAAATCTGGTGAAAATCACCGCCACGTTTGATGCCGCAATGTTATATACATTATGAAATTCGCAAAAACAACGTCCCTAGCAATAGAACCAGTCTTTCACGGTCGCGACTATAAAAATAAACACAAAAAATAGCCGATTCGATAAAGTAAACGGGCGCTCATATCCCGATATTTCCCGGCAATCTTGCGGCCACGTCTCCCAGCCAGCATACAATAGGGGTGGTGGTGGGTTTGTTATAAAATCATTGCACTATAAAATAACGTAAGTACCCTTTTCCTTTTGCAGTCTTTCAAGTTTCTTTTCCTTTCACGCCAGCATTATCAACTTTATATCATATTCCCCAGATGGGAAAATGTCTTCAAGTACAATTTAAAAATACCTGTTGCACCTCGTTTTCGAGGCTCCGATACACTAAATTCAATACCGACCCCAGAAACATACCCGGGCATGGCGCTGGATTTGCGGACATTTGCTGCTATTTTCAGCCCAGGGTGGGGCAATCTCGTACCCAGAGTCTTCTGGCTTTTTGGTCAGCGGGGCAACGCTGGGGACATCAAGATAATAGAGCGTTTTGACTCACGTGTTCAGCATCCATGCAAATTTATTGGAACATTAGAAAGCGTCTGCTTAAGAAAAGAGTTCAATTCCCACAGGATTGGTTTGGAACACCAACATGGCCGCCGTTTCATTGTTTTGGAACACCAATATGGCCGCCATGACGTCATGTAAAAACGCTCTATCGATGCTTTTTATTTCTGCGGTCGAGATTTGATTTCCCCAGCGTCTTCTTTGGCGTTACCCCGCTGACCAAAAAGCCAGAACGCTATGGGTACGAGATTGAGGATAGGGCAATTGAATCACTTTTGTAGCGGGATCTTTGACTTTTAATGCACCTAGCGGAGAAGAAAAACATTCCATGAATCAAACAACATCAAAGTCTTCTCAATTCTCTCCTGTCACATACAGTAAACAGGTGCACTTTATTTGCACAATAAAAAAAATGTCTGTTGTGAAAGGTTTGAACCCAGGAGTCATTTCATAAGTAGGTTGAATATGATCGTCCGGGTGAAAGTCGTCCTGAATAGGGCTGTTGTTGTTGTCAGTGACTGACGTTTCGACAAACTGTGCAGTAGTCATCTTCAGAGTCAAAGTGTGTTTATCACGTCAGTTGATAGTATTAAACTCTGGTTATTTCCCTCATTGGTCAATAAAGTCGCGATGTTATTGGTCTTCTGCTAGTTAAGCCGTTACGTTTACCTATTGGCTATGAAGACTAAGGGTGTCATTGGTGCGTTTCGATCCGTCTACTGTCACAGTTAAACAGTCTTGTATTGTTAGTCAAATTGCCGGTTGTCCAGTCATTCCCTCGTGCTTGAGTCCGCCAATAAGTCGTTTGTACGGTGTAACTGTGACAATAGACGGATCGAAACGCACCAATGACATCAAGTGGCTTCATAGCCAATAAATCACGGCTTAACTGACAGACGACCGATAACATCGTGACTGAGGTTGAGTTTCTGGCTGACAGTCAAAAATGACATCAGCCGAACGAAAGCTAATGAGTCTAGTTTCCTATGTTAAGTGTCTCTTTAATGATTCTCTTGCTCTCATTGGCCCAGAGCTATTGGTCCATTTAACAATTATTCCAGCGGTGCCTGCTGGATATGACGTGGCTATAACCTTAATTAGGTCGAAATTTCATCTCTGCGTGTTTAAAGGAATACCCAAGGCCTCTCAATGAGGACCACGCGACGCCTTGTGCGTGTAAACCTCCTTGGTACAAACCATTAAGATTAGCGCAATGGCAGCTATTGTACCACCATCCTCCTTTGTACGAAACTGCACAATTTGCTCTAGAATTCACATCATTGTCTCTATCTTGCGTTGTAAACATCATGTTCCTAAAGAAATAAAGGTGGTTGTTAAAACACAATTCTCATTACAAAATCAGCAACCGTGATATTATATCCGTTCTAATTTATGATTCATTAGACTGGAAAACTCATACAAAACTAACACAAGTTTTTAACGTTAAAATTTACTTTTTCATATGAAAAGAACCTATCGAGCTGGTCTGTATACATGAATGTGTTGCGGTAGACCCTGGTAGACCCTGGTAGACCCTGGTAGACCCTGGTAGACCCTGGTAGACCCTGGTAGACCCTGGTAGACCCTAGTTCGATTTTCGGCCTTCGGCATTTGGGGCTTCAAATAATTGAGGAAAAGAGGCGAAAGAGCCATAGCTTTGCTCGACTTTCAAAAATAGGTGCACCCTCCAGTCTTCTCAGAAAAGGACTAAAACGTACTAAAATTGTAGGTCCTGTGTCACAGTGTTTTCATTAAATCTAACTGTATGTGGGACCCATCGGCACGATGGGTCAATAACGATTCTCTGACAGCGACCACTCGTCGAACCCATTAATCTTGGTATAGATTGGGCGGGTAATTTGTTAGGAGAGATCTTAAATACAGTTGTAATTATAACCTCTCGGTCTTTTTTCAGGTGCCGCAATAGCTGCGTATAAACAGCATAGCTGTATAAGAAGCCAGTGGCGGATCCAGACCTTCAGCTCGGGGGGGGGGGGGGGGGGGCAGTCATCCAGACCTTGAGATAAGTCAATGTGATTAGTGATAGGTCTGGTTTCGCCTGTAGCGTGGAATGTGTATGAAGTTTGTCCGTCAGATATATATTTGCAAGTGAGACAGTTTTTTCCGCAAGGGTATGAGCCACGGGGCTGGTTGTGTTGTGCAAGGTTGCGAAGTTGAGCCCTCACTAGAAAATCACTGAGGTTACTGCTGCGTCTATATTAAAGCTACAATGGGTGCAGCTTTAAAGACGTTGTAGCAACGGGGGGATGAAATAAGGATGTGAAAAGGTTTGCGAATAATGGATGAGATGGAACGAAGGGCTGGGTTGTAGGTGATAACAAAGGGAACACGTTCTGGTTTGTCCAGTGTGGAAGTGAGTGCTTCTGTCCGTGTGATATTGTTAACTCGTTGTATTTCCCGTTGAAGGAAATATCGGTTATAACCACGTTTGTGAAGATAGTCAATAGGTTCATTGGTGCGTAGTGTGAATGTCTCGTTGGTGGAACAAATGCGGCGGAGTCTAAGAGCTAGACTGAAAGGAATAGCACGTTTGGTGTATGGGATGACATGAAGAATGTAGTAAGTATTGGTGTTTGTCTGTAGGTTTGGTGTAAAGGTCAGTGACGATTTTGCCATTGCGAAGTAAGACGTTGACGTCGAGAAAGGGTATGGATGTGAAGGAAAGGTCGCATGTGACTTTTATGGTGGGGTGAATGTCATTGAGAAAGGAAGTGAATGTGTCCTGTACTGATCGTGTCCATATCATGAAGATGTCGTCTATGTAACACCACCAACGGAGTCTTTTCAACAGAGCACAACGCTTCAAGCTTAAACTCACCCGCTACGAACATCATAAATCCAATTATATTTACTATAGTCAAAAGATAATATATTCCCGACTGTAAAATCAGCCTTGCTTTTTCGTCTCATATTTTCACTTATTGCTGATTAGATCCTTTATTAGGATTCGGTCCTTCTTTTTTGTAAGCTGGTCCTTGCTTAAAAAATTGAATTCATTCCAAGATGGCATCTAACTTGCCTCGAAGATTGGCTTTACCGAGAGGAGCCTTTGATTTTCCCCGTTTTCTCTCGGGGGGGGGGGGGGGGGGGGGGCATAATGTAATGACGAAAAAACTTTCTGATTAGATGTAGTTGACGCGAGAAAAGGCCATCAATAATGCAATTTTTCCGTAGGTGTGTATCCATTTTTAAGGGAAAATTGGTATGAGGAAACACGGCATTTACAGCCCAGTTTCATAATACTATGAATGCTCGTTTAAAACTGTGTGCTCTGCTTTGCTAGACATAGGGGAGCAGAGAAGCGAGTTTTCGCCTTCGAAGGCCTCAGCGAACTTCTCTTATTCAGCACTCAATAAAAGCTCTCTGTCCGCGAAATTGTAGCCTGATTTTCAGACGGTCCAGGTCGCTCGCGGTTACTCATTCCCTAGAGAATCTCAAATTTAAAAAAACAAAATTTTCTAGCGGTTTCGCTTATTTGTTAAAGTAGATTAAAATGTTCACAAAACCGCTAACAAGAGCGTCTCGATACATAATGAATAAAATCCTTCCTTCTAGCAATCGGTTAGCGCTATCTCCATGATCTCTACGTATCTCTCACACACGCTATTAGAAAGATTGAAACTACTATGAGGTGAAATTGCATTTCAAAAGCGCTTTGTTTTCTACAGATAACGATCGAACATCAAGATTGTCCATTTCTTACCGTATTTCTAACCATAAAAAACTTCATCTCAAATTATTTCGATAATGCTCTTACAGATTTCGCTTAAACTTCACGAACATATATCGAGGCGGCTATTGGAGGAAAACACTCCCGTTAACGATTTTGGAACAACAGTTCCCAGTGCCGAGAAATAAGGCTGCAAGTAAAATAGACAATGGCGTCATTTCGTTGCTATGTGAACTCGATGTCATTGCAACCCTGATCATACCAAATTTTCTTCTTTATCTAATTCAGCTGTGATGAAAATTTTTCCAAATTTATTTAAAAAGTCGACGTAGTTTATGCTAAAAACTTGGGAGGTATTGACCCTGAAAAAGCCTATCGAGCAACCTTAATTATATTCCTACGTACGTACTTAGCTGGCTTAGCACACATGACCATCGAGTCACCCGCGGTGCCATTATATCCCGCAATCGTCAGTCGATAGTTGTCGTTCGCGTCAGCTACAGAGAATGTCGTGTACTCGGCATATTTTCGTACACCATCGTAATCCTCCAAATCAACTCGGAGCATCATATCAGCATTTGCAGTCAGACGGTGAAGATTATCATTCCCTAACCAGAACTCCCCGTTCAGATTTCCAAATCCCACTCTGTAGTCTTCCCATCCCAAGTAGAAGTCCACTGATCCATCCATTCGTCTTTGAAAGACTGTCCATCCACCGCCCTCAGTTGTCATGTCACACAGCACTTGAATGGGTTCTTCGTTGTCAGGGTAAACCAAGTACACTCCATTAGTCGTGGAACCATTTAAGTAAAGGTCTTGACAATGCCTTGGGCGAAAGCATTCTGCATAAGAAAACATGAGCTATTCACTGAAGCCAGCAACAGATTCCATGTCTTAATTAACTGGTATATAAAAGTTACTGAACAGATTTGGTTCTTTTGTAGTCGTTTTATTGGGCTCCAAAACAGCTCTAAAAATCACTAAGATAACCTAAAAATGCAACAGAGGAGAAAAAGGAATCAATCCTCTTTTCACCCTCTATCAAATTGTGCGAGTATTCAATAATCCAAAATTATTCGAGTGAAGGGGTGAAGGGTGGAGATCACTGCACCCATAAATATCATTTTTTTTGTTTTTTTTTGTTTTGGCCTTAAACTGAAAAAGCAATTCAAGTATTTCTACTGAGCTCTGTAAACTTTTTGTCTTGAATAAAAGCTGTGACGATTTACGTCTTAATTTTGCCTAATTGCATAAGTGCTGATTAGATAGGTAATGTTACTCCTGGGCACTGTCTTCAAGGACTGGGAGAACAGTTTAGATTAATCCAGATATGTCTGGACGCCTTACCTAAACCTATACATTTGCAGAAATAATTGGTGTCATCTTCGTAGTCGGGAATGCATATCTCCTCTTCGGCACAAGGTGATTCTCTTTCGCAGATACTCTAAAAAATAAAAGCTTGAAGTTTTGCCCGTACCTGACTGAGTCAAGATCAGCAATAGGACTGTTTAGCTTGTAAGTTTTGTTGATAATGCTCTAAAGACAAGGGAACTGTTTCTTTCAAATTTCGTCTTATTCACGTCCATATGTACAAAGGGCCAAGTTTCCCTGGGACCTTTATTAGGAAAACAAAACATACAAGCTAAAGAAGTCTATGAAACGAAATTTTCCTGAAAGAACTGTAAGGATCCACTTGATATAAAGATCCCGGTTTGTAGCGGGGCAGCTCTCGCTCAACCATGGAGCTTAATTCCTGTTACACTCTCGAGGTATTCTGTACTACCCTAATTTTTTATTTTTTTTATGCGATCCCCATTGCAGGAGGACTTCGGTGTAGCGAAACGTTTGGCAGTATAATGATATTGCACCTTTCGAACTTTATTACGTTCGTGAAAATGAAGCAGTTTGTGTTATTTTTGCTGGAATCCTGGCTTCCTAATCGTATATATAAGGGTATTTCAATATTCCATTACATCGCTTTATTACTGACCTGTATTCCCCTATATATTGCTCCATCTTCGTCTATGAAATTCTGATGGCCCACAAATCTATCTCCATGATTGATCTGGCAAACCGACATCTCCATGCCTAAGATTAGGAGTAAGTTGTAGGATAAACATCGGTCATCAGCTACACATTCAATTTGACAAAATATTTCTGATGTCACATTCGACTCTTTGACTAAGCTTCCATTGAGTCTTCTCCCGTCAATCTTTTTTGCGAAATTTCGGAACTTCAAGTCTGGATCCGATAAGAAATCCTTTCCATGGACCGCAATACTTGCAGAGGATGTTAATAAAACTATCCATAAGCCTTCCATCTTCTCTGTGGTATGAAATACTAACGGACTGAGAAAAACGTTTCTGTTAAAAACTGAAAAAGTTTCTGCTTGATATAAATAATTCAGAAGCAACTGGATAAAGTTCCACGTCGTAAGTCTATATGTTTACATGTATACCATGGTTACCTTTTGGGGTTGATGTTTTTAAGCAATATATTAATGCAGCTTTATTGCAAGATAATAATTTTACCAGTCTTAGCCTGGGGTCAAGCATGTAAATCTTGAAAAAAGCAATTACACACTTTTATTTAATAAGAATGTTGTTTTTCCACCCCAATTTAGCTGACGAACTTGTGGCCCTCTAAACCGCAGAAATACAAATAAAAAGAAAACCCTCACTTACAATATAGCTATTTACATGTACAATAGAGATAATTTTTGTGCATGTTGGTAATTAAAATTGCTTCAAAACAAGAGAGAATGAGTTATTCTCTCTTGCTTATAGTTAAGGCAAAGTAGTAGAGTAATTTTTAATTAAACTGAACCATTATTTTAAGGCTTTCTTTTATTGCCAAGTGTTTTAGGGTGTAATACCAAGGCTGACATAGCTTCTTAATTCGTTATCTTGCCATTTTTTTATAGAAATCTTATGCTCACAAGTGACTGAAAAGGTCATTATCTCCTTCATTTTACTTTCCTAGGTGGACGTGTGAGCTTCCTAAATTACCAACTTGACACGAGCTGTGCTCCTTCTTTTTAGCCGTGGAACGAGCGCGAAAGAATGTGTGCCGTGATAATTTACGGATATTTCAGTTGTTGGAAAAACAATGTAACGAATGTTACATATACAGTTGTTGGTGTACAATGGACTCTGGATGGAATTTTCGGTCTCCCTCTACAGTCGTTTTAGCTTCCTTCCTTCACTAAATGCTTCAGTTGAAGGTAACGTAAAGAAAACTGCTTTACAACTGCACTTCACGCAGGCGCAATTAAACATGAACAAGGATTTTGCGGTTCCGGTTTTGGATTCTTCTAGAGCGTCACGTCCGCTGCCGGTTCCTCCGGAAAAGGGTAACGAAGGCTTAAAACTAATTAGCGTCAAAAGCAAATATCGGGTAAGATCGATCCGCTTGCCTCTTGAAAATTTTAATTTTGATTTCCATAATGCCCCTTATTTCAAAATGGCGTCAAATTTTGTTATTCTTTTGTCTTTATAATAATTGTCCCTCGATGCCCGACTTCAAGGTAAAAATTTCTTTCGAATTCTGTAGGTGTAATCGGGGCAAATAGTTTAAAACACGAGGCGAGTCAAGCGTTTCAAACTTGATACTGACATAAAACGCGAAGTGAAAATGGCTGATGTTGCTCTATTCATACTTTAAATAATCCTCAGCTTTTTTGTTATTTTCCCCGAGAAAATGGGGAAAACAAACTCACTTATCCGTGTTTAATAGCATTTAACATAAATTTTCGTTCCGCATCAAAGGTAAGAAAAAATCTCCCCATGTAAGAGAACCAAAACAGTCCTGGATTCTGGATTTCACAACGTGGATTCTGGACGCCAGGTACTGGGATTCTAGTTTTTGTAAGTGGAACGTGAATTGTAAATTCCAATCGTTAGTGGTTAGATTCCGCAAGCAAACTTTTCCTGAATATTGCGGATTTCACAAGCAAAATTTTCTCGGATTCCGGAATCCGGGTCTCGTTACATTGAGCGAAAAAAAGCATACAATATTCTTCTCTGACTTTATCCTCTTCTTAATAATTAGATACTTACATAGGTCATAGGTTTTGGCCGCAACCAAAGTGAACCACTTTTAGTAAAAGTTGGATTTGCGTGGAGCAAGTTTAATATAGATAAGTGTATTTTTATGAAAAACGCTAATTTACTAATACGTTTATCGGTTAACAAAATTAAAGAAATAACATACGAGGATGCATCTCTCAATTTCAAGAGCGCATAACCCCCGGCCATTTCATGCAAGGCTAACCGCATTTAGGAGGTAATTCGACATAAAACGAGTCCCTCCAAGAAGGGGGAGGAGGAGGATTAGGATATTGACAAAATGGTTGTTTAGTGGCTACAAACTAAAGAAATCTCGCCGCGTCGGGTATTCACTGATCATGGCAACTTGGGACGTGTCTGTTCATGATTTCTCTCACGTTTATTACAGTCTGAGGGGCAGACAAGTCAAATCGTCAAGGATTAAAATCCTTAAATTAGCTGCAATCTGTTTTCTGACCTGTAGAGGCAATTATTCTGTCATTTTCTTGCTCCATCGTCATGCGTGGAAGAAGTGGCAAATGTTTCGCATTTTCTTGTAACAATCGAAATGGGGTTCTTTTTTTTCTATCTGGTCTTTCATTCACATTTGACGATCTGTAATTTTTTACCCAACCTACCGACAAAGAGGGGGTAAACGTTTGCGAGAGGGGCGATGAAGAATAAAGAATGAAAAAACTTCACCCTATAATATTGGTGCATTTACAGAACTTAAAGCCTTAATTTACAAATGCCTGCATTAGACTAAGAGTAATGTCTGATTCAATATCACTTACCAGATGTGGTACTATAGCAGTTGAGATTTATAAAAACTTCTCGTCAGTGCAGCAGTGTGTCTTCCCTACTAGCAGAAAAAACCGAAAAGGAGAATCTGCTAGCAGGGAACAGCGTATCACAAACTATCAGGCACGTCTAAGATCTGGATCTTGATGTTGCTCTGTGGGTGAGTTAAATAGAAGATATTACTTATGCCGTGTGGAGATACAAAATTTATCTTCGAGTGTTGAAAAATATTTCACGAGCGAGAGAAGCGAACGAGAGAAGTATTTCTTCAAGAAGAGAAGAGAAATTCGTATCTCCAAGCGGCCATGTATTGTTCTATTTATTATGAACATCAATGAAATACCAAGCCATATGAAATTTCTCTTCCCTTGTTGAAAATATATTTCACTCGTTCGCTACGCTCACTTCAACAACTCGAAGAGAAATTTGGACCTTCGCGCGGCCATGTGATATCCTCTATTTCTTTCTTTCCATTACCCTGCTCCATCTATAAAGATAATTCTTCCAAGTGGTCAGGGTTTCCGTAATGAATATTTCAAAGTCCAGTAAAAATAAATCCTTTGTCGGTTTTAAAAATATTCAGCCAACCGGGCCTTGAAAGAAGCAGTGATGGCAACTCAACCATGTTTTGCGGCAGGCTGTTCCATTCTTTTAATTCTATTTATTATATGGCTACAATAGTTCTCGCGTTCTGATTGGCTGCTGAGCGGGCAAGATTTCCTTGTAATAAACATACATTATTAGCTAGGTGTCCAAGGGATATACAATCTGTGTTTAACTTGATAGTGGACATCCCTGTTATAGTCAATTGACAGCTGTCAAAAAAGGGTATCCGCTGACCAATGTCACATGACTTTGAAGTTGTCTGCTGACCACTTATTGGTTTTAACTAATCGCAGGCTCAGTTACTTCCGGTGTTTTATATTTATTTAATAACGCTAAAAAGTCCATATGATCAATAACTTATTAACCTCGTCCGTTCGATCATTACCTCGGCCACGTCAATACATCAGGACGGATGACTGAGATTTCCCTGTAATGACCGAACGGACGAGGTTAATAAGTGGTATAACCGTGACGTGGTGAGTTAAAATCTCCCAACCCAAATCGCCATGAAAGTAGCACTAAAATCTTGTATAATTTCATTCACGGAAACCTTATCAAAGACATTGGCATAATGGAAAGCAAAGAGGCCACGGAGCGTCAGTGTAGAACGGAAAAATCAAGAAAGGTTCTTGTTTTTAAATTGTCTAAACTCTTCCGGAACGCAAGTCGATTACAATTCATTTTTATCTGACTGCACGTTAAGTAGAGATAGAGAGATATTTTTAAAATATTTTAAAATACTTTAGAAAAATTTGTAAACGTAACATACTTCATCATTTTCTCATAAAGGAAAACACTACATCACCCATCTCGATGGGATCAAAGAAAAAATTACTCAACACATGAACTCAAACAGGGCTGGCGGGAGTAGCGCGCAAGTGCTGTAGCTTTTTGGCAGGGGACCCGCGAGAAGATTGAGAGGGAATTTCCCCCGCGCGCGGACTCGCCACTCGCTAATCGCGTAGCAGCTCCGCCGCTAAGAAGGTATCTCGATCCCGCCAGCTGCGCAGGCTAACAAGAACTCAGCCCTGCATCCAATTTGTATATTTTGCTGCGATACTCCGTCACGGAACGAAACAAAATAACGCTTCTAGTAAAACAAAAGTAAAGACAAGATTAGTAGTACTTACCAAAACACCTTCTTTCCTGCAAGTGAAGGACCATTGAAGGCTTGTCCTTAATATACTGAGATACTGAAAGTGTTTCTACACTATCATAGGGCTATTTCTTTACATTGAAAAGTCTATTTCATATTTTTTCAGTTTCATTGACTTATTTTGATTTATATAGAAAGGAAACCAGAAATAAAATGGAAAACTACACAAAACTATATACAGTGGGAAATCTATTATTTTTAAACAAGGGATACAACTAAAGTGTAACTTGTCTGACTGATAGAAAAATAGCTGATAGCACTAAGCAGATGCTTGCAAAGACCCTTTTTTAGGACTTTCCGTAATGAGTTGTGGCACGCGTGGATTTTTTGGTTTCGTTTTGGCTTTTTCTTTCATTGCTGTAACGTGGCCCAAAATGGCAAACAGGCTGAAAAAACAACCAGCAGAAACTAGAATTTATAGAAAATTCTTTCGTTTTATGGAACACTCGAAAACGAAAACCGTTTCCAGTATATGCTGGCTTAGTGCAAGGGCACATAAATGTTTTTCTTCTTTTCTTATTGTTTCGCTTGACTTTCACTTCCAGAGCCGTCACCAGTTCAAAAAGAGCAAACAACTCTAAAGAAAGATGGGATGTACACGTTTTGCAACTCCATACATCAACAGTGCCCTTTCTTGTCTTTTTTTTTTTCTTCTTCTTTTTTTTGTTGCTGCGTTAGTATAGTATTCTGCAAAAATCTAGTCTAACTTAGACTAGATTTATAAGAGACTCAGTGGGCCTCCAAATCAGTTTATAGAGTGTTTTACTTTAAGACTAAATAGCAGTGATGAATTCAGGGAAGCCCGCCCCCCCCCCCCCCCCCCCCCTCACCTTATTTTTAGACCATACTGAGGCCCGCAGGGCGGAAAAAAGTTTTTTGGGAGACTAGGCATCCCCCTCCCCCCTCCCTGTAGTATTTTAGTCTTGGCTCTAAACCTTCTTAACTCGGTCAACAAAAACAAGTACTGCTAATGAAATAACTCTCAAATCAAAGAAGATGTACAATTTCCTCTCAGGCAGAATTATAGTCCGCGTAACTGGCGGGATTGTTGTACCCAAGGTTACTTTCTTGGCAGCGACACGAAGCGAGAGCAGCGAAGCCGCGAGGAATTTTAATTTGACTTGCTCCCAATCTTCACACGGCTCCGCCGCCAAAATACTGCAGCGCTCGCCTGCCAATCTCGCCAGCTGCGCAGGCTACCAGAACAACTTACCTTCAGACTTTGATAGATTGTGCTTTCAAAAGTAGTATTTCTTAAGTGATGCCAATAATTTATGCTAGTTTTTGTGCATTTTGCTTGTTTTAGCAAAAAAATGCAGAAATTTTGCTCCTACTTTTTTACTTTAAATAATTTTGGTCAAAACACATCAATAACTAAGCAATGGTTGCATCTAGAAACTTTACTAGTGCATAATTCGTTGTAAAAGGTGTTTGCAGGGATTTATGAATGTAGAATGGTAAACCATTGAAACAACAAAACTGTCTGAGAACTATAAAAACTCAAACAATTGGCAACCAACACGCAGACTCCATCTTGAGTAGCCGAGCTAATGCACATGCGTTCAGTCCCGTGGAAAAAAATCTCTCAGAACTCCATTCTAAGCGGAGCTATAAAATTTGTATCTCTTCGGTCATCTAATCGGAACTTGAGACAAGGGCTTCAGTATTATTTTCCCGAAAATTTTAGATGCAATGTACACTGAATTTAACGTATTACGAAACTGACAATTTTTCTGTTTCCCCTCTCCATCACATTTTTGAATCCGAAAATTTTAGGTTTCCTTTTTTCTACCAAAAATAGCCTGACTTGGAAAGCAAAATGTGAAAAATTAAACTTCCGAAATTCATAGGGAATTTATTGTAATTTCTTGTCAAGACTACGCTTGTCACTTACTATGTGAAATTTTAAAAATGCCAGTTGTTTCGAAATTATGGAAATTTGTGACATACGATTGTATAAAAGGATCAAAATTGTGTGTGGTGGGGAGAACTCAGAGAAGACAAAAGACCGTGAGATAAAGGCTTAGTAAAAAAAATCCATGATTTGGTTGGCATTGATAATTGGAATAACTTAAAACTAATGGGTGCGCAAGAATCGATAGGCCTTAGTCACTTTCGAATTCTAGACTTTCAAAAATGTGCTTCGTGAGGTCCATTTGTGGCAAGTCTAGACAGTTTCGAAGGTTTCTTGCTTGTGCTTGAGTTTCAATTAGGCCGAAATTTCATCTCCACGTGTTTCAGGGAATGCCACTGGTTAGTAAATGAATACCACACGACGCCTTGTGGATAAGGACCTCTTTGGTACAAACCATTGAGATTAGAGCAATGGCACTTATTGTACCACCATCCTCCTTTGTACTCAACCGCGCAATTCTTTATAGAATACACATCATTGTCTTTATCCTGCGTCGTAAACATCATGTTTCTAAAGAAACAAAGACTATGGGTAAAAGACAATTCTCCTCGCAACAAAAACAACTGCGATATTAGAACCAGTATTTTTGTAGGCATACCTTAATTCCATCTTTCAATCTCTTAGAATTGATCTTTATTGTGACAATTATTTATTGAGGTTGATCAAACTCGTTATTCATTATTCCAGAAGACTCGTAGTAAACTAAAAAAGGTGTTTTAACTTTTAAATATGATTCGTTTCTGAAAGCAAAAAATCGAACTGCTTTGGTCAATCGACTGGGCACTTGACTGTAGGCCTGGGTCCGATTCTTGGCCGGATCAACACTCAGTCAGGGTACTTGTACCCTATATGGCAAAACCGGAAATTCCGATTGGAAATTTTAATGGCAAATGTTTTTCTAGGGAGTGCAGATTTTTAGAGTACGTGATCTTGGAGAACAAAGGTGGCAGACGTCTATTACTCAACACTAAAAGATCAACTGACCCTCAAAGAATGCAGTTTTGCACCTTCTGTTACGAAACTCAATGGCTGTTGAACGATTTAACCTGTATCATTTTTCGTGTGTACTTACTTAGCTGGCCTAGCACAAACGACCATCGAGTCACCCGCAGTGCCATTATATTCTGCAATCCTCAGTCGATAGTTGTCGTTCGCGTCAGCTACAGAGAATGTCGTGTACTCGGCATATTTCCGGACACCATTGTAATCCTCCAAATCAACTCGGAGCATCATATTAGCATTTGCAGTCATACGGTGAAGATTGTCGTTCCCTAACCAGAACTCCCCTTTCAGATTTCCAAATCCCACTCTATAGTCTTCCCATCCCAAGTAGAAGTCCACTGATCCATCCATTCGTCTTTGAAAGACTGTCCATCCACCGCCCTCAGTTGTCATGTCACACAGCACCTGAATGGCTTCTCCGTTGTCACGGTAAACCAAGTACACTCCATCAGTAGTGAAACCCTTTAAGTAAAGATCTTGACATTGTCTTGGGCGAAAGCATTCTGCATATAAAAAAAGGAGCTGTAGAAGTCATCAACAGATTTCCCACTTTAATTACCTGGCAACTGAACGGAATTGGTCCATGGCTCTTGCGGTAGTGTTACAGACCTTAAAAACAACACTGGAAATGACTACAGAACGAAAACGACTGCTAAGCAGGCTTCTACTCAAAAACACCTAGCATTTTAGTGGTACCCAAACTTTTTGCTGAATGACTTTCATCCTAGGCTCAAGTCTACTTAATGATGTTTAAAGTATAAAATGGCCCCTGTCTTTCCTATGAATCTGAGATTTCTAAGGTTGACTCAAATATGTACAATTATGACAATCGGTCTTCTGGATTAAATCTTTAACTGCCAAAAGCAACAACAAACTATTTAAGGCATACTTTTGCTTTCACAGCTTTTTAACTTTGGAATTCTCTCCCTTCTAAAGGAAGATTCGTCTCTAAAAAAATTCAAAGCTTATGATCAGGTCGTATATACTTAATATATAGTTTTCATCCATTTTCTTAGTTTATAGAGTGCGTGATCTCTCCTTAGTTTAGTCGTTAAATATAGAAGTATTTTCATGTATTTTAATTTATTAAGCAGGGGCTTTTAAGAAGAACAGATACTTTATTTCAAAGTTATTTGATAAAGGTCAAACTGACGAAAATGAAAAGATGTGTCATCCACATTTTTGTAGACGCCTTACCTGAACCTATACATTTACAGAAATGCTTGGCATCATCTTCGTAGTCGGGAACGCATATCTCATCCTTTGCACACCTTGATTCTCTTTCACAGATACACTGAAAAATAAAAGGCAAGGTAGACAAAAATGAGACTTTATTTTTTAAAAAACAAGTCTCCTTTTGTCTTCTTTTCGATCGAGGAGGAGAAAAGAAGACTCTGCCTGAATCGCTCCAAGCCTGCGAATAAGCCCTCCATTTGGGGGAGTCACGAGAAGTCACGTGAGAGCATGTTTCGCTCACCATAAATGGAGAGCTTGCTAGCATTCTGGACTAATTATTAGTCAATCTTGTTTTTTCTCGTCAAACTGATTTTTCGAGTGCGAGAAACCACTGGATCTTTGTGACCCCACTGTACCAAGCACACAGCAATCACTCACTGGCCTTGTTTTAAACTGTATTTTAGCAACATGCAGCACATGCTCAACAGAGACCTTATTCGATTCCTGTGGAATCCTTCACGAGTACGCCAAAATGGAACAAGAGAAATAAAGGCTCTTCGGCAGGTGGAGATTTGAGGGTAGCAATTAGGGATTTCTAGTTCAGTGGACAGAAAGTATAGATTTGCACCAAATTTTCCCATTGTAAATATATGTTGCAAAAAAAGGGCGGGCAAACTGACGTGTAAATCAGGGCTAGTATGCAAAACAACTAGTTTGTCTCCTGCTAGTTGGGGCCTCTAATTCTGACCACGTTATGTTTCATTTCAGTAGACTCTTTAGTTTATGATTATCTTAGTGAATTCGGTAGAGTACCTATAGACATAAGCAGCCTCACTTGAAGTTGATTTACAGTGTATATTTTAAACCTCTCGAAAATTAAATTTCACGTTGTTGCAAAGAGTTTTCTCGAAAATTTCATGTGTGGAGGTGTTTTACCAAACAAATCTCTCTCTGGGTACTTTTTTACTTTTTATTATGGCCACGCGAGATTTCTGTCAGTGCAATTATCTTACGATTCACGTTTGTGAAAATAAAGCATTTTGTGCCATTGTGGCTTGATCCCCGTTTCCTGATTAAATGTAAGTGTACCACAAAATATTTCATAAATTCCTCGCTCTATTCACTGACCTGTATTCCTCTATATATTGCTCCTTCTTCATCTATGAAATTCTGATGGCCAACAAATCTATCTCCATGATTGAGCTGACAAACGAACATCTCCATGCCTAAGATCGGAATTAAGTTGTAGGATAAACATCGGCTATCAGTACACATTCAATCTGACAAAATATTTCTGATGTCACATTCAACTCTTTGATGAAGCTTCCATTGAGTCTTCGCCCGTCAAACTCTTTTGCGAAATTACGGAACTTTAAGTCTGGATCTGATAAGAAATTCTTAGATTCAGGGGCCGCAAGACTTGCAGTAGATGTTGATAAAACCAACCACAAGCCTACCATTCTCTCTGCGGTATAAAACATAAATAGACTGAAAAAAACCTCTGTTGAGATTAAAAGAAATTCGGCTTGATCTGATAAATAATTCAGAAGCAGCCGCGTAAAGATCCCCATCGTGTTTACGCACATACCATGGTTACCTTTTTGATCATTCACCCCTAAGATTCCGCTGAACATTACGTATTCGCGATCAGCCTTCAGTCTGCCTTAAAAGGTAACTGACAGACCCAATTCTTGATCATTATCTTCCCTAATGTTGCCACCTAAAAATCCCCAAGCCTCAAAATTCCATGATTCCATTATTGTGGCAAGTTTTGTGCTTTTTTCATGAGCTGAATACAATTTTTTCATTGAAGATCTCACAGCAGCTGGATGTAGATGTAATTTACAAAGTTTAACTCAAAACACAATAACAAGTGATGGCACACGTTTTTAAAATGCTAATAAGGTTGTTATAAGGTTTGAATCTTTGGATTAAATGAGAATTTTTATTATCCTGCTGTCTTGTCGCTTGTGTGTTTCATTAAGGAGCAAGACATATACCAAGTAAAGGTAAACATTTAAAACACTAGAATACAGGTGAAAAGATAAAACAGAGGAAAGCAAGGGGAAACTGGACTGAAAAGAAAAGGAAACAAGGCCAGAGGGCAGCAGGGGCTAGGGGCACCCAACGACTGTTTTCTGTAAAATATCTGTTCGTAGAAGCAAATGAAAATCTGATGAAAATCACCGCCACCTTTGATGCCCCAATGTTATATACAGTATGAAATTCGCAAAAACAACGTCCCTAGCAATAGAACCAGTCTTTCACGGTCGCAACTATAAAAATAAACACAAAAAATAGCCGATTCGAAAAAGTAAACGGGCGCTCATATCCCGATATTTCCCGGCAATCTTGCGGCCACATCTCCCAGCCAGCATACAATAGGGGTGGTGGTGGGTTTGTTATAAAATCATTGCACTATAAAATAACGTAAGTAGCCTTTTCCTTTCACGCCAGCATTATCAACTTTATATCATATTCCCCAGATGGGAAAATGTCTTCAAGTACAATTTAAAAATACGTGTTGCACCTCGTTTTCGAGGCTCCGATACACTGAATTCAGTACCGACCCCAGAAACATACCCGGGCATGGCGCTGGATTTGCGGACATTTGTTGCTATTCTTAGCCCAGGGTGGGACAATCTCGTACCCAGAGTCTTCTAGCTTTTTGGTCAGCTGGGCAACGCTGGGGACATCAAGTTAATAGAGCGTTTGACTCATGTGTTCAGCATCTATGCAAATTTATTGGAACATTAGAAAGCGTCTGCTTAAGAAAAGAGTTCAATTCCCACAGGACTGGTTTGGGACACCAACATGGCCGCCGTTTCATTGTTTTGGAACACCAATATGGCCGCCATGACGTCATGTAAAAACGCTCTATCGATGTTTTTTATTTCTGCGGTCGAGATTTGATTTCCCCAGCGTCTTCTTTGGCGTTACCCCGCTGACCAAAAAGCCAGAAGGCTATGGGTACGAGATTGAGGATAGGGCAATTGAATCACTTTTGTAGCGGGATCTTTGACTTTTAATGCACCTAGCGGAGAAGAAAAACATTCCATGAATCAAACAACATCAAAGTCTTCTCAATTCTCTCCAGTCACATGCAGTAAACAGGTGCACTTTATTTGCTCAATAAAAAAATGTCTGTCGTGAAAGGTTTGAACCCAGGAGTCATTTCATAAGTAGGTTGAGTTTGATCGTCCCGGTGAACGTAGTCCTGAATAGAACTGTTGTTGCTGGCAGTGACTGACGTTTCGACAACCTGTGCGGTAGTCATCTTCAGAGTCAAAGTGCGTTTATCACGTCAGTTGATGGTATTAAACTCTGGTTATTTCCCTCATTGGTCAATAAAGTCGCGATGTTATTGGTCTTCTGCTAGTTAAGACGTTACGTTTACCTATTGGCTATGAAGATTAAGGGTGTCATTGATGCGTTTCGATTCGTCTACTATCATAGTTAAATAGTCGTGTATTGTTAGTCAAATTGTCGGTTGTCCAGTTATTCCCTCGTAGTTACTATTGCTTGAGTCCGCCAATAAGTCGTTTGTACTGTGCCGGTAACTGTTTAACTGTGACAATAGACGGATCGAAACGCACCAATGACATCAAGTGGCTTCATAGCCAATAAATCACGGCTTAACTGACAGACGACCGATAACATCGTGACTGAGGTTGAGTTTCTGGCTGACAGTCAAAAATGACATCAGCCGAACGAAAGCTAATGAGTCTAGTTTCCTATGTTAAGTGTCTCTGTAATGATTCTCGTGCTCTCATTGGCCCAGAGCTATTGGTCCATTTAACAATTATTCCAGCGGTGCCTGCTGGATATGACGTGGCTATAACCTTAATTAGGTCGAAATTTCATCTCTGCGTGTTTAAAGGAATACCCAAGGCCTCTCAGTGAGGACCACGCGACGCCTTGTGCGTGTAAACCTCCTTGGTACAAACCATTAAGATTAGCGCAATGGCAGCTATTGTACCACCATCCTCCTTTGTACGAAACCGCACAATTTGCTCTAGAATTCACATCATTGTCTCTATCTTGCGTTGTAAACATCATGTTCCTAAAGAAATAAAGGTGAAAGTTAAAACACAATTCTCATTACAAAATCAGCAACCGTGATATTATATCCGTTCTAATTTATGATTCATACACCGTATTCATAAATGGCGGACGCGCGGGAGAAAACTGGTACCTAATCATGAAAACGAGGCGTTGGAGGATAACAAACACAAATTTCTCACTGATAGCACAGTTTTAGTCAACTTACAGAGCGGTGATTTCTTCTTTTTATAACGTTTCGGTGGACTTTTTTTACTGTAACAGGTTTCTTAGGATGTCAAGCTCTAAAGTTTACTGTTCTGTTCCCCTTTGCAACCAAACGGGCTGCGTAGATCCGCAAGGAAACAGAGTGGAATTTTTTACTTTTCCGAAGGATCCAAACATTCGCAAGCAATGGCTACAGAAAATCCGAAGAGATGTTGGCCCTAACTTTTCATTAACGAAAGATACCAAGATCTGCTCGTTACATTTTCGTGGAGAAGAAATAAAAACAGGCATTTCCGGCAAAAAAAATGGAATTAGTGAAGGGCACAATTCCTTTGAGGTTTGCGTGGCGTACTTCTCCACGGAAAAGACATCTGCCA
This sequence comes from Porites divaricata, assembly GCA_038088405.1. Lineage (NCBI taxonomy): Eukaryota > Metazoa > Cnidaria > Anthozoa > Scleractinia > Poritidae > Porites > Porites divaricata. Next base: position 47,017,927 of record JBBMOI010000002.1, read on the forward strand.
TTAGACAGAAGTCAAATATCTGAAAAAGGAAGCAAATGGAGGATTTATCTACATGCAACGAGAATGAATGTGCGGCTGAAGACCCACATAGTGTACCGGTACCTAGCACGAGCACTTTCCCTTTCTCCAGCTTGTCGGGACGGAATGATGAGTGCTGCCCAAGCGCTTTCCGCTGTTAGAGATGAAACGATCCATCTCAGCTTTCGTAAAAAGTGGCATTTTTTCTAAATTAATTCCCCAGCCATGTTGAGGAAAACTAAAATTATTAGCAGTCGAAAACGTGATAAAAGAGCTTGTGGTAGTGTTTGTGGCGGTGTTTGTGGCAGCCGATTCATTTTGCTTTGCAAGTTTTCGTTTCGTGTAAATTAAATCCGGGTCTGGGTCGACAAGAAAACCATCCTTACCCTGATTAATCTATTCTTCAACTCTAAAAATGTAAGAAACATATAATATAAAAAAATAAGCTTTAATTTAGTGTGAAAAAGCGACAATTCAGCAATCGAAAATGATGATGGTGGTTTCATACCGCTTTACGACTTGAGCTTTTGTGCGAAGTTCTTTTGCTGGATCGTTTCTACATTTAAGCCAAAACCGTAATTCTTCATTTTTCAACTGTGCTGGATTTCTTCCAGCTAAAGACGACCCGGGAATATCTTCTTCGCTAAGGAAAACGGACATGTTTACTTATAACTTCTTCCATGATCTGTAAGTTTTATCCTCCAACGCCTCGTTTCTACGTTTGGCCGATCACTCGTCCCAGGACAGCCGCCATTTATGAATACGGTGTATTAGACTGGAAAACTCATACAAAACTAACACAAGTTTTTAACGTTAAAATTTACTTTTTCATATGAAAAGAACCTATCGAGCTGGTCTGTATACATGAATGTGTTGCGGTAGACCCTGGTAGACCCTGGTTCGATTTTCGGCCTTCGGCATTTGGGGCTTCAAATAATTGAGGAAAGGAAGCGAAAGAGCCATAGCTTTGCTCGACTTTCAAAAATAGGTGCACCCTCCAGTCTTCTCAGAAAAGGACTAAAACGTACTAAAATTGTAGGTCCTGTGTCACAGTGTTTTCATTAAATCTAACTGTATGTGGGACCCATCGGCACGATGGGTCAATAACGATTCTCTGACAGCGACCACTCGTCGAACCCATTAATCTTGGTATAGATTGGGCGGGTAATTTGTTAGGAGAGATCTTAAATACAGTTGTAATTATAACCTCTCGGTCTTTTTTCAGGTGCCGCAATAGCTGCGTATAAACAGCATAGCTGTATAAGAAGCCAGTGGCGGATCCAGACCTTCAGCTGGGGGGGGGGGGGGGGGGGCAGTCATCCAGACCTTGAGATAAGTCAATGTGATTAGTGATAGGTCTGGTTTCGCCTGTAGCGTGGAATGTGTATGAAGTTTGTCCGTCAGATATATATATTTGCAAGTGAGACAGTTTTTTCCGCAAGGGTATGAGCCACGGGGCTGGTTGTGTTGTGCAAGGTTGCGAAGTTGAGCCCTCACTAGAAAATCACTGAGGTTACTGCTGCGTCTATATTAAAGCTACAATGGGTGCAGCTTTAAAGACGTTGTAGCAACGGGGGGATGAAATAAGGATGTGAAAAGGTTTGCGAATAATGGATGAGATGGAACGAAGGGCTGGGTTGTAGGTGATAACAAAGGGAACACGTTCTGGTTTGTCCAGTGTGGAAGTGAGTGCTTCTGTCCGTGTGATATTGTTGACTCGTTGTATTTCCCGTTGAAGGAAATATCGGTTATAACCACGTTTGTGAAGATAGTCAATAGGTTCATTGGTGCGTAGTGTGAATGTCTCGTTGGTGGAACAAATGCGGCGGAGTCTAAGAGCTAGACTGAAAGGAATAGCACGTTTGGTGTATGGGATGACATGAAGAATGTAGTAAGTATTGGTGTTTGTCTGTAGGTTTGGTGTAAAGGTCAGTGACGATTTTGCCATTGCGAAGTAAGACGTTGACGTCGAGAAAGGGTATGGATGTGAAGGAAAGGTCGCATGTGAATTTTATGGTGGGGTGAATGTCATTGAGAAAGGAAGTGAATGTGTCCTGTACTGATCGTGTCCATATCATGAAGATGTCGTCTATGTAACACCACCAACGGAGTCTTTTCAACAGAGCACAACGCTTCAAGCTTAAACTCACCCGCTACGAACATCATAAATCCAATTATATTTACTATAGTCAAAAGATAATATATTCCCGACTGTAAAATCAGCCTTGCTTTTTCGTCTTATATTTTCACTTATTGCTGATTAGATCCTTTATTAGGATTCGGTCCTTCTTTTTTGTAAGCTGGTCCTTGCTTAAAAAATTGAATTCATTCCAAGATGGCATCTAACTTGCCTCGAAGATTGGCTTTACCGAGAGGAGCCTTTGATTTTCCCCGTTTTCTCTCAGGGGGGGGGGGGGGAGGCATAATGTAATGACGAAAAAACTTTCTGATTAGATGTAGTTGACGCGAGAAAAGGCCATCAATAATGCAATTTTTCCGTAGGTGTGTATCCATTTTTAAGGGAAAATTGGTATGAGGAAACACGGCATTTACAGCCCAGTTTCATAATACTATGAATGCTCGTTTAAAACTGTGTGCTCTGCTTTGCTAGACATAGGGGAGCAGAGAAGCGAGTTTTCGCCTTCGAAGGCCTCAGCGAACTTCTCTTATTCAGCACTCAATAAAAGCTCTCTGTCCGCGAAATTGTAGCCTGATTTTCAGACGGTCCAGGTCGCTCGCGGTTACTCATTCCCTAGAGAATCTCAAATTTAAAAAAACAAAATTTTCTAGCGGTTTCGCTTATTTGTTAAAGTAGATTAAAATGTTCACAAAACCGCTAACAAGAGCGTCTCGATACATAATGAATAAAATCCTTCCTTCTAGCAATCGGTTAGCGCTATCTCCATGATCTCTACGTATCTCTCACACACGCTATTAGAAAGATTGAAACTACTATGAGGTGAAATTGCATTTCAAAAGCGCTTTGTTTTCTACAGATAACGATCGAACATCAAGATTGTCCATTTCTTACCGTATTTCTAACCATAAAAAACTTCATCTCAAATTATTTCGATAATGCTCTTACAGATTTCGCTTAAACTTCACGAACATATATCGAGGCGGCTATTGGAGGAAAACACTCCCGTTAACGATTTTGGAACAACAGTTCCCAGTGCCGAGAAATAAGGCTGCAAGTAAAATAGACAATGGCGTCATTTCGTTGCTATGTGAACTCGATGTCATTGCAACCCTGATCATACCAAATTTTCTTCTTTATCTAATTCAGCTGTGATGAAAATTTTTCCAAATTTATTTAAAAAGTCGACGTAGTTTATGCTAAAAACTTGGGAGGTATTGACCCTGAAAAAGCCTATCGAGCAACCTTAATTATATTCCTACGTACGTACTTAGCTGGCTTAGCACACATGACCATCGAGTCACCCGCGGTGCCATTATATCCCGCAATCGTCAGTCGATAGTTGTCGTTCGCGTCAGCTACAGAGAATGTCGTGTACTCGGCATATTTTCGTACACCATCGTAATCCTCCAAATCAACTCGGAGCATCATATCAGCATTTGCAGTCAGACGGTGAAGATTATCATTCCCTAACCAGAACTCCCCGTTCAGATTTCCAAATCCCACTCTGTAGTCTTCCCATCCCAAGTAGAAGTCCACTGATCCATCCATTCGTCTTTGAAAGACTGTCCATCCACCGCCCTCAGTTGTCATGTCACACAGCACTTGAATGGGTTCTTCGTTGTCAGGGTAAACCAAGTACACTCCATTAGTCGTGGAACCATTTAAGTAAAGGTCTTGACAATGCCTTGGGCGAAAGCATTCTGCATAAGAAAACATGAGCTATTCACTGAAGCCAGCAACAGATTCCATGTCTTAATTAACTGGTATATAAAAGTTACTGAACAGATTTGGTTCTTTTGTAGTCGTTTTATTGGGCTCCAAAACAGCTCTAAAAATCACTAAGATAACCTAAAAATGCAACAGAGGAGAAAAAGGAATCAATCCTCTTTTCACCCTCTATCAAATTGTGCGAGTATTCAATAATCCAAAATTATTCGAGTGAAGGGGTGAAGGGTGGAGATCACTGCACCCATAAATATCATTTTTTTTGTTTTTTTTTGTTTTGGCCTTAAACTGAAAAAGCAATTCAAGTATTTCTACTGAGCTCTGTAAACTTTTTGTCTTGAATAAAAGCTGTGACGATTTACGTCTTAATTTTGCCTAATTGCATAAGTGCTGATTAGATAGGTAATGTTACTCCTGGGCACTGTCTTCAAGGACTGGGAGAACAGTTTAGATTAATCCAGATATGTCTGGACGCCTTACCTAAACCTATACATTTGCAGAAATAATTGGTGTCATCTTCGTAGTCGGGAATGCATATCTCCTCTTCGGCACAAGGTGATTCTCTTTCGCAGATACTCTAAAAAATAAAAGCTTGAAGTTTTGCCCGTACCTGACTGAGTCAAGATCAGCAATAGGACTGTTTAGCTTGTAAGTTTTGTTGATAATGCTCTAAAGACAAGGGAACTGTTTCTTTCAAATTTCGTCTTATTCACGTCCATATGTACAAAGGGCCAAGTTTCCCTGGGACCTTTATTAGGAAAACAAAACATACAAGCTAAAGAAGTCTATGAAACGAAATTTTCCTGAAAGAACTGTAAGGATCCACTTGATATAAAGATCCCGGTTTGTAGCGGGGCAGCTCTCGCTCAACCATGGAGCTTAATTCCTGTTACACTCTCGAGGTATTCTGTACTACCCTAATTTTTTATTTTTTTTATGCGATCCCCATTGCAGGAGGACTTCGGTGTAGCGAAACGTTTGGCAGTATAATGATATTGCACCTTTCGAACTTTATTACGTTCGTGAAAATGAAGCAGTTTGTGTTATTTTTGCTGGAATCCTGGCTTCCTAATCGTATATATAAGGGTATTTCAATATTCCATTACATCGCTTTATTACTGACCTGTATTCCCCTATATATTGCTCCATCTTCGTCTATGAAATTCTGATGGCCCACAAATCTATCTCCATGATTGATCTGGCAAACCGACATCTCCATGCCTAAGATTAGGAGTAAGTTGTAGGATAAACATCGGTCATCAGCTACACATTCAATTTGACAAAATATTTCTGATGTCACATTCGACTCTTTGACTAAGCTTCCATTGAGTCTTCTCCCGTCAATCTTTTTTGCGAAATTTCGGAACTTCAAGTCTGGATCCGATAAGAAATCCTTTCCATGGACCGCAATACTTGCAGAGGATGTTAATAAAACTATCCATAAGCCTTCCATCTTCTCTGTGGTATGAAATACTAACGGACTGAGAAAAACGTTTCTGTTAAAAACTGAAAAAGTTTCTGCTTGATATAAATAATTCAGAAGCAACTGGATAAAGTTCCACGTCGTAAGTCTATATGTTTACATGTATACCATGGTTACCTTTTGGGGTTGATGTTTTTAAGCAATATATTAATGCAGCTTTATTGCAAGATAATAATTTTACCAGTCTTAGCCTGGGGTCAAGCATGTAAATCTTACCTTGAAAGGATTCTCAAGCTTCAAAAACGAGCTCTTCGCTTTATCTATTTTTCTGAGCAAAATCAGCACTCAATTCCTTTATTTATCGACGCCTGTGTTTTGCCCTTAAAATTTTTGTATTATGAGCTTTTAGCTAACCTAATGTTTGAAATAAACCACAGAAATGCTCCAAGTAACATTCAAGATCTCTTTCAAGATATTTCTGATATTCATCCTTATAATACCCGATCCTCTGCCTCTAATAACTTTTACACACAAAGTTCTAGACTCTCAGTTCAAGTGAATTCATTTTTTTAGAAACGGAACAAAAATAGGGAATGAAATACCTGTAACTTTAAGAAAACTTTCAAAAAATGCCTTAACGAGGAAAATAAAACTAACCCTTTTTGAGATCCTCGCTTCTGAAGATTGTTATATTCATCTCCCAGAAATCCTTCAAAAAGTTAAGTTGAATTTTTTTTTCCTCTTAGTATGTAATCATTAATATCGTTTAGTGCATCGGTAGTCTCTTGTCATAACTGTGTTTTCATTTATTATTAGTATTCCGTTAGTTTATCAGTAGTCTCTAGTCATTGTTTTCAATTTTAGTTTCTTTAGTTCTCTTGTTACTTTTAGTTATATTTAGTTGTACTTATTTCCTGTAAACATGACCTGCCTAGATTAGCTTAGCTACCCGCGGACATGTTATGAGTGCACTTTTACCTTAAAACACAATAAAAGAAAATATATGTATGTATGTATGCAATTACGTCTAAAAGTCATTGCCAGCAGGAACATGTCGAACATTCTCAGCCCGCACAGTATGCTATCGTTTCTAATACTGTTGTGCCCAGTTTTGGTGCTTTTTTTATTAGACGAAAATAATTTTATAACAGATCGTGCTGCAGGATGAAAATTTTATTTTTGATCTGCAACGTTTTATTAGGAACATAGGATAAAAGTCGTTCAATTGGGGCACTTTTAACGTGCGATGGCACACTTCTTAGGATGCTGTAAAAAAAAGTCGTCATATTAAACGTTTAAATCTTCTTCGAGTTCCGAAAATATGATAATAGTCAATGCAAACGGGAGTCAAAAATATTTCAAAGTTAAAAATGGAATCTATTGTCTATATGAGTGATTGGCACTTCCCTGCGGTGCTGTTTGTATTTTAATCTTTTGAATTTTATAATAATTACTAATGAGTTTTGCGTATTTGCTTTTCTTTTCAGGCTATGCTTATATTCCATGTGTGAGTAAGGTGGCACTAAATTTAGCGGGTTCCTTTTTTTTCCTCTAAGATCTAAAAATCCCGCAAAAACTTCGGCTCAACTGTAGTCGAATACCGATGTGGCAAAGATAGTGTTTTTCTATGTTTGTAGTCTGCATGTTGAGTTTCACTTGTATCTCCAAGCGCATGTAGTGAACGCAACTTCTAAATTCGCGCACGAAAAAAATCTCCGGCAAGAAGACCAGTCTTTCACGATCGCAACTATTAGATGATAAGTGGGTGATTTACACAAAACACACCAAAAAAAATATCCGATCCGCAAAATCAAGAAACGGACCATAAGAAAAGTGAAGGGGGAAGGTTGGGGGGAGCCCGCCCTGCTTTACCGGTTATGGGCTCCTGACTTTACGTTTTTGGTTTTTATTGGCGGGGGGGGGGGGGTGCAACCATGTGTCCATGTTTTCTTAATTAGCTTCGTTGCATGTATTTGCAATTTGTTTTGTATCCTATCACTAGTAATCTGATCGCTCTCGTTTTGATCCTCTCCATAGCACAAGACGTTGGATTTCCCAGTGTTCTTTGTGGGCATGTCTCTCAACCAGCATGCAATGGGGGTGGTAGTGGGCTTGAGTAGTGTTTCTGAACACGGGAGCTTAACTGGTGAATTAAACGTTACCCATGGCCCAAGTACAAAGGAAAGTCTGCTTGATTGTTATTGATGGCTGGGGCATCTCAGAGAACAAAGAAGGTGATAAGTTTTTGTTGTTTGCGTTGTATTTGCCGGCCTTGAACACTCTCTCGACGCAACCGGTGACCCATGACTTCAGAAATACTCTTTCAGCAACCTATATTTTGCGCTGTTGTTAATCTCTCGATATGACACACTCTTAATCGATTTCTTGAATCAGACCATTATTTGGAATGGGAGAACTTTCTATCATAGGCGTAGTCGGGTAATCGCACGTTCTAAGAGTCACCCAAATCACGGCCAACTGTGTTAAGCGAATATTAACGCCATGTTATCGGGTCATCGGTGACTTTTCCTCCATAAGCTGCTTAACTACTAATCCAGTTGTTAACTATTTCATGGTGTTTAAAACTTTCATACATGATTTTTCAATATGTCTAAGAACGTTCAGTAACTAAGATGCACCTTTTCTGTCCCGTGTAGTGTTGCGTGACATCGCGTGACTAGTCTCAGCAGACCATGTACAGCTCCAACTTGCGTGGTTGTGTCCCAGACTCCTCCAATCAAGTTGCAGGGGAAATTGAAGAGTTATTAAAATTTTTGCAGCATAATTTGTTAAACAAGTTGTGTGCCTATGTACAGTATGCATTTTTAACTTGCTTGTCCTGAGGTGCTACATTAGCAAAAAGCCAGCCTGAGAAAACAGCCCACATTTCACGACACCACCACTGGTTTCCTTCCAAAATGACATCTGAGCAACAACTGCAGAAATTCCATACTGACGACGAACCACTACCCAGATTTGGGTAGTGCTTTTGATTGATTGAAGCAAATTTCCCTTGCGACACAACCAGTCACGAGCATCTGGGTAGTGCTTTCAATTGATTGAAGCAAATTTCCCTTGCAACACAACCAGTCACAAGCACTACCCAGACTTGGGTAGTGACACATCATCACCATGGAATTCTGTGTCGTTTCTCAGATGTCATTTCAAAATATCAGCTGTTTTCTCAGGCTAGCATAAAATTGACCTCCTTCAGGATGGTAAAGAGTGGAATACGCCTTGATTCATGAATCATAACGGTATATTCTTCTAATCTCAAAAGATCTACCGTGAAACCTCTCCACAATAGGCACCTTGTGGACAGAAGAAACCAGCCGTTGTGGAGAGGTAGGGGTGTAATATGACAAATTTTTTTAAGGAGTACAACATGTTCATTGACTGTTCATACTGGAGCCATGATTAATCATCAATAAGCCCTATTGATCAAATTTCACAACAGTCAGTTGAAAAAACTGGCTGTTGCCAAGAGGTTATTTTGGCAGTTTAGGACATGCTTTAGTGGCCATTGGCGTTATAGAGAGGTTTAAAGAAGAGTCAAGGTATGGACTGTCTGCCAGGTACAAAAAAAAGTGGCCACTGTGGAGAGAAAGCTGTTAGTGAAGGTTCCACTGTACTCTGTTGAGACCATTACAATCATGTATTTTACTGTGATCATCTCCAATTTATTAATAAATTTGCATTGTGATTATTATTTTTAATACTTGTTCTGTTGAGGCTGGATAGGAGTGTAGGAAAAGTCCTAAAAAGGATCAATTTCAGTCTTTTGCTTTATTATTAAGCCATTTGCAATTGGCTGTCTTGTGTTTATTGTTGCACTAGAATAAGATGGGTTACTGCAATGAAATAAGAAACTTTTCAGTTTTCACTGATACTTTCCTTTAGAATCATGAATTTGCTTCAGTGTCATGCTGCACTGTAAAGTCTAAATTCGTGGATGAAGCCAATATTTAAGATGCTGTCCCTGCTATTTTTTGCTCAGTTCATGCTTATGCTCAATGCAACATATGTATCTGATGATGTGCTTTTTTTTCCTTGATCACGCAGGCAATGCTATTGCCAATGGAACTGTACCAGTTATGGACAAGTTTTGTGCTGGCCAAGACAATGCTTTCACCACACTAGATGCCTCAGGCTTGTCAGTTGGTTTGCCAGCAGGGCTTATGGGTAATAGTGAAGTAGGGCATTTGAGCATTGGTGCAGGAAGAGTTCTTTATCAGGTAAAAGCTATGATATAACAATAATACAAGTATACCCTAATAAATAATCAACATCAAATTTCTCCTTCAAATATTACTGCTTAATCAAATCTTTTTTCTTAAGATCATGAGCATACAGAAAATAATTTTTGTACTTAAGATAGAAATGCTGTGATGTTTAACCAAATTCTGGTCTTACCTGTAAGTGTTATAAAAACATTCTCTGTGTTGAAAATGATAAAAAAAAAAAAGCTTTAAGCCACATTTTACTGAATTCTGATAGAGCAACAAGAATTAATCCAGACATTTTGACCAAGAATAATTGATTGTTTTTTTCCGCCGTTTAAAAATTGAAGAATATCTGCTTTGATATTAATTTGGGCTTTAAGGTTCACTGTGGATTTCTTATCTATGTAATATGTTAACATTTTCTTCCTTTTGCAAAATTAGAACAAGGATGTTTTTTCACTTAGGTTATGCATGCTGTTTATTTACACATGAATAATTCTTCTGGTCTCACTATACAAAGTTTCCAGTTCAAACAAAAAATTCCTCTGTCTTTAAGAGCAAAACAACTGACATGAGGCATAATTGTGTGAAACTATCTTTTTCTAGGATATTGTGAGAATTAACATGACTTCAGATAACAAGGAGTTTGCTAAAAATGAAGTTTTGGCTGATGCAGCTGCAAGAGCAAAGTCTGGTAATGGAAGACTTCATTTTCTGGGTTTGGTAAGTAATTAGAGCATTCATGTCAGATGATAGACTGACAGTTAAATATTTAGTTTTTGATATATAAAAACCACTTTGATGAGAAATTTTTTTTGTAAAACACTAAAGCGTAAAAGAGTATGGTGATAAAAAGGTGACGTGCTTTCGTGGAAGGATTGTCACCATTTTTTGTGGCCATGTGATCTGTCACTTCTACCTCTTGGAAGGCCTCTGAGAGAGCTTTGCAATGACTCTCTGGTTTGTCATCCTGTTCTAGGGAGAATATAGCTAGATCGAGCCTTCAACCAATTGTAGATACAATTGCACAGGGGATGAGGATTGGCTTGTGAAGAAAGAGCTAACTTAAAGCTGGCTTTTAGATTTACTAAATTCATAAGTCTTGATAGTCTATTATGACAGAAGGCACCTTTCTGGCTTTCGTTTGGTGCCTGGAACAAGAGACAGAAAAGCATCTGCTCTTACAGGCTTAAAACTTAACTGCTCCGTGCATTTAATACTTACAAGTATAAGACCTAATTGGGACTAAAGGTTTGTGCACGTGTAGATTTTCCCCAATGTTTAGTCAACTGGGGAACACTGCACACCTCTAAGACCAACAGCAAGGTGTTCAGAATTGCTTTTCATTATAACAATTGTAGTAAGTAATTAAAATTAATATGAATAATATACTGTTCTAACTGTATTACTCTACATTGTTTTAGAAATGAAGTAGTTACTTAGTAAAAACTACCTTTGAAGTTTATTGTAATTCAAAATTGGTTTAACATTTTTTTTGGTACCACTTAAGGTGGCTGAACACAGTTTTGCGGGCGGTCAGCGGTAACTTGCGTGATGGAGCTTCTTTTAAATTAGACAAACAAGCATGGCGGCGAAAAAGCAATGATACACAGAAGACGATTTATCAAAATCTACTCACTAAAATTTTGTGATATTTGGCAGAATTTTTACTTTTATCGTACTTTCAATAATAAGAACTGTAAAATGGAAGTTGAACAGATGAATTTTGTGACACATTAAATAATAACAGTACAATCATAATATTGATTATCTAAAAACCCTTCTGTTAAAATTTGGTCAAATAAGTTTCAAATGGTAATGATTAATCATAGTACGCTGTGTGCAAGTTTATAGGAAAATCTAATGAGCGAATTTTATGTAAACTGAGCAAAAGTGAAATTTTAAGGTTGTATTTAATCGTTCATATTGCCATGGAAACTACAAAAACGTCACATTTTACCTGCTAGTCAAAATCTTTTATCAGTATATTTTTCACTTGCCAAGTTTCAGCTTGTGAGCTACAACCTTTCTCTTGCCATGATTTGGCAAAGGACATATACTCATGAACTGCCAAAACTGTGTTCAGCCACCTTAAGCACTGCCCTTGAGTAAGGGTTACCCTGGAAACTGAACTGAAGCATAGACTAGGATTTTATTTTTGAGCTATTTTGAAAAAATAGCTCATATGTCAGTGGTGTAAGCGTATGTATCTTTGTGGCTCTGTGGCTCTGTGGCTCTGTGGCTTTGTGGCTTTGTATGTTGGGATGTTTGTTGCAAGAGCCAATAAGGTTGAAGGTACTATGAGTTGATGCTTAGGAACCAATGAGATCTTGGCATCTATTTAAACATGGCATTGGTAAAGGTCGAACAAGGGCACTTTGAGACCGCCATCTAGGGGTGGCGAATGGTTCCTCCAAAAACGTGGGTCTCGGAAAATTTTGGCAGGATCTCGAAATCTCGGAAGCGTTTTTGATAAGTCTCCAAGTCTCGTTTTTGCATGGTTTGTTTTTACTTTTTTGAGTCTCGAAACTTTTTACCAAAGAGTCTCGGGCTCGGATTTCTAACTAGGATCTCGGCGTCTCGGTGAGTCTCAGATTTTACCATTCGCCACCCCTCCATCTTGATCCTTCACAATTTTTTCGTCTTTTATTACGGGTACAGGTGTTTGGAAGCATTACATAAAATATCTTCATGATTCAAACGCTATGAACAGTGATGCAGCTGTTGAAGGGTTCATATCATTTCTACCTAATTCGGCTATCGGTACAACGCACGTCAGTATGAGTTCTGTTTCACCTGCTACAACTGGGTAGAGTATAAAAGATCATATATTTTCAAATCTCTTCCAATGAAGCAATAATTGATATTTAGATATAGACTTCAATTCGAAAGCATGCGCCCTATAAAATGTGGTTTTAGAAGTTTAAAAGGCAGGGTTTTTTTTCTGAAAGCTGTATCGAGTATTGTTCATCCCGTAAACAAGCTTTAAAAATATTATTCTCTCGCTTACAAAGTTCAACCGACCTTTTTCGTTCTATTTAGTAAAGATGCGTAACTTATGTAGAAATAGTAGCGTTAGGGAATAAAATTGGAAGAAGCTAGTTGACACAATAATCAGATACTGTTAAATTCAGTGGAGTAACATGATATAAGTAGAAATATATTTCGGCAGTTTGATAATTTTCTTGGAAGTAAATAAATGATAGGCTATCAACCTTGACGTTGCATGAAACATAATTTAATTGCAGATGTTGTAATAAAGCCGAGGTGATTTCTTAAAATCGTTTGAGAAAATTTTGTAGTAAAACAATTTGCCTCTTTTTACGTACGAATTGTGAAAGGGCCAAAGACCAACATCTTCACATGCAAATTGTGTGCATGAGTTATTTTTATAATTCTGTTTACTAGATTACTGTGTGATAACTCAAATTCCCTCACGTACGAACCACGAAAGGGGGCAAAGTCCAACACTTTCACGTGCCAGCTGTGTGACTGTACATCTCATGCAGATTGGCTTTTCACAATAATAATAGTAACTCGGACGTATGAAGACCTGTTTCGTGTAGTAACCAATGCCTTAAAAAAGGCTCTTGTCTTTTAAGAAGCAATGGCTTTTAAAACACTACGAAATAAGTTATCGGAGTTGAAGACTGTTTCACAAATGTTAATAAATGTTAGGTTATCAACCTTGACGTTGGATGAAACATAATTTAATTCCAGATGTTATAATGAAGCCGAGGTGATTTCTTAAAATCGTTTGAGAAAATTTTGTAGTAAAACAATTTGCCTTTTTTTTACGTACAAATTGTAAAAGGGCGAAAGACCAACATCTTCACGTGCAAATTGTGTGCGTGAGTTATTTTTAGAATTCTGTTTACTAGTTTACTGTGTGATAACTCGAATTCCCTCACGTACGAACGACGAAAGGGGGCAAAGTCCAACACTTTCACGTGCCAGCTGTGTGACTGTACATCTCATGCAGATTGGCTTTTCACAATGATAAATAGTAACTTGGACGTATGAAGACCTGTTTCCTTTTGAAACCAAATCCTTAAAAAAGGCTCTTGTCTTCTGAGAAGAAGAAATAAGTTGTCGGAGTTAAAGACTGTTTCACTGAGTAGAATCGCACGTGAAAACCTCGTGAATTATGATGATGCAACCATCTACCACAATGATAAAAATCCTGGTATTTCGTAACTATTCAGTATTCGATGAGTCACATTTTGGCTTAAGAAACTCTGAGGAAACCTTAGAGTTTTCCTTCTAATCAACGTTTGGTGAGTAGAAATTTATTTCACTTAAACGATTTGTTTAACTTGCACCAGATGTAACAGGGAAAGACAGAAGAAATTGAATATATAGCTTGAAGATCGATTCAGCTAAGCGTTTCGCGTTTTCATTTATGTACCGCAATACGCAATTTCGCACAAAAACCCAATCTACATTTAGGATCAAAGAGGTGGATTCATCACTTTTGGTAAGGTTACACCGAAGCATTAAAGTTACACTGAAGCATTCAAAATAGTTCATGCACGTTTAACGTGCCTATGTTTTATTTCAGGTCAGTGATGGTGGTGTCCATTCACATATTACACATTTGGAGTCATTAATTGATGCAGCCAAAGAACTTGGCATTCCAAAGTGTTATATTCAGTTTTTCTCTGATGGACGAGATACCTCACCAACCAGTGGAGGTTTGTTAAAGTACTAGTATTTGCAAGGCTGTTTTCTAAGAAAAACTTGAGAAAGCCTCTAAAATTCATTGTCCCCAGTGCATGGTTTTTGTCCTAAGTCACTTAAGGCCTTTTCCAGACATCCAAGGTTCAGTTAATACACATGCACTTTAATAGGGTTTTTTGCAATAGCTAGTAGTCAGGTGATCTACTTTCTGTTAACATGAAAACAGTTCGCTTTCGGAAAATTTTGTTAGCAGGAACTGAAAGAGCATATTTTAATTAGGTAACTAGGTGTTTGCATCAGCTACCGAAAATTAGGAGGATTTGTATGGGAAAAACAACTCTTGCCACCTAGTCATGGCTGAGTGGTTTTCCATGCAAGTTCAGGAAAAATGGGGTAATCAAAAAACCCACAAATACCGTAAAATTCCGAAAATAAGCCCCTCCAAATATAAGGGCTTGCACTCGGAAATTGCCCTCAAATACAAAGTAAAGCAAAGAAAAAACAGTAAATTTTCTTCCATTTATAAGGCTAGCCCAATCGATTTTGAAATGCAAATTTCCCTCCACAGATAAACCCCTTCGAATATAAGCCCCTCAAAAAGGGCCTTTGAAAAATATATGCCCCGTGGCTTATTTTCGGGATTTTACGGTAGTCTTATGCCAATATTGTTTTTTACCCAATTTGACATTTTTGAATGGCCAGATTTGGTTGTTTTGCACTAAAAAGAGGATTTTCTCAGAAAACTTGGTACTTTTTTTAACAGGGCCTCATTGTAAGGGATGTATATAGAGGATGTTACACGGTGGCGCAAAGATATGAATTTTATTTTCGAGTGGCAAAAGAATATTTTACAAACGAGCGGAGTGAGTGAGTAAAATATTGTTTTTGCCTCGAGAAAATAAAATTCATATCTTCAAGCCGCCGTGTAATATTCTTTTTATTATATAGACAAATAGACATCGATAAAATAATAGAGGGAAATGACTGAAACTACGTCATCGATAAACTTATGTGTGAGATTATGGAAAATAAACCACTCGGGTCCCGGATGTAGTTTTTATGAATTTTACGAGTGGTATATTTAAGCAATAGACCACACTTTCTATGGGTTTACCGGCGTGATAACCCATGCGGGATGTTGGGAGAACACGAGAAAAGCTTGTAAATCACGAGCCAAAGGCGAGTGATTTACAAGCTTTTCGAGTGTTCTCCCAACATCCCAAGTGGGTTATCACACCGGTAAACCCATAGAAAGTGTGGTCTATTGCTTTTATAAAAAAACTTTTAGTAGGATGGAGTCTTTTAGGTAAAAAATATGGTTTTAGTACCTTGATCAAGTCATGTCTTCTCTCTAAAGAGTCATCATAAGCCAATCATGACTCACGATTTAATAGCACTGAACTTTCTCAAAACTCAGTTCAGTCAAACAACAAACAGCTGCAGCACTTCAAAACACGAGTTTTTGCACTCATTATATGATAACTCATGAAAGCTGTTTTACAGGAAAAGTCGATATTCATTCATGCGAACGTACAATGAAAGAGTAAGTTCATGGTTTGTTTACTACAGAAGTAGAAATTAATTGAACATCAGACTGTACACAGCTGTATTTTGTTGAGTCGATCCGTAAGAATTTCGTGCTTACATATGGAACTGGCAGCTATTGTAATGGAGGACTTCATTCACATTTTACAAGCCGCAGTGGTTTAACATCTGTTTTCTGGACTTTATTATGATTAAGAAATGCCTCGGTAACGACGTGGCTGCATTTGCGAAGTTGTCGCATGTAACTTTATATGCACGTACAGCGACCGATGAAAATATGTCAGTGGTGGAGAAAAGTTTCTTTGCCGTAGCCACATATTCGCGTTAATATTTGTGGATTTGTAAAGTCAGGTGGTTTGAGGTAGGTTATGACATCGATATCACCGAATGATTTGTGCAAATGTTGGAAAAAACCAGCCCGAAACTCTGACATCTTTCATCATCGTTGGCAGCTTGTTTACAACCTGCAGTGGCCAATTTTGTACTATACCTTGATCGGAGATCTCTTTTTGGAACAATTTCTTTCATTAAGGATTTTTTTTTTTGACATAAAGTGAATCAAGAATGCTAAAACTATCCGTTTTGTTGCTGGTTGGCACATGGTTAAGTTTTCCTGGAGACTTTCTACACCAGAAATTCACACAGTTGTTGTCTTTCTCTGTGATTTGGCATCGTCGTGAAATGTAAACCGCTTTCCAGCTTTGTACTTCATTACTTTAAAAGCTCTGGCAGTAATAAAATGTGGAAACGAACGCTTTTGATATTAAGAAAGGCTGGGTAAGTAACTTGTGCTGTTTTTTAGCCTTTCTAAAATCATTGTTTGCAGATCAATAGCTGGTTTTGCTTATGGCTCGTGGTCCGGATGCCTTTTTCTATGGGTTTACCGGTATAATAAACCATAGGTTTTTGACCAATCAGATCACACGTACTATCTCAGTTATTTTATAATTTCCAGTAAAACACTTATGTCTTTAAAATAAAGTAAAATAATTGGTTCAGTATTTTATGCAGCCAATGCATAATCTGTATTACAAATGAATTTAATAGGCTTGATATCTTTGTCTTGTTAGTGTGAGCAGGATAGCTCACAGAACTTCACACATACTATTAGTGGTATAGCCGACTGTGTTTTTTTTTTTTTCCAGTAACCTATGTAGAACAAGTGTTAAAAAAACTAAAAGAAGTCGATTATGGCTCACTTGCAACTGTGGTTGGTCGTTACTACGCCATGGACCGTGATAAGCGCTGGGAGAGAATCAAGATTGCCTATGAGGCCCTAGTCCAAGGAATTGGTGAAACTACCACACCAGACAAAGTCATTGAGGTATATAAAAAAATGTACCTTATATGACTGTCAATGTATTTAGCAAAAAAGTACTAATTGAGGTCACTATTTTTATGTCTCCTACTTGGAGACGGGACCACCATTTTACATGGTTTCTGAGCCACGTGAAGGTCTATCCGTCTGCACGGAGAGTCAAAGGTAGTACCTTCATTTCTCCGTTATTTTAAGACCCTGAGTATTGGTCTGGCCTCAGGAATCAAACCCACCACCTCCTGATCTGCCATCAAGTGCTAACTGAGCTAATCCTGCCATGGTTAAAGATAAAACCCACTGTATTCCTCCAGAAATATTGAAGGAGCTATCTCAGCTCTCACAAGCACATTTGAATTTAATTTTCTCATTAGTAATAAACCTATAGTAGAACTTTAGCATAAACAAGTACCTTATCTCAACAGGTCATCAAAGGACGATATGAAGCACAGGGAGACAAACATGAAACAGATGAATTTCTCAAACCTATCATCTTAGATCCGGAGGGAAGAGTTCAAGGTTAGTCCCTAACTTGCATTCCTGACAATAGTAACTGTTGTTGAAATATGCCTATGAAGGCAGTAAAATTTACTGCATTAGTTCATGGCACCGCTTTTGTTTCTGTTGGCACTCTCCTTACACAGCAATGAGTATAATAATTTTAGGTACTAAAAAACTGATTGAAATGCTTTGTTGAACTTCTCAAATGTCGAATGCCATTCGTCAGACAAATTTACACAAACTAACTTACATAACTTACTGTTTGTTTCTTTGTTTAGTTTTTCTTTTTCAATGTGATTATTTGTCAAGTTTAATTTGACCCTTTTCAAACCTTTTGACCTTCTTTTACATAGACTTGAACATGTAAGTGCTTCTTTTGTTAATTTTTTTTATTTTGATCTTGTTCAGATGGAGACACACTCTGCTTTATTGATTTCCGCTCTGATAGAATGAGGCAAATTAGTGAAGCTTTTGGTATAAAGCCACCATTTGAGACAGATGTCATTCCAAAAAACACTGTAAGTAAGCCAGACACTGAGTGCCCATCTTGGAGAAAGTTGACAGCGTTATAATTGTGTCAATTTATGTTCCTAAATTGCAGAAGATAACCATAGTTGCCTTCAGAGGAGACTAATGAAGCAATTTATTTATAATTTTGATAGCAATATTACTTAATAATTCCATTCATTGTTTTCACCGTCTGAGACCATAATGCACCTTGTTTACCCCCTAAATTTTGCATAACCATTGTCTTTGACTTTCGTTGGGATAACTTAATTAAATACCCAGGAGAAATTGGAAACAATGTTTTTGTAAAATTTTGGGGGGTAAGTAAGGTGCATTATGGCCTCAGTGAAAATGGTGAATGGCGATATAAATTGAATTTGACACACAGTTTCCTCTGCCTAGTTCAGAGTCTCTCACAATCACTTTTTTGGGGGGATATTTGAGTTATCACTCTCCACTCTTCCCATCATCCCCCTCTTGCACTTCTCACTCATTTCCAGTACCCCACTTTAAAAGTCTGCAATCCCCATTAAGCCTTGGGAAAGCTGTAAAGGAAGCAGTAGCTTCCTTGAAAAGCATGTTTTCTTCTTTATCATCTTTATTGCTGGTTTTCAGTGTCACGCCATTCAAAATAGATCAAAATAATAAAAATCAAAACCCTTCAATAGATGAAGTCCAGAATCTGGGAAATGAAAGGAGGTACATATACAAAGACCCTCGCCAAGATTCAGGTCAGAGGAATATTTCGTATACGAGATATTCGAAGAAATGTTTTACCCAAACTTATAGAGATTTGTATGGAGACGCCATGCTGGTGCTCATCTGGATGAGCTACAACATGACGGACGAAAACCAACAGAAACATCTGTTACGGAGTTTTGCTACAAAAGCGTGAATTTATTCTTCGAGAAACTCATAAACATTAAAGTAATACTTTTTCTAATACATGAACAGTTTAGATAGCAAAATTTCCTGAAATAAGTCATTTTTTTTAACCTACACGACAGGGAGTCTCTTGGCGGTCACGCAAAAGCCGCGTGACGCAAAAGCTTAGAAATTCAAGCGTACTCTTTCATAAAACCAAGAACGCTTTTGAAGCGAAAATTTGTATGAAAATTAGTTTTCAGCTGCTCTAATGCATCGTGAAAGTAAAATCTCCGTAGGATCGATAGTTTTTTAGTTTGAATTTTAGTGACGTTATGTGAAAACCAACAATTATCGCGTTCGTCAGAACGCATCCTAATCTGGTGTTCCTGTGGCACTAAGACAAATTTTCGAGCTATCACGGGCGACTGCAAATTAGCCACCCCTATTAATTTTATTAGGGGTACCTCGGCCCTGAAACTGGACTCCTTTAGACTCGATTTCGTTTCCGTAATTTTTCCCTAAGTGACGAACGCGGATCCCTTCCATTCAGATACCCTTACTTTTCTCCTTTTGTGTAACAGACGTCTTAACTTCTTCACCGGAAGTTTGCTAGGTGCATAACCGCTTGGCCTAAAAGCGAAGCTCTCGTTAATATGTATAGTTTACTCAAACAAAATGTAAAATAATCGTGTAATGCTAAGCGGCGACGGCAACAAAAACAGCCAAAAAAATGAGTAGGTCTAATTAGCAAGAAAGCAACTTTGCATGTGCAGCACACTTGTACATTTCTTTTCCGTTATTTTGCACAGTTACACGTTTTATGGAGGAAATGTTGTAACAGTATGTGTTCCTGTTCACTCATTTTCACCTTGGTGGCCGCTAGCATTTCTCATTTTCTCACCGCCGCTATAAAACTTTCATGTTATTCTTCCAACGAAATTAGTCTCCTTTGCTTTTTATCTCTCGCTCTAGCTCTTTTTCTGTTATCCACGTCAATGTAGACATTGAAATTAAATCGAAAGAAATTATCGGTTTTGTTTTTGTTGTTTTTTTTGTTTATCTCTAAAAGTCCGGATGGCTATGCGATCGCGCGGGTACTTGTGATGCAAAATCTCACCCCGACTTACATGATGGGGTGGACGCGCGGACGATTTTCTCAGAACCAATATTTCTTGGATGCATCGATTACCAAATTTTCTTACCCATGGCACTCCGCTGTGCGCGCTTCGCGCGCGCGTGAGCGTCCAGTTAACGCCACACCTTCTCCAGCAACGTAACTAACTAACGTCAATAGACTCCCTTACAAAACTTGCCGAAAATGCACAATCTTCACACCAAGGATAATTCATGTACAACATTGCAATATAATCTAGAGATACGTATCTCGCAATAACCCTCGCGAAACTCGGTTTTTTAGCAGCGCAACTCAAGTTAAGCCCTGTCGGGCGAGGTTAGAAATTGGATGGGTAACCCACCGGGAATATCGTCGTGAAGGTCCACATTTTGTTCCTTCTTTTCTCTCTCTTCTTTTTTAGCATCAAATAACTATGACACAGTACAAGAAGGAATTTCCTTTCCCTATTTTGTTTCCCCCTGTTGTTCCGAAAAATGTCCTGGCTGAATGGCTTTCTGTTCAGAATGTCCCTCAGTTCCACTGTGCAGGTAGGTCCGTGTAGACATATGTAAAGGCTACACAGTAAAAACCCGCGACTAAGAACCTGGTTTTTAAGAATCTGTTGGTTTTTAAAATTTGGCAGTTAAGTCCCCTCTATACAAGAACCTGTTTATCCTAAAATTTGAAACAGGTTTTTGTTCTCTAAAATCTCTTTAAAAAATCTGTACAATTGGAAAAATAAGATAAGTGAACTTTCAGGACCCTCTATGGAGACATAATTATATGCCTTACGACTCCAATCACTATCATTTCAAGAACCTGTTTGGGAATGATACAGGTTCTTACCTACGAATTGTTACTGCTTAGTAAACACGTTGGTAGTCTTGATTTCATAAAGGTACAGTATTAAGAGAATTCTCCCAAATTATGTCAAAATTACTCAAGAATTGTGCACTCACTGGCAGGCAAATGGTCTTCGAACACAAGAGAACAGAAAGGCAAAATTTAGTCCTGAGGCACCAGCAAAAAATGTGTCTTAATAACAGTTTTAAGCTTAAAAATCTTGACCTGATGTTTTCAAGTTGTAGGTATTCACTCTTGTTTACTACTCGTCCTAAAAGCTAGGAGCCACTTTGATTTTTTTTTTGTCAGAAACTGAAAAGTATGCCCATGTGACATTCTTCTTTAATGGTGGAGTAGAGAAAAAGTTTGAAGGAGAAACCAGGTTCATGGTACCCTCTCCTAAAGTAGCAACATATGATTTGCAGCCTGAGATGAGTGCTCAGGGAGTTGGTGCAGAGGTGAGTCATGAGTAACAGCCGGTTTCCCTACTTGTCGAGTTCGCTACGTCCCAGTTCGCTACATGTTCGCTACCAACATGCCGAATTCGCTACTGACTTTTCGCTGCCAAGAATTCAAAGTTTGTAAAGACTAAACGTGTAGTTAACATTTCCACGGTCTTCTAGAACCAAGAGTCAAGTAAAAGATAAAATTCATGAATGTGAGTTCATTTAGAATGAGTCTTCTGCTGTCTGGTTTGAGTATTAAGCGTCAAGTCAATTATTCATCTCTGCTTGAAATAATTTGTCCATAAAACTTTAGAATTGTTTATCCCTTGGCCCATTAATTTATGATACACAACAGTGCACAGGTTTGGTCCTTCAAAAATAGAAGATAGGAGATAAGAGGAGATACATGTGTGCGATACATAGAAACTCTTGGAAATGACGCCCAACTTCACACGTTCAACGTGTTGCTGTGAAAGAATTTTGTTCCCGCGAAAGGATTTCTTTTCAAAACAACTGATAAAGTGGAACCTTGATTTAATGAAGTGCCAAGGGATTGGGGAAATTTGTACGTTATATCGAGGGTTCGTTATATCGAACACGTCCATTTAACGAATTTTCGGGAAAACTACCAAAATGTTCGTTATATCGGGGTATAGTTAATAATTAATTCGCAAAACCGAACATTTCCGAATCTGAAAAATTACTGTAATAACATTTCAGTACCGATTTATACATAGCTACGGCACTAGAAACTCAAGAACAGGCAAACAAATCTGCTTAAAAGTACTGTACACATAAATTTTATAATTTTTTGTTGGTCTGTTTGGCATTCATCTTTTATCACATGCTGACATTTATTCGTTATATCGAGGTATGTTTTACTTTTGCGCTTGTGGATTGTATTCGTTCTAACGAGGATTTCGTTAAATCGAGATTCTGTTCCATAATTTAACTGTGATTTTGGTGTGGCTGAAGAAAATTGTTAGTTATTTACCGAGGACTTCGTTATATAGAGGTTCCACTATCTTATCCTACGAATACAGCCGTCTCTCCTCGTTCCTCGCGAGGAGACGAGAGACGGCTGCATTGGCAGCTAGTTGTATCATACAAGGGGAATTGTCCCTGTAACATGTCTCCAATTTTGGTCTTGCCCTTAATATTAGATTTTGTTTTAAGGTGTGTAAAGCTGTAAAGAGTGGCCAGTATCCATTTGTGATGTGCAATTTTGCTCCTCCTGACATGGTGGGACACACAGGGAAATACGAGCCAGCTATAATAGGCTGCGAGGCAACAGGTGAATCCTTCTCACTGGCAACAGATCGTTTCGCTCGAAAGTCAATTCGCTCGATGTGTATTTGTCGTTTTGCGTGCCTGAGAGTCGCGTGAACACAGCGACTGCACTTGTGGAATCCAAGCTTAACGATAAAATAACTTCTCTAATAAGCATGTTCATCGTGTTCTTAAGTGTTGTATCTCATCGAGCGAATCCGACTTTAACGCCAGGCGAAACAATCGCCAGTTAGTGCGGGTTTTTTTTTTAGACTTTGAATCCTCTAAGCAACCTTTAAGGGGTACCTGAAAGGCCCCACCCCCCTCTCCTCACTTACTTACCCCTTTGTTTTCTTTCTTCGTCACCCCTAACTGACTGAATTGCTGAAAATGGTGTGTTGAATAAAATCTTTTATTTATTTAAGTTCCGGCCCTGTTGATCAGATGTCTTGCCCCACCTCACTGACCCCTGGTCAGGAAACACCCTACGAGCAGCTCCTACATTATCCAATATTATCTTGGTTTTCGTTCGCTCCATAAACCCCATTCGTAGACGCCTTCACACCGGGAGCAGAGGAGTTATGTTCTACGTTGATTCCAGTAACATTCTTAGTACGAATCACCTTTGTTCGCCACAGAATATGAGCGTGTTCGTTTGAAGCGTTTGATCGTATTACAAGTCGGTAAATTTTCCTTTTTCGGTAGTAACGATTGTCGCCCGAACTGCTGGACCTTCGGAAAACTCCGAACGAGGCACGAGTTGCCGAGAAGAAAAAAGAGAGATTAAGGCTGTATTATCGGTTATCTGTTAGTCATTTTTGGTGATCAATCCGCGGTCATTGTTTCATGCGGTTTTCGGTAGCATAATGTATTACCCGACTTGAAACACGATCCCTTGACGCTTCAAAAGAGCGCGTTGTCAAGGTGATTCTAGCCTGCAAGCAAGTTCTGGTCGCCCCGCCACCAGAGCGACCCGGAGAGCTAGCAGGCTAAGGTGATTCGCGCTGTGAATATGAAACTGCAATCAAGGTCGAACTATCCCTCTGCCCTACAGCCAAGAGGGAGTTAAGCAGAATTGAAAATATACCAACTGCTTCTGTAGGGGAGAATAGAAAGCGGCGTGCTTTTTTACATTCTCGTCTCATTCAGTGGATTTTCCCTCGGCCATCCAGAGAAGACCAGAAAAGCTTCTACATGCAGAGTAGAAGGAATAGAATAGGACTGACAGAGAAGTTTTAAAAGTCCTGTTTTACTTGTCTTAGATAAGGAAATAGGTGAGATCTTCAAAACCTGTGAAGAGCAAGGTTATGTGTTAATGGTTACAGCAGATCATGGTAATGCTGAACAAATGTTTAGTGTGAATGGTAGTCCACATACAGCGCACACTACTAACCGGGGTGAGTAGACAGCCAATTTCTACGAGTTCAGCTCTTTAAGTAGTTAAAATCTATTAATCATGCAGGCCTCGAGTCTACTGCTATAGTAAATCAAAACTTAGACTTCTAGCAGTCTCTCAGGGTTTGTGGGTTAGCGAACATAATAGATGTGACGGGGACGAGGACGAGATTTTCTCAATAATCATTTTGCGATCGGGAGAAGGTTTAAACCTCCTTCAATACAAATAGCAGTGCTAACGTTTCTGCTGAAAAAAAAAGTACAATAAAGCCTTCCAGTGTAAATATTTTCGAGAATACGCGAAAATTTTCTGAAGTTAAATCTCGTCCTCGAATTCAAAGCTCTCTATTAGGCGTGTTTGGCGAAGACAACGCTTCTTGAAAGTGAGAACGTGAAAGCGCGTCAGAGGGTAAGGACTGAACGCGACTTCTGATGCTCAAATTGCCGTTCCGCTTTTGGTCATATCGGTTTAACTGCGCGCGCCGTCCGTCACCTTGCCTTTACTTCATCTGCCCATTACGAGCGGGTGGACGAAAGGAGGTTGTCTTCTCCAATGATGAGTGAATATCTGACTTTTCTAGAAGGAAACTGAAATAAGAGGCCCCCTCTCCCCCTTCCACTCTCCTAACCTCTAAGGAAGGCCCAATACTCAGGTTGCTAAAGTCAGTCGAGTCAGAAAGCAATTAATAACTTAGTTGACTTGTTAAGCAAACATGCAAAGACCAGCCACGTCAAGATCTATGCGGACGAACAAGTAGGACGGTAACTTTTGAATTGCTTCTAGCTTCTTGCTATATAATGTTATAGGAAATTCAGAAGCACAACTAGGGCATCATTTTCATTTTGTATTTTTTTGTTTTTGCTTTTCTTGGCAACAGAAAGGAAATAAGGAATGTCTGCTTGTGGCCTCAGTTTTCTCCGCTGGCATCACTGTACCTTATATTGTTTTCTCTTCGTGTTTGTTTTCAGTGCCCTTCATTATGACCGGTGGACTCAAGTTTAAGGAAATCACTCACAATGCGGCGCTTTGTGATGTAGCGACTACCGTGTTAGATGTTATGGGTCTTCCAATTCCACAGGAAATGACTGGACAGTCACTGCTTGCTAAATAGACAGTCACAGTCAAAGTCTTGTGGACAATGATCCAGGGGCACCCAACGGCAATTTTCGGGAAATATCTGTTCGGAAGACGATTTTGGATCTAGAATTTTCGGAACAGTTGTTGTAAAATTTCTTGCTTGCCTGCCCCTCCTAGGATTTTCGAACGTCTAAAAAATGTTGTAATTATCAATTTTTAACGGATTTTTACCCTAAAAAAGGCCACCTAGAATTTTCGGAAGCCTTTTTCTGGCTGAAATTTTCGAAAAGGTAAATTTTGATCCCTGTAATTTTCGGATCACTAGATTTTCAGCTAGGAAATCCGAACAGATGAAAAGTTCTTAGGGGATAAAAATGTGCCTATATCTACCATTTAAATACTAAAATACGTTCAACAATACTAAGTTAAGTGGTTTTGAACTACATCCTCGTTGGGTGCTCCTGAATGATCGTCCTGTCTTTGTATCTGTGGGCAGATTAAGCAACAACGACGGCGAGGACAGCGAAAACGTTTCTTGAAAAGTGAATTCGCGCTGTGTCAAACTTCATCACTTCCTGCTATTCTATCGATTGAATTCTTCGTCGTTCAATTTGTCAAATGTTGGCGAACTTTTCTGGAATTGAATTGTAATGGGTTGTATCCAAATTCTGAAAAAGAAAGGCGGAAAACCGTTCTGTTGTGTTAACGTCCTCCATAAATCGTGAAGTTAGCAAGTTTGACGTTAAAGTCGTGAAACGACGGCAAGGAAATGTGTGAAAATGGTGATGCACGTGCAAAGTTGCCGTTCTTTTGCTTTTAAGCCTTGCTTGTTTGCCGTTCTCGTTGCTTAAGTTCCCTTGTATCTTTAACTTATTTTAACACATAACTGAACAAGTGATTAGAGACTAATTTCTTTGCGCGTCTCATGTATATTATTTTTTCCAAGACTAAAACCTTTTATGCCGGTGGTATTAGAATAACTTCGAAAAGGAAGAACGTTTGCTTCGCCAGCTTCAGTTTGGAGCTAATTTTACCAATGGTGGGAGAAAAACTCACCGCATCCGGCGAGTTAGTCCTGGGGACTCGTAAATGCCAGGAGCATTATTGAAAGACTGAGTAAATAATATAAATTATACAGTAGGGTGAAACAAACATTCGAATTAAAAAAACTGTAATCAGATTAACAGACTACCACTCATTTATTATCGTACGTAAATACCTTAACGCGAACTTAACCTGCGTCGCTGCCGAGACTTGTCGCGCGAAATGTTAACCAAGACCAAAAAAGCACTCGCGGAATGAAGTTGTTTGTTTTAAACCAGCGAGAAGACTGGAGATGTGTCAAGTTGGGACTACACCGCTCTCCACGCTTGGCAGCTAAGCGCAGTTTTCATTCTTCAAACGCCACCTAGGTTTATTTGCGTATTTGCCAGTGCCTTATCGTTATTTTTTTAAGACTCGGAGTGTTGCTTAATGCTCGGTTTGAAATCGCGTACTCGGGCCTACTTTAGATCTACTTTAGACAACTGAACTAGCCATGACCCGCGCGCTGCTGGTCAAAGCACATGGAACAGCGGGGCTGGACCAACATTATAACGTCATTTTTTGGGATGTGATCGTCTACGCTCAGTGATTGGCTGGGGTGGATTCGAAACTCTTGCAAATTCCGGTCTTGTAGACACGTGCTCTACTAACTGCAGTACCGGATTCAGACCCCTTCGGGCCTCAGTTTCGTCTAAAACTAAGGGGGGAGGGCCCGGGTCCCTCCCCTGGATTCGCCACTGAAAGGAGACGAAAAATATATGAAGGAGCCAGTGACATAAATATCTGAACTAAAACAATCGCATCCAGTATAATAGTTACCATTCTTTATAATGCCCTGGGTGACAGTCGGATTCAAACCCATACCCTACTATTCAATAGGTTGGACCTCTACCAACCGAGCTAGGCAGTACGGTGACGTACCTTTCCAAGGAAAGGGGGGAGGGGACTGAAGGGAAGTTTTGATGTGATGTGCCGCCGAGGCCTTCAAACCCTCACGCTCTTACGACAATATCCGTTCTCTCTACCCTGTTTACAATGTGACTACTCGAACCGGGGCACTTGGAAAAAGACTATCCAATCACAACGTTTTTTTGAAAACAAAAGATTCTCAAGTTTTTTTGGAAACGGACCAATAAAATTCAAGGTTCAACTATGCAACCGTTGAGAACTATAAAACCGTTTGAACTTGCCTGACGTCTCAGGAAAAAGCACTCAAATTTATGAATGTCATCGGTCCGTTTGCAAAAATACTTGAGAACCTTGTGTTTTCAAAAAAAGTTGTGATTCGATAATCTTCCGAGTGCCCAGGTTCGAGCAGTCGTACAGTAAGACAAGACAGTTTTTGTTGTGGTGTGAAATACATTGTATAAATGAGATTACCGGTTCAGGAACATATTCTTTGCTTTTTTAATTTAGAATATAAAAGAGAGTACCACGCATCACCAAGGTTTATAACCTGTTCAAGGCATCCGGCCTAGAAAGATACCCTGTTCAAGACGTCAGACAGTGAAATTGTATACCTTGTTTAAAACTCAAGACCCTGAAAACAATACCTGTTTGGCGGTACATATCGAACAAAGTTGAAAACAACGAAATAGTTTCCAAAAAAACAGGATTTAAATGTACTGAGTTTGTTTATTCGAGATAATAAATGACTAAATAGCGTACTTTCGTAAAAGTACCTTAAATACAAGTTGTTATACCAATGCATCTGTATGTAATAAGTGATATATCTTGAGCGTATATAAGTGAAAATTAGGGATCCGTTTAACAGTTTGAACGTGGACAAACTTAAGCATGTTAAGGTGATGTTACACGAGACGATTCGCATCGACGTTTTTTAGCTCAACACAGCGTTGCAACATTGTTGCGACATTGTTTTGAATGGTTACAATATTGCTTCAGCATTGAAACGCTGTGTTGCGTTAAAAATCGTCGTTGCGAATCGTCCCGTGTAACATCACCTTTAGTCTGAAATGTCAGCCGTCTCTTCGCCCGCTCACACCACTCCCCCTCCCCACCCCCATCTCAACGGTTGCACGTTGGGGGGTTGGGGCAAAGAAATTGCTGACGTTTCAGAGTAAGAAGCTGCATATTTTGCGAATACTTTGATCTTGTGGTATTGCAAAAGTTTGGCTGAAAAACAGAACAAAATTCTCTGTCACCAAACTTTTGCGATTCGCTGAACAAAAAAAAAAACCAAAAATCGCAAAATCTGGTTGCTTCAAAAAACAGTGACCTTAGGTTATATAATATTGTACAATTCTCTGGTGTTAACGAGGTTACTATAATACACCACTGGAGTGTTGAGACAGTCGCGCCCCTAGAAATAACAAGTAAATTTTTATAGTCGATGCGTTAGAGTAACAGCATTTGTTTCCCAGTTTATTTGCTTGTTTGCTTGTTCGTTTTTTGGCTATCATCCATCACCACTTGTATCGGTCAGGAACACTTTTCAGAAATTCCTCTTCTTCTGGGGTATTTTCCCTTCCTAAGGATTTGTTCCTTTGCGGATATCTTCCAAACTTGTCAATGACCTCCTGGAACAATAAACATCTTCCATATTACATACTGAATTATCAGTCTGTTAACTCACGCAGAATAAGATTCAGTTTTGCTTAAAAACACGAAAGCTATACCAAGAAATGTATACAGCACAAGCTGTTCTCCGAAAAAAATAGGGATCTTACAGCAACAAAGAAGGGGACGGCTACGAAAACGTGAAATAGTGAAATAGTGAAGTCGCGCTGCCTCAAACTTTATTCCATCTTGTTGACAATTTCTTTTGGAGTTGAGTGCTAAAAGACTATCATAGTTAGGGAGTTAGGGGAAGTTGTTGCCTTGTACTCACGTCTTTGACAAAACGTGAAAATAGGCATTTTCACGTCGTAGTCGCGCAGTGACGGCAAAAAAATTGTACAAAAACGGGTGGTGCAAGTGCAGAGTTGCTGTTTTGCCAATCGAAACCTCTTGCTTTTTTGCCGTTCTCTTTGACCTCGCCGTCGTCGTTGCTTTAAAAGCTCCCTAATTTATCAAATATGGGCGATTTCCCTTGGAGTTGAATTCTTAAGGAATTTATTCAGTTTAAAAAAAGAGACAGGAAAATTCTTCGTCGTACGTTCACTTCCTCCATAAAACGTTGTATTAGGTGGTTTCACGTCGTATAGCCGTTGCATGGACGTTAAGGAAATGTATTAAAAACGTATGATGCGCGCGCAGACCTGTTGTTTTCCTTATAAAAACAATTGTTTTTTTGACGTTGTCAATGTCGTCGTCAGTCGTGATGGTAAAGCTCCCTATTGATTTCTACCTAATCATCGAAGCCGCGCGAAGGTCAAGTCGTTTGCAAAAAAAATGTAATACAATGTACTTTAAGTCCAACTTAAATTCTCTGGGAAGAAAGTGTAATGAGAATGAGGTCGCCGTTTAGCATTACTCTTTAAAAAAGAGATCTGTGCCTGATCCGCTTCGTAATTGGCTAAATGACACAACGCCTGTAATAACCCGCGATCAGGCGCCGTTCTTTTTTTTTCGGGGAAGAGCGACGAGCAAAGTCCCTTTCCTTGCCTCGGAAAGAAGGAGGGAAGAAGGAGCAAATAAAATGAAGACTATTCACTGTACCTTGTGAAGTATAGCGTATTCAAGGAGGCCCTTGCCCATTCCTTCAAATTCTGAACCCTTGGAGTCTTCCGCCAGCTTGAACGCTAATTTCACTGACAACTCCTGTAAATAATAGGCAAAAATAGGCAGCAATATATTCAAATACCTTAAAACGAATATTCGTGCGTGGGCAAAAGCGAATGGAAACGAATTCATCGCGGAAGTAACTTTCCATTTTGCGTGGCCAGCAAAGCGAGCCGAGAGAAAACTCGCAAGCGTGAGGCAAAGCCGCGCGCCTCCTTACTCTCGCGCGTCGCCTTTGCCCGTGGCTTCCCACGATATCCCTTAAGCGGAGAGAGCTTGCATTACTCGCAGGCTACAAATATCTCCAGCCCATTATAAGATAGCATAAGGGATATCGTGGGAAGTCACGGGCAAGTGAGACGCGCGCAAGAGCGAGAACTTGCGCGGCTTTTCCTCTCGCTCGCGCATTCTCTCGCTTTGCTCGACACTTAAAATGAAGCTACTCCAGCAATAATGGTTTAGGGTTAGGGTTACAGGGTTTTGGGAATAGGGATGCCCATATCACTGTGACACGAGTAGCTTGCATTGCAAGCAAGCTACAAATGTCTCCAGCCTATTATAAGATAGCAAAGGTTACATGAACTTCAACGGGTACAAAAGTTTACTGTGGATACCTGTGTAAATTCTGGATGTAAAAAACACAACTTCGTAAATGATTCTGTGTACACACAGAAAAGGGATCTTCCTGATTTTTTCCTTTTTGTAACAAAATGTAGTTCAATAACCACACAGCCGTTCAATAAGTACACAACAGATCAATAACCACGCCAGTAGTTCAATTACCACACATTATTATTCCACTATTATGTCATTTTACCATATAAGGTCAAGAGAACGCGCAAAATACGAGGCCGTAATACACCGTAGTGTCCTGGTTTAACCGGTTTACAACAGGGCCGCGAATACCGGCGGATGCAAAAGAAGCAACTATGGCTGAACTGGACGAACCGACGGATGAAAATAAAATAGAAAATAAAAACCAAAATAACAGGGTTTTTTTCATGTAGAATAATTAACCTCTCATTCAATAGTTTGGCATAATACGCGCGAACAGTTTGCTCATTGTTAACGTCATTCTCACAGACGGAATCAGGATGTTTCTGAATACTCTTACCTAAAAAATAGAAGCCAATTGCAAAATAACAACTTTTTTTGCAGTGGAATAATAAACCTCTTATTCGATGGTTTAGCATATAATACGAGCGGACATTTTGCTCATTGCTCGTATTTTTCCTCGCCCCTGCGGGGCTCGGAAAAATACTACGCAACTCGCAAAATATCCGCACGTATTATATACTAAACCATCGAATAAGGTGTATTTAGTTCATTGAGCGTAAACTATATGTAGCTGTGGGAAAAATAGCCACAAATACAAATACGTTAGTTATTTTTTAAGGAGAATGTGTAGCATTAAGTAAGTCGTAAATATTCATTTAGCTACAGTACGAGAACTAAATTGATAAATAGTTATGTTACACAAAGCTGTTATTAAGTTCTAGTGAGCTCACTGATAGAGACAGGAACATAGACTGATGTAAATTTAACTGTTAACCGTTAACTGTTATTTTTTCTGCTTTATCAACGCGTGCTTTGTCGGGTTATTTAGTTGAAGTTTTCTCCGGACCGAGTTGGCTTTCCCTTTTCGAAGCTGACTCTCTTTACCAGGTCTGTTCACTGTGCCCCTGATGAGAATGACAGACCTTCTGAGCAGACTAAAATTTTTAAATTAACATCAGTCTATGTTCCTGTCTATATTAGCGAGCTCACCAGAACTTAACAGTGTGACATAACTATTTATCAATTTAGTTCTCGTACTGTAGCTAAATGAGTATTAACACTTACTTAATACTACGCATTCTTATTAAAACATAACTAACGTATTTGTGGCTATTTTTCCCACAGCTACATATAGTTTACGCTCAATGAACTAATGTGTGGTCATTGAACTACTGGTGTGGATATTGATCTGTTGCGTACTTATTGAACTGCTGTGTGGTTATTGAACTAACAAAAAGGAAAAACTAAAAAAATATGGGGTTCCCTCAGATGTAGTGTCCATAAGCTATGTGTTGCAATTACTACCTTTCAAAAACAAGTAGAGCACGTGCGTGAACCAGCGCTTGAAGTTTTTTTTTCGTTTTTCTCTCAGGAGAGGGCTTAACCTCCTTCAATAAAAATAACCGCGCCAACTTTTCTAGTGCAAAAAAGTACAAGGAAGCTTTCCAGGCATCCTCGTTACCAGGACTTTTTCCCTAAGAAAATGGGAGGGAAATAGCCCTTGGAACGAGGTTGGTGTTCTGGATCTCGCCCTCGAATCTAAAGGTCTCTAACAACCTATGTTCATTAACTTTGCTCTAAACTAAGGTAACCAATTTCTACCGGAATTTATTGACCGTAAAATGACCAAAACTGCCCATCACTCTTTTTATGAACCGTGTTATTCTATCATGTACCCCTATCCGTCCCAACTCTCCCCAGTATTACACGTAACTTTTAAGGTCTGATAATACCTGATCTTCCAAATTTTCACTGTGTTCAAATGGCATGTTAATAAAGAGTCGTTCAGCATATGAATGATCCAAATGGTTGTGAGTTTTTCCTTCAATAAACTACAACAAGAATTCAAATTACCAGACAGCTAAGTGCAGTTGAATTACTCTAATTATTAGTTCTCGTTGTGCATCCCAGGAAACTGACCATATAAAGGAAAAGGATTTATATAGAGATAGTACGTCAGTCATAATATAACCCGTAAATGGCAATAAATTGTACTCCCTTTTATGGCCTAGACAGGGGGGCTCCGCCCAAAATAGGGGTCCCTTTTTCAAGCTTCAGGTACATGAAAGGGTAGGGATTTTACTTGTTGAAGTATATGAAAGGGTAGGGAAATCTGTTATTTGGGTATGTAGAAAGGGCCCAAAGGGCCAAACAGATTAGTTTTATGGCTATATAAAGTCGGAAAAACGTTCTATTTTTGCAATTGATTCCTATTTAAATGACAATGCATTTACAGCAAATAACAGGGATGCAAAGTTCTAAATGAGGTATGTGAAAGCGTTACCATTTTTGTGAAAAATGGTATATAAAGGGGTAAGGAGTAAGGGGTTGAACCTTGACGCGAAGCCTCCCTGTACAAAAATTTGTTGAGTATCCCCCCCCCCCCCCCCCCCAGTCACGAACCACAAAAGAAAGAAGAAACACATCTAACCTCACTTAAAAGTGAGGTTAGGTGATTTTTAGTTAAATCCTTTGTCACTCGCAAGTTACGGAAACAATCATCTTTTCTTCCATATGAATCCTTATATTTCCTTATATTACACAACAGTGCTGGCATTCATATTTCAAGCTTGGGCCACCTGTGGTATACAGAGCCCACAGAGGGAGTGGGACAAGACTGGGAAGGAAGGATTAACAAGTTTGTCTGCCACTATACAACTCTTTGATACCTTTTACGGGCACTTCCCGAGGACCCAAACGATTAGGATAGATGACTGGAACTTCTAATTGGTGCTTATTGTTTTGTTTGTTGGTTGGTTTACTTTTCTTTGCAGTACTGGTGACCATTTGCAACTTTAGAACCATGAGGTACCTAGGCTGAGTTACCTTTTGCAAACACTAGGATCGTTACTAGGGATATGCTGGTCAGCTGCAGGCCAAATTATTTTTTACCTGTCCACAACAACAGTCCAAGAAGTCTTTGCAAAAGTTAACTCGACCCAGTTTCATTCTCGTGTGGTAAGTGACAAATTAAAAAATACAAGTGGTTTAGACGAGTGTGTGGGTTGGCTGCAATGTGGGCTTATTATTCACAAACAAGTTTCTTTTTTCAAAATTTGTGGACATGTTGTAATGTGTTATTTTAACTGTTGTGGTTGATACTGTGGACAAAAAACAAATGAGTCTGAAAAATTATCAACCTGAACTCACCTTTCTAGCTACAGAGAGAGCCCTACCATCTCCTGCAAAGGCTTTAGCAGTGTTCTGTTCAAAAGGATGTGCACATCAGCCATTTGATAATACAACTTGAACATTTTAAAAGAGACCTTGCAACTTTAATGCATTTTACCACTGTGTACTCTGCATTAACGATTAACATACTTACTCTATAAATACTTCTCGTAAATTGATCAGTTAGTATGATCAAAGCTAATGATGGCCTAGAATCACTCTCCCATTCTTTTAAATCTCCTTGGATGGCTTTGTCAACCTGAAATAGATAATATAAATCAATCATGGGTCTCAGCTGCCACAAGTGTCTTGTAGTTTAGTGGTAGAGCATCATACATAGTTACAAGTTACACATGTGGGTTACACTCCTATTGGGAATGCTCGAATACATGTATTTTCTTCTGAGCGTTTGTGTCACTGACTGAAAAAAACAGCTTATTCTCATGTATTAACCAGGCCCTGGTTGTTTAAAAGCTGGATAATGCTATTCACCGGATAAATCTTTGACCAGTAGATAATGCAATATTATTGGTTTCTGTAATACTTATCCACTGGATAGTGATTTAGTGATAGTGATTCTGGTGGATAGCGCTATCCAATATTTCAACAACTGGCCATGGGCCCAGAATTAAAATTCACCATCAAGGTTCTATCATATAGTGCAAAACCACACATAGACTATAAAGTTCCAGTCCTAGCATTATACAGGATGTTTGTCACAAGAACCTACAATGTAGTTTAGTGGCCTCAGCTGACTCACAAGTCCCCTGTAGCTCAGTGGTAGAGCATCTAGACTAAACACCAGAGGGTCAAGGTTCAACTCCTACTTGGAGTATACTCAGATTTGTCTTCTGTGAGCCTCCTGTACTGTGTCACTGACTAGAGCCATTTGGAATCCATTTTATCAAGTTCTAGATTTCAAGTTGTACTACTGGTAACTTGAAATCTAAAACTCAATAAAACGGCTTCCAAATGCCTCCAGAAGCAAACAGATACAAGTTGAGTCTAGTTGAGTCCTTTTTATTGCAAATTTTTTTCAAAAAAAGGTAATTCAGTTCGCATTTTGTTTATTTTCAGACATTCTCTTATAAAAATTCAAATTCCAAATGAACTCCAATATAGGTCGAGTCTGGGGTACCTCCACCACCTGTAAGCTTGTTATAAGCTTGTTATATAGTTGCTTACTCAGTTTTTCTACCACTTTAAGACCAAAGCTCCTCTATGACAGAAATTTTAATAGTGTATAGCATAATTTAACTGGAAGTTATAAAGTATGTTATACCTTGCAGACACATGCACAGACATATGATAAGCTGGAGTATACGTACGTGCCACAAAGTGAATTTCTCAGAATGGTTTGTTTAATTTATAGCTAACAAATCTGACTAGATAAATGACCCATAAAATTTTTGAGTAACAAGTCTGCATGCAAAGATACCAAGTTCCTTGCTTAAAACTGATCTTACTAGGACTTTGCAGCAGAAACACAAACAACAAGACACTGATAAGTCATAATAATTGGCCCTGTTCCTTTATCCCTCCTTGTCAATGAGAAGAGGGTTCTTAAAGTGCCAGGGATGTTTTCATTAAGAATTCTAGTAGCAGGAGAAAGGTGTAATGTTAGTACAGGAGAATATTTTGAAAGCAACTCCACATCTGAATAAAAAAATAGTGACAGGCTACTGAACGTTAGCAGCAGAATTCTCCAATCTCTGATGCCTAATGAACACCCAGGTGTAGCTAAACTGCCCACACTACAGCTATATAGCTACTGTTTAAAAAAGAGTAGGGATTAAGTTGTAGCCCCCAAAGGTATTGCCTACATTCACTCTTCTAGAAAGGGAATCAGAGACCCACAGCAATAAATTGGTGCAAGTTGTTAACCTGCATGGTGAGGCTACAGATTACAAGAAAATAAACATATTTCTTAATTAATCCAAACAAGAGTTAGACCCTGATTTTTTAAGCACTAACTTCAAAGAAAAAAATCTAATACCTTGCATTAATATTTTTGCTTTACACTTTTTTTATGAGGGTGTAAGAGAGGAGGTGACTCACCAAGGATCCAAACTTTTCTTTTATTTCCTCGTCCACTTGTGGACCTCCACGAAACCACTTGCTTGAATCTCCTGAACTAAACCAATAATCTAATACACTTTGCCACATGTCTGAATGTTGCCCAGAACACATGGTTCTTGAAATAATTACTCCAACTGTATATAGGGGTGAACGTTTTCTGCGTGGAATAACAATGCATATGCATATTTCTGTGATCATTTAGTCTGCTGGAAATTTGAAGATGAAGCTATAGTACAAAAGTATTCTTTTGTAAAGGTGTGTTAAAGGAAAAATGAGGTGACTCTTCTAATTGTCAGATGAAAGATGTTGTTTAACTCTTAAGACCCAAGGGGGAAGCACTCCCATGTTTGGCCTTTACAGGTATGTGACACTAAACACAGGGTTTTTAAGGTCTTGAGTCTTAAACAATTTAAAAGTATTTAGCTTCTTGAACAGGGTGCCATTTTGGGCTGGAAGCCTTCAAAAGAGAGTGAAGGTCAGTAATAAGCCATCTACATTTGTGAACAATTGTTTCAAGGAAATTCTTAAACTCTGTATGTGTATCTAAATGAATCAAGGTCATTAAAAGAGGTTTCTGGTCTTAAACAGGGTAGCAAAATGACAAGATATTTGTCTTAAATGGGGTCAGGGTTTGAAGGCCTCGCCCGGTAGCACAAATTAACCCAAACTTTTCTTTTAAGCCCCCTGCAGTCCCCTTCTCACACTAATCCAATAATGCTAGGTCATAAATCATTGACTCATCATGGCCCACTGAAGCGTGTGAATCAAATATCAAATTCTGCAGCTCATTTCCATTATAAATACTGAAAGAGCTAGAAGTTCCTGACCATTTATCAAACACAGCGAAGATTCAACCTAAGACTTAAATAAATGATATAGTCCAGTCTAGTCTGTCGGCATAATTTTCAGGTTCGGTGAACAAACATCAACACTATTAACTGTGATGGAAATGAGGCTGGGGTTGCAGACCTTGTTTTCAGTGATATAACCCTCCCTACTTTCTTATGAAAATCATGCTGTTCTCAGGCTAACTAGTATTTTTCAAGCATAATTTCCATAAGAAAACAAAGCAGGTTTGTATCAAAACAAGGTCAAACTCCTCGAAGGCTAGGGTACTAGGTAAGTTTATTAAATAAGCTAACTGACTGTATTATAATGGTCTATTAAAACGATTTTTCTACCTATTCAATGATCCACTTCAAATCTGTTTGCTCTCAGTAAGCTTAAAAGTAATACACTTACACTACACTGTACTTTTAGGTGATAATCCTACTCCTGTTTGAGAGACGATCAAGAACTTCTTTTAAGAAAGTGGCTACTAAACTTTAAAAGAGGTCCGTGGTCCAAGTTGATAGATTCAGATTAGGTAAGAGGAAGCACCTACCGATTCCTAAAGTTCAAATAGCCTTTTCTAAACGGAGTCACCGCTATTCTCTGACCAACCACACAAGTCATTATTTAATATTTAAAGTTTGTACTGGCGTGGCTTGGCATGACATTGTGTGCGTGACACCCAGGGATCCTATCGCGCCCCACTACTCACGCAATACTCGACTGGTAAACCGTATTCGCCGGTGATCGCAGCAATCTAAGGAAGTTTTACCCAGAAAGGAATCACCTACAGAGACCTTCAAGCCAGAGGTGTTGATGAAATTTCCGTATTTAAGGTGAGAACCTAGATCAGAACTTCATCTTCTGACTACCCACCAAAGTAGACGAATAAACCTCCTTCAAAAGGGTTTATATAAGAAACTGGAGCGAACAGTAATGTATTTGGGTCGCTATTTTTCTTCTTTCATACGAAAATCGGACATTCGTACAAGCATATAAAACCTGAACTATAAATATTGTCATCGAAAGCTTTTTATATCTCAAATTGTGGGGCGTATTGTTTGTTTTTATATCTCCTCCGACTTCAAATGCAAGGTCGAACAACAAACCGCTTCTGCCTGAAAAAAAGACTGTTCTGTAGAAGCCTTCATTGAACAAGTCCAATTTTGAATTCAAGTCCAATTTTTCGTGACGCTTTTCGTCGATTTTCTAATCGAAGGAAGGCAATAATAGATTTAATAAATTTTCGGCGTTGGAGATACATATGATAATATATTCATGGCTTCATGTCGAGCCATGACAGCGAGGCATTTGTATTCCAGCAGGTTCAAATAGTCAGGCTAACAGTTAATTTTTAACTCAAAACTTTCAAAAATCTTAAAAAACAGCAGAGTGTCATTTTCAGTTTTTCGAGTTTTTTTTATATTTTGTTCTATACTACCGGCGTTCGCAATGACTATTACATCTTTAGCTTCTTTCCGACGACTATAAATGATTGGTACCTAATCCCCGCTACTATTAGGACGGTAAGTTAATCAAAGTTTTGTAATTACCGTAGCTATAATTCTTAAGTTTATCTTATATTACTTTTTTTCTTCGTCTCTTTTTAATGTTTATTAATCTCTTTTTCATGCGAAAAAAGCGCTTTAAAGAGAAAGTGAGTAGAAATAGCTTTACAACTTTAGTGTCAGGAAACTACAACTATCAACAGCCCGTATTTTTCTTCTAGGTCTTTCATCTGTTTGCTTAAAACTTAGGAGAGTTTTAGTCCGCAGAGTCATCTTTGATTTTGGCAAATAAATTTTAGAGATTTACAAACGTATCCCTTTAAAAAGATATATTCTTTATTTTCAGTACAAGTGGTATGCATAAAATGTCCGTCATCATCGTTCTTTTTATTTATAAATGCAAACAAGAAAAAAGAGCACAAGAGAGAATGAGGTCATTCTCTCTTGATGCAACTCCTTTTTGTTGTTGTTGTTTGGTTGGTTTTTTGTCAGTGAAAAAGTTGTTTATTTTAGCATGCTAGAATCTTTGAAAGGGCGCTGTTTAATCAGGTTTCCAGGTGATTTATTCGCGAACCGTCTGTAACATTGTAATTACTCCTTACAAATTTACGCCTGACCTTCCGTTTGATCAATGGTAACTAATGAAAAAAAAAACTCCTGTTGCGCATCTTAGAATAACAATGAGCGATATTACAGCCCTAGATACATTCACTGACTGTAAGTAAGGCCCAGTTCAAACGTCGATCTTTTCATGTACCAAACGTAATCCTTTTAATTAAGTGCATGAAGGCCAGACGTTTGGATGAATTAAGAGCGGCTGTCTGTAAATATCGACCAGGGGTGGGAAAAATAAAAATTTCGAAAAATCCAAAAAAAATTCAGTGGACTACCCTAGGTACCTTAGTAAATAAAATATAAATTTTACTTTCATCGGTTAAATATTTTGGCAATACAGCGAGTGTAAAGATTGACCGCTTCACGGCCTCCACCGGGCCGCTTTTTCGGGACGCGCGACAGGGCAACGAAAAAAGCTCGATTTTAGTCTAATTCAAACATCATTCAATTCACAATGCTTCTCATCGTATTAAAGGGATTTCAAAATACATTTTGAGTGGTAATATGCTTCAATTGATTGCAACCAGAATATTTTACGGATTTTAAGATACTTGAATAATTTTGAGGATTTCACCCGAGCAAAATTTTGTCGAAATTCGAAGGCCTAAAATTCAACCCGATACATCGTTTTAAGAAGAAATAGATATCTGACATTAAAAAGCAATCTTTAAGCTTCCGAAATATGGGTTCAAAACCTTGGGCAACATGTGAAATGAATTTTTGGGAAAGCGAAATTCAGGGAGCACTTGAGTGAAATTTGACCTCTCTGACTTGACAGTTATGAGGTTCGGCGCGACACGGTGAATTCTAAAACAAATCGTTCAGCCCAGGTACGTTTAATTCAGGCGATTCCAAGTCCCACAGTGATACACACGTAACTGAAAAAAAGTAAAATGGAAAATTGTACCTCAATGTTTAGCCAAAACGAAGGTCAAATCCCGGCTTTTTATCGTAACCTGTAGCTTAGCACTAACGTAAACATGAAGGTCAAGTACTCGTATCGACACAGCAAAGTGTTCAACCTTTACACCACATATCTATCCTTTCTAGTAAATATGAGGTCGGCAATATTTTTGTTTGTACCTTATGTCCTTGCTTGTCTTCATGACCGCAAAAACTGAGGCAAACTGCAGCGAAACCCCCGCGCACTCGACGTGTGTCAGGGAATGCTCTTACGTGAGTCGAGAATGCGTTACATAACAAACATGACAGTCACCAACAGATTTTTTCTTTCGTCGTAAAAAAATGCCATTTCTTATTAACATGTTATAACTATACT
The DNA here is from genome assembly GCA_038088405.1 of Porites divaricata. Lineage (NCBI taxonomy): Eukaryota > Metazoa > Cnidaria > Anthozoa > Scleractinia > Poritidae > Porites > Porites divaricata. The sequence goes on from JBBMOI010000002.1 coordinate 47,058,004, forward strand.
ATTTTTTTCTCCTCATTTACCTCGCAGCTTTACGATCGCAAACATGTGAACCCAAACGTTATGAAACGTCTCAAATAGTATTCATTAGCGTTATGTAAAATACATGTTTTTTTTTGTTGTTTGCCTTAAGTCAAATGTTACTTTTCCATTCCCATATTAGTGGGGGGGGACAGGGGGGCGGGAGCCCGGGAGAACAGGGGGCGGGAGGGGTACGGGAGGCGGGAGAAGAAAGGGCGGGAGGCGGGATCTCTACGATGGCGGGAAGCGGGAGAGAAATTCAAAAAGTCAAGCTGTTTTTTTGTTACTGCTTACTCCCAGTCAAAGAAACGAACCCAACAACGTTTCTTGACTTCCATTTAACGTTTTCCGAGGCTTAAAGCAAAATTTTATACACGAGAAAAGTCAAAAAACGAAAATTCGTGCTCGGGATAAAAAAAAAACGACATTACTTCCTGTGAAATTGGAAACCTTTCCAAGTCGCTTACATCATAGGACATGAATGAGATAGCATGATATATGTACACGTGTGTCGACTGTGTCAGTCGTGTCAGTGTCTCGTCTGTCTCGCTAGCCGTCGAAATTCTCCGTATAAGAACGACAAAGCGAGTCAGGTCAAATGTCGTTAAAGACCATTTTGATCGGTCTTAGTATTTTTCGGTTTGGTGGGGAAAAATCCTTCCATGGAAGACCTTCCTTGGAGCTCGCTCCTTACGACTGTAGCTCACAAAACACTGTCAGTGAAGATTTTGCCGCGTGGTGTAAACTTGTGTCGAAGGAATTGCGCTTCAATTATTTGATTGCGCTGGAAAGTGCGGAGTGGTTCGATTTCAAAAGTAGGTTGAGTTTGATCGTCCGGGTGAACGTAGTCCTGAATAGGACTGTTGTTGTTGACAGTGACTGACGTTTCGACAACCTTAGACTGCGCGCAGACGAAGTTAAACTCTGGTTAACTCCGTCTGCGAAACAGCGCCGAAATCCTTGTTCTGGACATCCAGCTGTGTACCCAGATTTGAGTACGCGCCACGATTGGCCAGTTAAAAAAGGCCTTTGTTTTGTTTGTCGTGATCGCCAATCAGGTTGAAAGGAAATTCGAAACGCACTTCCGGTAATTCGTTGAGTCCGTTGGGGGTCAAGAACAAGGATCTCTGCGCTGCTTCGCAGACAGTACTAATCAGAGTTTAGTTATCGTCTGCGCGCAGGCTACGACAACCTGTGCGGTAGTCATCTTCAGAGTCAAAGTGAGTTGTATCACGTCAGTTGATGGTATTATACTCTGGTTATTGATCTGATTGGTCAATTACGTCACGATGTTATTGGCTATGAAGACTCGTAATCAGTAATTGGTGCATCCTCGGAGACCCAGGGGCAGATAGTAGGGGCGAGGGAAAGTCTAAGCGGGCGGAAAATAATGGCACGAAGAAAAGTAAAGAACGGCGAGAAGAGCCCCTGGGGACAATGTGTTTTCTGGCACCAATCAGAAGCCAGAACGGCGGCGACCGTTTGGAACTGGTCTGGTAAGACATTGTCCCCAGGGGCTCTTCTCGCCGTTCTTTACTTTTCTTCGTGCCGTTATTTTCCGCCCATTTAGACTTTCCCTCGCCCCTACTATCTGCCCCTGGGTCTCCGAGGATATAATTGGTGCGTTTCGATCCGTCTATTGTCACAGTTAAACAGTCGTCTGTTGTTAGTCAAAATGTCAGTTCTCCAGTCGTTCTCTCGTAGTTAGTTCTGCTTGATCTCGTCAATAAGTTGTTTGTACGGCGCTGGTAACTGTTGGCTACGATTCAGTGGCGTTTGTTCTAAGTTAGTAAACCAGCTTTCTAAAGTAAGACGTTGATATTAGTCTGAGTACCAGTCAATTTGATGTTTCGTCTGTAAATGATGCTCAGCAATGTGATTGTTGACGTCACCATTCCTCGTCACTTTTTTGTGTTCGGTCAGTCGCGTGCTAAGGTTTCTGCCGGTTTCACCAATGTAAGAAGCCTGGCAGTCGCAGCATTTGATCTTGTATACTGCTCCCTGTTTGTCCTCCGGTTTGTCTTTGTCCTTGACCTTAGTAAGCAGACTTCGTAAGGTGGTTATGGGTTTGTGTGCAACACGTATATTGTAATAATATAGGTGCCTCTGATGTACGGTAAAGTCGCTGTCGTAACAGGGCCAGAGTTGACGTTCGTCTGAGTGTTCGAATTACAACACAATTTTTTACAACACATTTTTTTTATTTTAAACAAGACCAAAGCACTCCTAATAGAATCTGACTAGGGAGTAAAACAGCGTCATTTACACGATAACGGGAGAAACACAATAAAGGGCGGGAGTCGGGAGACAAAGGGACAAAAAGGTACGGGAGGCGGGAGAACGGGGTACGGGAGGCGGGAGATTGTGACCCCCCTGTCCCCCCCCCCCCCCCCCCATATTAGTTCTAATTTATAACGATTGCGAAATATCCTAACACGTTGTGTAAAAGCGGGTCACGGAGACCGCTTTCGCAATACATGTACCTTATATGCCTTCATCGATTTCTTGATAGCGCGGTTTTCGTTATATAGCAGACTACTCGCTGATGTGCGACCACACAGAGTGTGAATATGGAGCGCTGGTTGGGGGTGAGTGTGGTTCAATTGCCAGATACTTGAGCACAGAGAACCTACCCATTAGGGAAACACATTACAGAAACACTGCAAACCAGTTTTCCCAACTGTGGTAGGGCGGGTAAGTTTGAGACATGATTATACATGTATATCTTTTTTGTGTCCATTACCAGTTTGTATGTCTGTCTTCCTCATTGACTCTCATTCGAGGACTCTTTGAAATGGTTACAGGCGCCCCCCTACTAAACATTATCGCGTGCTGTTGTTGCATTGTTGTTGCCTTTTTTTAACACAAAAACAACCGCGAAGCTCTACCTAACTTTTTTTTTTTCATTATTAACAATATGGTTGAGGCTTTGCCTCCTCCGTCAGCGACCCAAAACACGCCCTACAGATTGCTGACAAAGAAAATAAAAAAGCTATCATAATGGGGGAAGGTAGTCTTCCATTTATAGGAAGGCGAGTTTATACTTAGTCTGGTCCTCAGTTTAAATTAATTTGTGGCTTGCCAATGTCAAATGTACACGCCAAAAAGTATCAATGATAATTCGAAAAGGCACAGAGTAGAGATAGATATTTGAGGCCCGTTTCAAACGTCGTGAGTAGTTATAAGAGGATGCCTTACCATTCAATTTCACCTCTGATTATTTTCTGTCATTTCCTGATTAACTCTGTCACCAAACCATTTAGTTCAAAAATGACAGAAAATAATCAGAGTTTTTTTTCATTTTTCTCGATATTTTGGCTCATTTTTCCAAATCAAAAAAACCGCATTAAAATCTGTAAACTGTGAAAAATTATGGACAGTGACAACAATAATAGCTCGCCCTGCGGGCTCGCGGAAATGACAGAAAATAATCAGAGTTGAAATTTTATGGTAAGGCATCCTCTTATAACTACTCTAGAAGAATTCAATCGCGAATGTGATAAAGATTATTACAAAATAAAAAAAGAAAAGTTTAATTAATAATATAAAAATAATTTTAAAATAAATATATTGTAGAAATGTTTATCGGATTTGGATGAAGGGGGAGAAGATTAAGACAACTTCACAAATGAATTTCACAAATTAATTTCACAAATGAAATGTTTTTTATTGAAAAAATTTCACAATTGTGAAGTGAAAATGTGAAGCTTTTGATTGGATGAAAAAAAACATATGACTGTCTCATGACACCAAACAATAGCTAAATAGTTATGATTCATATCCTGTTTACCAGACATGACTAGACTTGACTAAAAATCTGAATTAGTAATCAGGGGATTTCCCCAACAAAAATAATCTAATCATATTCTAAAATGGGGTACGATCACTTTTTTCATTTTATTAAAGATGATTTAGTTGATCCAAATGATGCTTTTATACAAAATGTGGATAATTTTCTGTTTTGTATTTATTTAAAATATTTTAACAGATACGACAGTAAAATTAAGAAAGAAAGAAATAATGTTTTAGAATGTTTTTTTAGTAATATTAAAACTTCATTGATGAGTAAAGGTGTATCTATTGGTAATAGTATGGATAAATTTATTGATTTACAATTCAAAGGTAGAAAAATGAATCATGCAGAAATGCAGATTAACTTAATTTTATATTGCATCTTGGTAAATGGCCTGAATAAAACAAAAGGAAAAAAATTTAAATATATTAAGAAGAAATTGTACCCTTTAACAAAAATATTGAAAGAGATTTTTTGTGAATTTGATAAGAATGAAATACACAAAGAAAGAACCTTTATTTTTCCATTAAGATCACCTAATGGTACTGATGATGAATTTTATATTATTAATTATAAAGATGATTTGTTAAGAAGATCTTTTGGTTGTTATGATGATATTTGTTCTTCTGACGATGAAATTTTTAAAGATATTCATAATGGAGAATATGATAGAAAAGAATATGATTATGAAAAAGATTATGATATAAAGAGTATGTTTTTACATACTAATAATAATAAAGATGAAGAAGATGAAAGGAAATCTAAATATTACAGTATTGTTTTAGATGAATCTTTACATGAGGATGGGGAAGAATATAAACTTTAAAAATGCAGTTGTCAAGTTACGATCGTCTCTTCTAGAAAATATTATTTTAAGAATTCAAAGTAAACTATGATGTCAATGCATTCCAGAGTTCCCTAGCAATTTCAATCGCTGAAAGTAAACTCAAAATCTATTTTCAGTTTTGCTGGTTGCCAGGGAACTCTGGAATGCAATCTATTGTTTTTCATGAAACGTGAGGTTATTTTTGATGAGATCATAATCAGGGGATTTCCCTTCAAAATAATCTAAACAAATACTAAAATGGAATATCAAAACCCTGAGGACCAAGATTTCATTGTTGAAGATGGTTATAAACATGATAAAGATCCTGATTATGTTCCTGAGGAAGAGGAATCATCATCGGATGATGATAAATATATTGTAAAAGGAAAAGATTTTCAGAAACTGAGCAAAAAGGCAAAAAAACTCGGCGCCGAATCTCTTGATTATTCAAGGCGGAAAAATAACAAGTACGTGGTGAAGCTGCCAGGTGGCAAGAATTTGCATTTTGGATCGTCGCAACATTCAGACTATTTAATTCACAAAGATAACGAGCGAAAAGAAAAATATCTTTCTCGGGCGATGAAGATAAAGAATAAGAAGGGTGAGTTGACTTATGAAAATCCTGAATCGGCTAATTTTTGGAGCGTTAATCTGCTCTGGTCGGGGAAATAGAGTTTTGAAGAGAAAAGATGAAAAAAGAATTTATTTTGTTTAAAGGTTTGAAATATTAATAAAATGAGAATCAAGACACCATTAACAGAGGAGGAGTTAAAAAAACTTTATTCTTTTTTTAAAAGATATTTTGATAGTACAAGAATAAGAATTTATCCAGAGGGAGAAGAAGAATATAAAGAATTTTTTTCTTTTCTTGTAGAAAATGAAGAAATTTATTCATTATTTGTTGAAGATGAAGATGAAGAAGATGGGTTTATTAAATTTTTAATGAAAATTGGTGTAGAAGAATACTTAAAGTCTCTTTCAAAAGAGATAAGAAGGGTGAGTTGATCTATGAAAACTCAGAATCGACATTTTTGGAGTGATAATCTGCTCTGGTTGGAGAAAGAGTTTTGAGGCAGAAAAATAAAATTAAAGGTTTGAAATATTAATAAAATGGGATTCAAGTCAGTATCAACAGGGGAAGATTTAATTACCAAGCAAATTAACGAAAAACTAAAATTACTTTATTCTCCTTCTCCTTTAAGAAGTTTGTGGCCAACAATAAGATCTTCTCCAGCGAGAGATAATGAAAAAGAATTTAATTCAATACTTGATAAAGTTGAAGAATTGCTTTCCAAATATGATAAAAACCCTCATTTAAGAATAGGAGGTGAAAATTTTAATCAAAAGTTTCTTGGAATAGTGGATTTTTTGTATGAAGCAGGTGATCTTAACCCGATAGTGGTTTGTATTGAAGGAGAAGAATATAAAAAGAAAACTGAGGTGACACAAATTTCAAAAGATATTAAAAAAAGATTTATTTCTGTTGCAGATAAGTTGTGGGATTATTGTGACCCAATTGAGTTTTAGGTCTTATATCATTTTTGATATAAGACTATTGTGAAACAGAAAAATAGAAATGAAGTTTAAAAATAAAAAAAACAATAAATAAAGATGGCTACTGATCTAATTAATCTTTCTATTTCAGAGCTAAAAAAAATAAAAAAAGATAATAAACAAAAACTCAAGGAGGAGTATAAAAAGAAGTTGATTGATGATATAAAGAAAATACAAAAAACAAGAGAAAGAATCAAATCAAAACCCAAATCCAATTCATATAGAGATTATTTTCAGGAGTGTATCAAGAATAAAACAATTCCTCCAGATGCTCCTTCTTATCTGCGCAAAGCACTTGAGAGAGCTCTCAGAGAATATGAGCAAGGAATTGAGAAAGAGAAATCAGCTTTGGAAGGATTTGCTAATAAATACATTGTAAAGGGGCAAACTGATATTACGCCATTCGAGTTTTTCAAATCCAAGGCTGCTTATCTCAAAGAGTTTCTCAGAAATCATCGAAATATCAAAGTCAGATTTGTTCTTGTTTGCATGATGGAGCAAATGGGAAAGTCAAGCGATGGAAAGTCAAGTCTTTCCATTCAAGATAAAGCTTATTTTAATTCTGAAACACATATCAATCTTGAATCATCCGATGTAAAAGAAATACTGACTGAAGTTATTCGCTCCATAATTGAAAAGATTGAGATTTATCAGAAGAATGGAAGTGGTTGGTATTTCAGGGAAATAATTCATCTTGAGATACACACTGTCGATTACAACCCAATGAGGGGTTCATCTTATATTCCACTTCCAGATTGGATAATGCGAAAGAAAGCGATAGTAAGCATTCGAAACAAAGATGAGAAATGCTTTTTATGGTGCGTATTGAGATACCTTCATCCAAGAGACAAAAATGATTTTCGATTGACAGATTTGAAGCAAAAAGAAAATAGCTTGAATACAAAAGGAATAAAATTTCCAGTCAAATTAAAAGACATTTCAAAATTTGAAAAACTCAATCCAGATATCCCAGGGATAAATGTGTTTTCAGTCAATGAGAGAAACAAGTTTTACCCTCTTCGAATGGCACAGAGAGATCCTCAGAAAACAATCGATTTGTTTTTGTTTGAGAAAGATGGCAAGTATCATTATTCTCTTATCAAAAGTTTTTCAAGATTATTTCGATCTCAAATAACATCGCGAACGAATGGTCGAATACACATTTGTAAAAGATGCTTCTCTCATTTTTCAAAGGAAGAATTATTTCAGCGTCATATTGAATATTGTTCGTCTAATGAATCAGTTGTTGTAAAAATGCCTCCGAAAAATACGAAGTTAGGATTTAAAAATTATTTTAAAAAACTTCCAATCCCTTTTGTAGTTTACGCTGATTTTGAATGTTTTACCAAATCCTTGGAAACGTGCAAACCCAATCCAGCAGGTTCATATTCACTTGGTTATCAGAAACATGAACCGTCGGGGTTTTGTTTTTATATCAAGGGAATAGTCCCAAATATTTTTAAACCAATCTGTTTTACAAAACAGAAAGAAAGTGATAATGTTGCTGAAGTATTTGTTTCAAAACTTGCAATGGTAACAAGAAAACTCTTTGATGATTTTTATCGACATCCAAAACCTCTCAGATTAACTGAGGAAGAACAGAAATCTTTCAAAGAAGCCAGTATCTGTCATATTTGTTCAAAAGAATTAAAAGATGATAAAGTCCGGGATCATTGTCATTTTACCGGGGAATATCGAGGAGCTGCGCATAACAGCTGCAATCTTCAATGCAAAAAACCATTGATACTGCCTGTCATATTTCACAATCTTCAAGGATACGACGCGCATTTGTTTATAAAACAACTTTCAGGTTTGAAGGGTGAGTTGAATTGTATTCCATCGACTGAGGAGAAGTATATAAGTTTTTCAAAGAAGATCAAAGTCGACGAATACAGATCCAAGAGAACTGGAGAAATGGCGACTTTGAATTTTGAAATCAGATTCATCGATTCGTTTAAGTTTCTTCAGACGAGTCTTGCTAATCTTGTTGGAAATCTGCAACCAGATGATTTTAAAAATACAAAAGAAATAATGAAAGATAATATTGAACTTCTCTTTCGAAAAGGTGTTTATCCCTATGACTACGTTTCATCTCTTGAAAAGCTGACTGAAACACAACTTCCATCAAAAGAGAAATTCTATTCAAGATTGAATGACGAAGACATTTCAGATGAAGATTACAGTCACGCAATCAATGTTTGGAATACATTCAAATGTCAATCAATCAGAGATTATCACGATCTTTATCTCAAGTCTGATGTATTGCTTCTGGCGGATGTTTTTGAAAACTTTCGAAAGACATGCCTGAAGCATTACAAACTGGATCCAGCGCATTATTACACATCTCCTGGATTGGCTTGGGATGCTTGTTTGAAAGAAACTGGCCAACAACTTGAATTACTGTGCGATTACGACATGCTGATGATGTTTGAGAGAGGAATCAGAGGTGGAATGACGCATATAGCAAAAAGATATTCAGAAGCGAATAATAAATATATGAAAGATTATGACCCAGACAAGCCTTCTAAATACATTCAATATCTTGATGCTAATAATCTCTATGGTTGGGCAATGTCTCAATCTCTTCCCACTAATGGATTTAAATGGATTTCCAATTTGACAAAAGAAAAGGTGATGGAAATTCTTGAAAAAACAAATAGCAGCATGAATGACATGGGAAAGACTGGTTATATATTCGAGGTTGATTTAGAGTATCCAAAAGAACTTTGGAAGTCACACAATGATTATCCTTTGGCTCCAGAGAAGATGAAAGTAGGTGGAGTGGAGAAACTTATTTCTCACTTTAAACCTCATAAAAAATATGTTATTCATTATCGCAATTTGAGACAATGTCTTGAACTGGGATTGAAAATCACAGCTGTTCACCGAGGAATTTCTTTCAATCAGAGTTCTTGGATGGAGCCCTATATCAGGAAAAACACAGAACTTCGCAAAACAGCTGCAAACAGCTTTGAGAAAGACTTTTTTAAGTTACTAAATAATTCTGTGTTTGGAAAGACTATAGAGAATATTCGGAAGAGACAAAATGTGTTTCTGGTTGATAATCGAGCAAAAGCTTTGAAATTAACATGCAGACCTAATTTTGAAAGATTGAATATTTTTGATCAAAATTTAGTTGCAATACATATGAAGAAGACTGAAGTTTACTTCAACAAACCTATTTATGTAGGCCAAGCGATATTGGATTTGTCAAAGTTGTTGATGTTTGACTTTCACTATAATTATATTCAAAAAAAATATTCTTACAAAAAAGCTAAGTTGCTCTTCACGGATACAGATTCCCTCATGTATCAATTAAAAACCGATGATTTTTATAAAGACATAAAAGAAGATATTAGGGACAAGTTTGACACGTCGGATTACCCACAGGAGCATAAGTCTGGGATATTGACAGGAGTAAATAAAAAAGTCATTGGATTCTTCAAAGATGAGGTGAGTGGTAAGCAGATAACACATTTTGTCGGACTTAGACCCAAACTTTATTCTTTTAAAGTTGAAGAATCAAATACAAATAAAAAATGTAAAGGAATTAAGAAAAGTGTGGTGAAAAAGGGAATAGATTTTCAGGATTATGTAGAATGTTTGTTTACGGGTGAAAAACAAATGAGAAGTATGAATATAATAAAAAGCGAGAATCACGAAATATATTCAAAAGAAGTTAACAAGTTAGCTTTGAGTAATGAAGATGATAAGAGAGAGATTATGGAGGATAAAGTACATACGAAGGCAATTAGATAAAAACGAATTAAAGATTTTATATTAAAAATATAAAATCATGAGTAATCGAGAATATGTTAAATTCCAAGGAATTAAATTTTTTTGGCATCCTTTTACTAAATATTATTTAGCTAGCAAAAGTGGGCAGATTTTGAGCTTGAAACGAAGAGAAAAAAAAATTTTGAAATTACTTACAACAAGATATGGATATTTAGAATTTAATTTTTACGAAAACAATAAAAAAAGACATTATTCCGTTCATCGTTTTGTTTTTGAGTGTTTCAAAGGCGCTATTCCAAAAGGAATGGAGACAGATCATGTAGACGGAGACAAAAAAAATAATTTTATCTCCAACCTCCAACTTTTATCAAAAAAAGAAAATATTAGAAAATCAAACTGTAAAAAAGTGATTTCTTTCAACTTAGAAACTCAAGAAGAAAAGATTTTTGATAGTATCACAGAAGCGGGTGAATTTTATCAAATTGATTTTTCTAATATTTCTAAGATTTGCCGAAAAATAAGAAAAACTTGCAAATCTAAGAAAGATGGCAAGCGTTATCAATTCTTTTATTTCAAAAATTAAATATTTAAGCTATAAATAAAATGTCTTATTCTGAGGAGGAAATAAATATTTGGATATAATTCATAAATACACAAAATCACCAAAAAAGGAAACCGATCGAAAGATCTCTTGCTCAAGTTGTCAAGAAAAAGAATTTGATTTGGTTGCAGGCTATGTATTTTGTGAGAATTGTGGAAAACAAAATGGGAGATATTTCGATTCATTTGACAAAAGAGACCAAGATCGATTGCTTTTCCGAAAGAAGAGTTTTTACCAGCGTAAGTACCATTTTGAAAAGAAAGTTAATCAAGTCTCCAAAAGACTGAATCTCTCCGAAGATGAGAAATACAATCTGTATTTAAAACTGATGGAAATAGACAACAGAATCATGGAAAAATTAAACAAACAATTCAATCGAAAAAGAACTATTAACATTGTATTCCTTATAAAAAAAATTCTTGAAGAAATGAGAAATACAAAACACAGTCTTGTTGAAGTGAATATCGGAGATCAAACTCTGGAAAATTATGAGAATTGGTGGCAAAGTTACAAATCACTCAATACCTCTGTGAAAAATCCAGTAAATTATTCCTGTTAAATAACTAAGTACTTCAGACTTAACAGGTGAGTTGAAGGTATAAACACAACCTCGACCGAGATTGAAATGTTTCCTGAATTCTCGAAAAGCGAGATTGAAAATAAGATGATTGGATAGTATTGATGAGTTTGATCTGCAACTGTGCCTGAAGTCAGATAGTTTGTAAAGAATTTGATTAAAGCTCAATCTTTGAGTGAAGTATTTTATATGTAAATATTGGTAAACCAAACAGGCTTTAATAAAGTTGTCGTCGTAGAATTTTGTTTTATGAGAAGGAAAATAGAAGTTAACATAAGCAATAATTGAGTTTATCATTTATATCTAGATTAGATATAAATGAAAAATATTATTACTAATTAAAATAAATAAATAAATTATTTTTTTTTATAATAATATAAAAATAATTTTAAAAAATTATATTTAGTAATAATCTTTTTCAATATTATTGATTCTAACATCTTCTATCTAACTAAAGATAGAAGATGAAAAATATTATTACTAATTAAAATAAATAAATAAATTATTTTTTTTTATAATAATATAAAAATAATTTTAAAAATTATATTTTGAATAATCCTTTTTCAATATTATTTTTTATTTTATCTTTGATTATTTTTACATTATTCAAGTCGTTTGGATTCGCATATTTAAAAGTGTATTTATTCCTATCTAATTTGGACGTTGCTGTTTTCCTCTTTCCATCTGCGATTAGTTTAATAGATCCAGCATTAATCTGAAGTGCTTTAGAAGCCTGATATATCGAATTAAAAAATCTGTTTTCATTGGTTGTCAGATTAGTTGCCATAATTTTTCTGGATTCTCCTTCTGGATTAGATGATTCATTTAGAATTCTTTTTAAGTTATCTGGCCTGTTATTTAGTTTGTTTCCGTCAATGTGAATTATCTTGAAAAATTTGTTTGTTTCCTCGTTATTGAATGCTTCCCAGATAAATTCATGTTTAAGGAGACTTATTGAGTTTGAACCTTTTGGTCGAATTGATATTCTGAGATAATCATTCTGAGATGGTTTTCCAAGATCTTTTTTATTCTTGATGTTATAAACTCCTCCATTTCTTGTTGTAAAGTAATTTGAAAAGGTTGGATGAAAAAAAATCTTCATGATTGAAAAATATAAATACGAATTTAAATAATTCAATTTTATTTTATAGATAAATAAAAAATAAAATAAGAATTTATTTATAAAATAGTAATAATCTTTTACAAATATTTTTTATTATATTTTTTTGAGAATCTATCTGCAACTGGAGATTGATCGATAATCATTTCATCTATCAGTTTCATTCGATCTACGAATTCTTGTTTATTGAATTCATCACCTCTCAAAGCCGATCGCAGTTCAACCAATACTTTCTCATAAGTCGTAAATGCTATTTGAGACATTTCAATCTTTTTCTTGTAATTCTTCATTTTTGAAACCGAACTCACCAAGACTCCAAGACCATTGATAACACCCAGAATTATTGGATTGAGTGTTATTCCTCCGGCAATAGTTCCCACTACAACCAGTCCTCCTCCGGACAGAGTGAGAGTTTCATCAAGAATTTTATATCGCTTGAAAGATTTCTTGAAACACCAAAATTTCTTATGATAATGTTTGTAGAAGTCTTTGAGAGTTTTGATTTCTGATTCTGATAGTGAGTTATCAATGTGATTAAATTCAAACAAGTCTTTCATTTATTATTAAAGTATATAACTTCCATTTATTTTCTCTTGAATCATTATCCTCTTAAATGCTTCGGAGTCAAAGTCGTAAAAATGGGGAGAAAACATAATTTTATTCAAAACTCCATCTTCAGTTGTAAAGTCAAAATCTTGATTGGGTACGTAATTAGCGTTGTCTATAGTTAATGTTGAGCTGTAATTACTCAAGTTAACTTTTGTAACAATTGTATCAACACTATGCGCCAACCATAAAACAATTTTTTTTCCACCAAAACCATTTGGTAAACTAAAAAATTGTCTTTTACTAGAGGTGAGTAAAGTTAAATAACCAGCGGCCTTAGTATAATTTAAACTCATCAGATGTTGATTATTTTGTTTATTTTTTTTAACTAAAGCAAAATCTCTGTTGTCCCAGTGATAAAAAACCAGGCACAGGGTATAATTTCTAAAATTATCAGAGGGATTTAAAGTAATGGTGTAATTATTAATATTTAATCCTTCCTTTTTGATATTACTCAAGTCTTTATCTGGGATAGAAATTCCATTCAAACTATGAAAGTGATTCAGGCCACTAATTACAATACCAGACGCACCGCTTTTTAATTCGTAATTATTTGCATCTGTAAAATCATAAATTTGATCAAAGAAACGACTATAAACATGGTTTACCGTAAAAGGAATCAACTCTTTTACCATTCCAACTGTTGCAGCACTACTATTCAGATTTCTATTGAGAGCAATGTTTAATATCTTTTTATTATTTGCGTTAATGTCAACATTGTAAACTACTTGTGTTGGTTTGACATCAAATCCTGTATGATAGTCATAAACTTTATCCGGGTCGATATTGCTAACTTTACTCATAATACCATAAGCAATCATGTAAACTCCAGAAAACTGAAGTGGATACACAGCCAGATCATTTCCATTATTTGGAATACTGACCAAAATGTGAATAAAGAACCTGCTTCCAGTTGTCAACTTCTTGAAATTAATTATGACTCTGTGGTAATACATAAATTGTGTTTGGCTTTTTGAATCGATGAAACTATGTTGAAGTTTTTTTACACTAACATTTCCAAGTTGCAATCCTTGTGACGTGTTGTTATCAACACTTATCTGGGTTTTATGCCAAAGTTGATAATCAATGTTAAGTATTTCAAGACAAAGAGTATAATCAGCACCTCCAACCAGTCTAAAGAAATTAAGCCCAATCTTGTACTTATAACCACCTTGAAAATTCTTTAGTATTGTTGTATAAAGAACTTTTGTATTGTATTCGTGAAAGTTTCCTTTAAGAGTTGGAAGGAAAGTTATCTTTTTTGGAATAAAACTGGTTCTATTATCTATTTCATCTGTCCATTGAGTTGGACTTGTCATCAGAAAAGCAAACTCATCCTTATAATGACTTGGTTGAACTTGAGTTTGGTGCAGATGGCCGTCAACATACTTTTTGGAGGCTGCATCCGAATCTGAAGTTGGATCTTCAAGATTAATTATTTTATGTCCTCCGATATTAAGATCTGAAGTCATGACCCTACTCCCATCTTTTTTAAAGAAAGAACTGAAATCTTGGTTAGAAAGGCTATCATCAACGTACTTTTTGGGAACAGCATCTGAGTTATTTGTTGGTGCAACAAGATTGATTATTTTTTTATTATTCATATTCAAATGATTAGTCATCGTATTTGATCCATTAACGTGAAGATAAGCAAGATCACCGTAAGCCAATGGTATTGGTTGTTTGGAACCAGTTGGATTTGGAAGATTGAATATTCTTTTGTTATTCATATCCAAATTTCCAGTCATTGATCTTGTTCCATCAAGTTTCAAAAATACACTGCCATCGACTTTGGAATCGTCAACATATTTTTTATTTGCAGCATCATCATTGTTTGACGGTGTTTTGAGTTTTGTGATTGAGAATTGACTTTTCATATCAATATTTGAATCCACTGTCAAAAGTGATGTTTTTCCACCTCCAGAATTTGTATCAACATATTTTTTGGTTGCAGAATCTGTATCTGATGTTGGTGCTCCAACATTTGTCAATTTTTTTCCAACCATGTCATAATTTCCATCTGCGGTGAGATTAAACCCAACACCTGGAGCTCCTTGAACTCCTTTTGCAAATTGAAAGTGATTAGAAGAGTGTTCGTTAAATATTCCCATCTTATTTATTATTTAGATAATCGCAGTAAAGTTTTTTGATACGGTTTTCTTTGGTTTGTTAACGTAAAGAAATGAGAATGGTTTTCGTGTCGCCTCTTTATACACATCTTTATCAACTCCCAATTCAGATGAGATTCTGTTTGCTTCTCTGGAAGATGGAAATTCATAAAGGCAGTAATGAGAACAATTCAATCGAATATCTTTTGGTGTTTTGTAAAATGATTGACTCAAATAAATCACCGAACAATTCTTATGTCGACCTTGAATAAAATAATCAACGATTTGTCTTTGATTTTTATCACATACATAATCATCAAATATCACAAGTTTTTGATTGTCTTCGAAATCCATTTCTGTTACAGGAGTTATTTCATCATTACTCACAGAAAGGATTTCATAACCGAGTTTATGTGACATCTCTCTCATTTTTTGCATCAGTCTCTTGTACTTATCCTGCTCCAAATTTCGAGCGTAAAGATAAATCTCATCGTAATACAACAGAGGTTTCATTAGCATGTGAAAGAGCAAATTAGTTTTACCACTTCCACTATTTCCACAAATCAACATTCGAAATGTATCCGATGGCATGAAAGGAAACAACTGCTTGAATTTTTTATCTCTGTTATCTTTGCTATCATAATTTGGTATCTCCATTTTATATAATAAATATATAAATGGATATTGAAGAAATGAAAAAATACTCACAAAATAAGATTGAAGCCGATAATCTTATTAAACAGGTTCGACAAAAAATAAAAGAGACTATTTGGGAAAAACAGAATCTGAGAGAAGGATTTACTGAAACATTCAAACCTCTGATTTCTCAGTTTGAAAAACCTGATGACCCAAAAGCACAAAATATTTTTACTCAAAACCAAAAAATGTTGCAAAATCAGTTGGCACTTACAGAAGGTATCAGAGCCAATCAAAAAGCCATTACAGATGGATTTAGCCAGTTTGAGAGATTGGCTGATATGCAAGAGTTACCAGGAGTAGGAGCTATTGAAGACGGAGAAGACGATCAAGCTCGAGCTCCTTTACCAAAAGACGATCAAACTCAAGCTCCTTTACCAAAAGAGGATAAAGCTCAATTCACAATAACTAAAGATTATTTTGATAGGTTTTTACTTGATAAAAAATCACAAGATACACTAAAAAATAATGGTTTTGATATTCTTCCTTCTTATTATTTTGATAAAAATATTAAAGATCTTGATAATTTAATCGATAATGTCAAATCAGATATCTTAGGTCTTCATGAAGAACTTAAAAACAGAGCAACTTTTCCAACAAATGAAAAAGGGTATTTAATAGCTGAATCTACAGCAAAAAAAAGGGGACCTAATCCAGAAACAAAAGAAAAAATAGTAACTTTCAATGTAATGAGCGTATATATGAAAAATTTAATGGATCTTTTAGAATTTAGAAAGCAAACTGGTTCTGGATTGTTCAGCAACCCACAAGAACTACTTCGTAGATTTGAATTACTCAATGGGTCTCTTGTTGCAGGAAACAACGGTGTTCTGCCTGAATTCATTCAAATAGCCCATCGACTCCGAGATCTCGGGATCCTGTCTAATAACCAACTTAACAAACTTCTCAGAAAAGTTATCCAAACATACTATAAATGAATGAAAGTGCTATTCATATTTCCTCTGTAAAAAGAGAAAAAATAGGAATAAACAAACCTCATGATTTTTTGGTTAAATTTAATCCTCCTTTGAAACTTGACCCTCAATTCAGGCATTTTCTCGCCTTGGATAGGTTATCGATGACTTACTCTTGGTATAACATCCGGAGTAGTTACAAAAACAACACAATTAAATACACCCACAACGGATCTACATGGCAGACTATCACCTTCACAGACGGAATGTATTCCTATTCTGACATTAATGACTACATTCATCAGTACATGGAACAAAAAAATCATCACACAACAGACGCAAAGGGTGTGAAAAATTACTCGATAAATCTGTCTTTCATTCTCTCCACTTATCGAGTCCTGGTAACACTTGAGGGAAGTTTTCAACTCGATCTGAGAGGAACAGATTTCGGAGAACTCATTGGATTTGAGAAAAAACTTGTGACTAAAACTGAATATGGAACCAAACTTCCAAATATCACAAAATCTATTGATTCTCTTAACATAAACTGTAGTGCTATAAAAGACTCCGTTGTAAATGGTGTTAATACAAACACAATAGCAGTTATTCCAACAGATAATTTAACAAGGTCGTATCCTTTCACATTTGAACCATTTAGGCCTCTTTATTGTCCCGTAAGTTCTAATACTATTTCAGAAATGCATATTACAGTAAATGATTCACTCGGTCAACCTATTGACTTGAATGGTATTGATTGGTTTATGACACTGTTGCTTCGCCATACCGAAGATAGCAATGTTGTATAATTATATAAATAAAATGATGCGACAATCAGAGTTTTAAAAAAAATACGATCCTGACACAGGAAAGTTTTTAAGAAAACATATTTACGGAGAAGGAATAATGGATTCGGTAAAATCTTTTCTTGGAAGAAAACCAACCAAAAAAAAGGTAACATTTGCTCCACCACCCAAACCAACCCCTGCCAGTTCAAATAAAAAGGCTGGTGACAAAATAGTAAAAATGCTTTCTGGTAAAAATCCTCCATCTCGTAAAACAAATAATCGAAAAATGACACAGCAAGAAATCAATAATAATGTGCTAAAAATTATGTCTGGATCTGGAAGAAAAAAATAATATAATCTATTTATTAAAATGAAGTCTATTAGAAACCCAATATATCTTGAAAGATATGAAGATGTTGTTTTTGACCTTGAACAACCTCTTAATATTGCCCCAGCAAATAACACCGTTCAAGTTAGAAATAATCTTAAATTCATTGCTGACAATTCAGGTGAAGCCACTCCTTTTGATTGGTATAATGCTAGAATAGCAATGGATTTTAAAGTTGAGCAACATGATGGAACTGATTTTGTTATTGGTGCTAATGTAAATGATGATAGTATTCTTGTTGCTAATAGAGCGCAAATTACTGCTTACGAAGCTGACCAAATGGGAATAGTAAATGGTGCTAATTCTTTTATTTCAAGATTATCTGTGTTGGCAAATGGAAAGGAACTTTATCAGTGTAATTACGCCAATCATAGTGTAAATATAAAAAATTTGCTTGAATATAATAAATCTTACGCTGATAGTGTTGCAACAAATGAATTTTATTTTCTTGATACATCAACAAGTGCTAATAAAAATAGATTTACAAGAAGAAATGTTACTCATCGACGAAATGCAGCTAATGGTGCAGAAGAAGAAGGTCTTATGATAGATAACACCCCTGCAACATATAATGAAGGATTTGCAAAAAGAAAAGCTTTGCTTGGAACTTCAAGCACAGTACACTGTGAAATTCCTCTCAATAGATATTCGTTCTTTGAGAAACTTGAAAATATTCTACTTCCAAACACTAAAATCGAAATTCAATTTGAAATAGAAAAAGATGATAATCTCATATGGAGAACCGGAGGAAATCGTTGCCGAGTAGTCATCACCCGTCTTCAACTGTTTGTACCTCGATTAGTATTTAATGAAGAAGGAAATAAAATTTATATGAAAGATTATCTCAAACCAAAAACATGGGATTATCTCAATGAAGTTGTTGAAACCAAAATCTTTGAAAACCAAGCTGTTGGTAATTTTAGAATTACAAACGGTATTTCAAAACCTCGCCATGTATTTGTTTTCTTTATTAACACACCAAATATTGAATCACAGACAGCAAATCCATTTTTATACAATACTTTCAGTGTTTCCACAGATCCGCGAACTCTCAATAGATGTTATCTTGAAGTTGGAAACGGAAATGAATACCCTGATATTCATTACAAACCTTCAGAAGATCCTTCAAGAGTTTTTAGAGATGTAATGTCTTATGTATATGCAAACAATGATTTTCAAGGTGGAACACTTCTTAATAGACAGAATTTTGAGAATATTTTTCCATTTGTGTATTTTGATTTGACAAAGCAAAAATCAGATATAATAAATGGAGTTACTAAACTGGCTTTTCATTATGAGTTATCTGGTGCTACTGCTGCAAATTACAGTATTTACGCTCTTATACTTCACGAGAGACAAGCAGAAATAGAACAATTGAGTGGAAAACTACTCCTCAGAGCTTGAGAAAAAATAATATAACATATTATATAAAATGACAACTTATATTGAATACGGGGTAAAACTTTCAGATGGCCAAAAATCAAAACTGTTAAATGCGATTCAAAAAAGATCAGCAATAACACTTCGATTAAAACATTCTCATCTCACTGGCCCTGATGAGATAATGTTAACCCAAAGACAACTAACAAAAATAAAAAAATCACTTGCAAATGGAACAGGATCAGACTTGAAAATAAGTCAAACACAGATCAGAAGTTTAGTAAAACACGGGGGAAACTTATTCACAAGTCTGGCAAGAATTGGTGCTAAACTTCTTCCTTTTGCTGTAAAGGGAGTTTCAAAAGTTGCTCCTGCACTTGCTACTGGAGCTGCAAGCGCATTGGGAGAAATAGGACTAAAGAAACTGTTTGGAAAAGGTATTTCAATTCCAAAAAAGTTTTTCCCATTTCTTCCTCCTTTTGCAAGTGAGTTTACCAAGGCACAAATAGATCAAATTAACAAAGTTTTCAGGACAGGAGGAAGATTGGTTATCAAGCCAACTCAAAAACAAATAGAAGGTGGATTATTGGGAACATTAGCAGCGATTGGAATACCAGCAGCAATTAGTCTGCTTCCAAAATTGTTTGGATCAGGTCTTCAGGTTGACAGGGGATCTTCAACTAACACAAGAAGTGTTTATGTTCCACCCACACAAGGAGAGGGTTACTATCCACCCCCCTTTATTGGAACTTGGGAAAATCCAATAGGGATGGGGGTAAAAAAAAAGGCAAAAAAAAAGTCCAAAGGCAAAGGAAGTCTGTTGGGGAAAAACAGCCCATTCAACTCAATTCCCTTGATAGGAGACATTTTGTGATTAAACCCCTTTCAAACTTTGACTTGATGGAATGGGTGAAAAAACTTGACCTAAAACACTTCAGAGGAATCTTCAGTCGAGACAACCTTCCTCAAAAGATAAAAAAAGAATGTGGAATAATAAATCTTGATGATACACAAGGACCTGGCACCCATTGGGTTTGTTATAGAAATTTGGATTCAGTAGTCGAGTATTTTGATCCATTTGGTCTGATTATGCCGAATGAGGCTTTGAAGTATTTCAAATCTGCCGAAAAACATATTGTTTATTCCTTGGATGAAATACAAAATCGAAACACTGTTCTTTGTGGTTATTGGTGTCTTTACTACTTGTTTGAGAGACAGAATGGAAAAAGTATTTTGGATGTTATTCACAATCCTCATTTTGACAATGACAACAGTGATTTTATAAAAGAATACTTTGGAGGATAAAGATTATCACAAAATATAAAAAGAAAAATTTATTTTTATATATAAAAAAGATTCTTTGAATAATAATCTGTAATAATATTTTTCAAGATTAAATATAAAATTTATATTTAATCTGAATCCACTGGTGAATCCTTCATCTTTCTGACCTTCTCAACTTTTCTTTCCAATTCTTTCACAGTATCAACAATAGAATCAAATTTTGTGTAAATATCAATCAATCTAAAAAGTTTCTTTTTTTTGTCGGATTTGATTTTCAACCAAGAATACTCTCCTTTTCGTATTTTTTCCCACATCTCACATTCACCAACCATTAAAACTCGTGAAAGATCAGCATTTTTACTCCGAAGAATCTCAAACTCTTCAATTATCTTTTTTCTTATTTCTTTCTCAAAATCTTTGAGTGTTTCAACATCCATATTTTTTTCTATCTCTGAAAAGAATTTAGCTTCCATTTTATCTATGCTTATACTAAACTTCCCCTTACAACTTGTTTGAGAATATTTGATTTCTCACTTAACTCCGCAATCAACTCAAATATTTTAAAGAATCGATTATCATTCTCCAATCTTGCAATACTGGCATATTCATAGCTCTCATTTAACTTATTATAAATCTTCTCAAGTTCACTTTTTACAAAATTAGCCCTCAGTGACATTTTATCTAAACATTATACTAAATGAAAGAATCATATTGCATCAAAGATAAAATGGAAACACCTTGCACCGAGCCAAGTGGTTACCAAACTGATAAAAGAGGAAGAAAACAATTCTTTTGTCATTGCGCGGTTTGTGGAATTAAAAAGGTGAGATATGTTAAAATGGGAACAACCTCCCAAACTGGAGCTGGGGGAAAGAAAAGAAAAACAAAGAAGAAGACAAAAAACTAATAAGCCCGTCTGAGAAGGCGGGCAAGCAATCTGGAGGAGATGTCTTTGACACTGTTGTTGGTACAGCTGCAGATGCATTCGTTGAACATGCTCTTCCTTGGATGGGGAAAAAAACAGTCGAAATGGCCAAGTATGGAGCTAGTGAAGCAATGAGAAATAAAAAACTGCAAAAAAAGGCTGTAAATTATGGGATCAATAAACTGACTCCTTTTATTCAAGATTCTGTTGGATCGGCATTGGATCAACTTTCTGTCAAAGTCAGACCCAAAAAGAGATATAAAACCAACAGACGCGATTTGGATGGATCTGGAATTGATCCGGTGACTGTTGTAAAAAAAGCACCGGATATTGCAATGTCAACAACTCAAGAATTGATACCATCTTTGAAACCAGTTTACGATCGATATAAATCTGGCGATATCATGAAATCAGCTTTTGGATCGGATCATGGTGTGACTTCTGGTAAATTCTGGAGACGACCCACAGCCGCTGAAGAAGCCAAGATGGGAATTATAAAAAAAGGTTCTAATCCTGAATTATTTTTCAAATTTGAAAAACCTTCACGAAGAATGAAAAAGTCAAGATTTTTTGAGAACAATCCAGAAGCTCTGGCAGATATGAATAATATCATTTCTGCCAATCCCGATACATGGCCTCAGATCCTGAGAACCAAATATCAGATTATCATTGACGATCGATTCTGGGAAAATAATCCTCTGACAAGTTTTGGAAGTGGAGTTGATATTCACAAATGGATAGGAAAACTCCCAAAACCAAAAGCAGGATGGACTCCAGGTAAATACAAGTATATGGGGCCTTATAATCCTCTTGAAAAACAAGTAACTTACGATCCAAATACCGGAAAAGTAACTGAGTGGCACGTCAAACCTTTTAACAAAGTTGATGAAATTGCAGCTTATCATGATATTTGTTATGATATGGGAAAAAACAAAGGTGATTGCGACAGAGAAATGGTAGAATCTTTGAATCAGATTCCTTATGGTGAAATGCCAAAATGGGGATCAACTGCTCGATTCTTGATTAATACAAAACAAAAACTTGGACTTGGACTTCAAAAAAACGCGCGTCGGCGTTGAGAAATGATTGGTCTCAACAACTTGCCGATGAACTTCACAAACCAATCACAAGAAACTTTCAAAAGAGATCAGTAATCTCAAATGGAATTGATGATATCTGGGCTGCTGATTTAGTAGAAATGCAAAAGTTCAGCAAGTGGAACAGGGGGGTAAGATATTTGCTGATGGTCATTGATGTGTTTAGCAAGTATGGTTGGATAAGAGGTCTGAAAGACAAAAAAACTGAAACTGTCAGAGAAGCATTTGATGATATTTTTGAAAGAGGGCGACAACCAAAGATGTTGTGGACTGATAAAGGTTCTGAGTTTATCAGCAAACACTTCAAAGATTTTCTGAAAAGCAAAAATATTAAACTATATCACACTGAAAATGAAGAGAAATCTAGTGTTGTTGAAAGATGGAACAGGACAATGAAAAACAAGATGTGGAAAATGTTCTCTGTAAATAACAACACTGTATTCGCGGATAAGATAGATAAACTGGTTAATGATTACAATAATACGAGACATTCCAGTATTAAGATGACTCCTGTTGAAGCGAGTAAAAAGAAAAATGAGAAAAAAGTTTGGAATAATTTGTATGGTGATTCTATCTTCTTGAAACCTGAGAAACCAAAGTTCGAGATTGGAGATCGTGTTAGAATTTCAAAGTACAAAAGAAAGGTATTTGATAAAGGTTACACACCAAACTGGACAGAGGAGATATTTGTGATTGAACAGATTAATCCAACAAAACCTGTTACGTATTCAATCGTTGATCTGATGTCGGAATCGATCAAGGGATCTTTTTACGAACAAGAACTTCAAAAAGCAAAACAGCAGACTTTTAGAATAGAAAAAATTATCAGAAGAGATAACAAGAAAAAGATGGCATTAGTAAAATGGAGTGGATACCCTGATAAATTTAACTCATGGGTGAGTTTCAAGGACTTGGTTAATTTTTAATACAAATTTTGTATTAAAAATCTCATGTTTATTCCTCAATATCGGAAATAATTAAATCCTCAACATTTCCAACCTCAACAGTCACATCATCATCATCACTTTCACTATCAACTTCTTCCTCGGTTATTGTCAAAAGAGATTCTCGAGGTTTCAATGGTTTTACATAGCACTCATGAACTTTTATTTGAATAGATGTTACAGTCTTGCTCAAGAATATTCCTTCTACTATCAACGCCATTTTGACATTGCAATACTGATCAATATATTTAAAAGGATTCAAATCTTTCTTCCCCCTGGTCTTAAACAAAGAAAGTATTTTCTTCGACTTCTCAGAGTAAATAAGTTTTGCGTAAAGAACTGGAGCAGCTGACTCATCTTTTTTTGTTTTCTTCTTTCCTTTTTTATCAACAAATTCAACCTGTTTGTAGTAAAGGGGAGAAGACAAACTTGATGCCATATCAGATCCGTATTCAGTTTCAAGATGTTTGCAGCATATTTCCCTGATATTATTCAAAACATCAAAAAATGCTTTTTCCTCCGTATTTGGTTCAGTATCTTTTCCCCAGAGGCAAACTGGAATGCTATAACCAACAAGTTTGTTATTCTCTTGATTCTTCTTTTCATTTACTCCAAAAGAGAAAAGAAACGGAGTTTCAATTACGAGAGCACCTTTCTTTCCATTTGGGTATTTGACTTCAATTGGGATTCGTTTGTATTTGATTTTGCTATCTTTGACTTTGAATTCTTTGGCTTCATTGAAAATAATATTTTCTGGTGTGAGACGATCGTAACTTGACAACTGCATTATATTAGAAAAAATAATTCTTTAAATTAGTTTAAAAATTAATCTTTAATTATACATAATGTCATCAAATATTATCTTATACAAATTAATCTCAAAAATGATTCAAACAAAAACTATCATTAATCATCCTTTCAAAACTCTGATTGAATATTTGAAATTTAACAGTCTCTCTAGTTTAGACGATATTGATATCTGCGATCTATATTTTGCATTGATGGATAATTATTATTCTCATTTAAAAAAATCTGTCTCAAAAAAAGAATTAGAGAAAAGAAAAGAAATCAAAGATCAAAATAATATCTATCTTCAAATTGCTCTGATGGATCCAAAAATCTTTGATGATGACGAAATTTTTGAATTTGAAATCGGAAGTTTATTAGAAGATTATAAGAATGATTATCGCGATCATTCTCCCCTAATTTTTATAGATGAGAAAGAGGACGAATGTTTCAAAAATAGATATAAAAAAATATTAAATCTAATTAAAAAAATTAACGATATTATTGAAAATAAATGTGAATACTAAATATCTCTCAATTATATTATTTTAAAATAATATAATAGATAAACATTTCTACAATATATTTATTTCAAAATTATTTTCTTTTATATTTATATTATTAATTAAACTTTTCTTTTTTTATTTTGTAATAATCTTTATCAAATTCGCGATTCAATTCTTTCAGAGTAGTTAATAGAGGATGCCTTACCATAAAATTTCACCTCTGATTATTTTCTGTCATTTCCGCGAGCCCGCAGGGCGAGCTATTATTGTTGTCACTGTCCATAATTTTTCACAGTTTACAGATTTTAATGCGGTTTTTTTGATTTGGAAAAATGAGCCAAAATATCGAGAAAAATGAAAAAAAACTCTGATTATTTTCTGTCATTTTTGAACTAAATGGTTTGGTGACAGAGTTAATCAGGAAATGACAGAAAATAATCAGAGGTGAAATTGAATGGTAAGGCATCCTCTATTAACTACTGTCGTGCTACTGCCGTGCCGAACTCAATTGATCGAATTAAATTCGACTTTAGCACGGCAGTAGCGCGACGTTTGAAACCAAGTCGTGCTACTGCCGTGTAGCACGGCAAGCTTTGCCGTGCTACACGGCAGTAGCTCCACTTGGTTTCAAACGTCGCGCTACTGCCGTGCCGAACTCAATTCATAAATTATAAATACATTGGAATACATTCAAAAGTTTCCTAAACCGTTTCTTTATTTTTGTGTTTTGTTTTCGGCAACAGCCGTTCTATTCGACCGAATTAAATTCGACGTCTGAAACCAAGTCGTGCTAGTGTCGTGCTACAGTCCAGTCGAGTTACAGTCGAGCCAGCTTAGCACGGCAGTAGCACGACGTTTGAAACAGGCCTGAGTTAATTAAAGTATACAGTACTAAATATTTTAGCTTCGTTCAAAAGCGCCATCATCACTTAGAGTACTACACTTACGGGATCCAACTGGTACAAGTATCATCGTAAGGCTGTAGATCAACTTTGACTGCGCAAAAGAAAGCGTCCCTTCTTTCCTCCTTCTCTTTTTAACATGATGGGGGGCAACAGCCAGGGGATTTGTCGGCAGCGCCATCCGATGCCAAATTCGTCACGGTGCTTAGGCCAAATCGTCATTTGAAATTTTGAGTGATCAAATTCAAATACACCTGGGACAAAAGTGAAAATGACGATAAAACAAGGAATTTTTATATCCTATTCCCTTAAGATTGAGAGCAAACTGCGCTTGGTCTGCCGAGTTCTGTTGTGGACTGGGGATAGCCATTAGATTTTTAGGGAAGATGTGAAGATCGGAGAAATCCCAAAAACCTTTCAAGCCAAAATTCCAAGAAAAAAGTTCTTGCGAGGAAAAGACAAAGAAGAGAGTGATGGAACGTGATAACTAACAATATCAAGCAAAAAAAAAAGGAAAAGTGAGTTTTTAAAAGAGATGTATATATATAATCATGTCTCAAACTTACCCGCCCTGGCTAATAACAGCTCTGCTTCAGTGTTTAAACCAAAGTTGGCAAAACTGGTTTGCAGTGTTTCTGTAATGTGGCGCTCAATTGATCGGCTACATTCCCTGATGGATAGGTTCTCTGTGCTCAAGTATCTGGCCCTACACTTTCTTCGCCACTTCTGATCTTATGATCAACCAGCGCTCCATATTCAGACGTCTGCTATACTAGCCGAGCTCTCGCTACCGACAACTTTATTTCTAACGAAAACCGCGCTATCAAGAAATCGATGAAGGTATATAAAGTATTGCGAAAGCGGTCTCCGTGACCCGCTTTTACACAACGTGTTAGGATATTTCGCAATCGTTATAAATTAGAACTAATATGGGAATGGAAAAGTAACATTTGACTTAAGGCAAACAACAAAAACAAAAAACATGTATTTTACATAACGCTAATGAATACTATTTGAGACGTTTCATAACGTTTGGGTTCACATGTTTGCGATCGTAAGGCTGCGAGGTAAATGGGGAGAAAAAAATAGTATAGTGATAACATGTTAATAAGAAATGGCATTTTTTTACGACGAAAGAAAAAATCTGTTGGTGACTGTCATGTTTGTTATGTAACGCATTCTCGACTCACGTAAGAGCATTCCCTGACACACGTCGAGTGCGCGGGGGTTTCGCTGCAGTTTGCCTCAGTTTTTGCGGTCATGAAGACAAGCAAGGACATAAGGTACAAACAAAAATATTGCCGACCTCATATTTACTAGAAAGGATAGATATGTGGTGTAAAGGTTGAACACTTTGCTGTGTCGATACGAGTACTTGACCTTCATGTTTACGTTAGTGCTAAGCTACAGGTTACGATAAAAAGCCGGGATTTGACCTTCGTTTTGGCTAAACATTGAGGTACAATTTTCCATTTTACTTTTTTTCAATTACGTGTGTATCACTGTGGGACTTGGAATCGCCTGAATTAAACGTACCTGGGCTGAACGATTTGTTTTAGAATTCACCGTGTCGCGCCGAACCTCATAACTGTCAAGTCAGAGAGGTCAAATTTCACTCAAGTGCTCCCTGAATTTCGCTATCCCAAAAATTCATTTCACATGTTGCCCAAGGTTTTGAACCCATATTTCGGAAGCTTAAAGATTGCTTTTTAATGTCAGATATCTATTTCTTCTTAAAACGATGTATCGGGTTGAATTTTAGGCCTTCGAATTTCGACAAAATTTTGCTCGGGTGAAATCCTCAAAATTATTCAAGTATCTTAAAATCCGTAAAATATTCTGGTTGCAATCAATTGAAGCATATTACCACTCAAAATGTATTTTGAAATCCCTTTAATACGACGAGAAGCATTGTGAATTGAATGATGTTTGAATTAGACTAAAATCGAGCTTTTTTCGTTGCCCTGTCGCGCGTCCCGAAAAAGCGGCCCGGTGGAGGCCGTGAAGCGGTCAATCTTTACACTCGCTGTATTGCCAAAATATTTAACCGATGAAAGTAAAATTTATATTTTATTTACTAAGGTACCTAGGGTAGTCCACTGAATTTTTTTTGGATTTTTCGAAATTTTTATTTTTCCCACCCCTGGTCGATATTTACAGACAGCCGCTCTTAAGTCCTACGTGTCGAATTTTGGTCGACCTATGAATTTATTAAGATCGAGTGGCCCACATGGGAATTTCGACGGTGGAGCATTGAACATTGTGAAAATGAATTGAGTCCGACTGATTAAGTTCGACGTTTGTACTGGGCCTAAATGTCACGAGAAGAAAAGCCACTCCTCCCAATGTTAAAAAATGTCACGTATTTGATTGTCCAGTTTGCCTTTTTCAGAAAAACAGCACAATGTCGTACAAGGAAGCAAATGATGTGTTGAACTACTGGTTCGGAGCGGGAGACCCTTCCAAGAGGCCTAAATGGTTCGGAGGTGGAGAAGAGACGACTGAGGAAATCAGAAAC
This sequence comes from Porites divaricata, assembly GCA_038088405.1. Classification (NCBI taxonomy): domain Eukaryota; kingdom Metazoa; phylum Cnidaria; class Anthozoa; order Scleractinia; family Poritidae; genus Porites; species Porites divaricata. The sequence continues at coordinate 47,086,070 of JBBMOI010000002.1, forward strand.
AAATTTGGAGCACTAGTACGTAATTAAAAGTAGCTAGTCCGTAAGGTGCTACCCAAAACTTTGAGCTTACTATGAAACTTTTGCATGCTTGGACAGGGCTGAGGTTTGTATTTCTGCGGATCGCCCCTCGATCGGTGGTTCTATATAGACAAAAGTGGCTCGGCAACAACTCAATTAGACACTTAATCTCGAACTTAACCGACTGTTTCGCGACGCCTCCGCTGCCTTCCCTGCGAAATGACGTCTGAGTAAGAACTGCAGAGATTTCATACTGATGACGTGTCACTAGCCAAGTCTGACTGGTTGAAATAACTTCCCTTCGCGTTATAACCAATCAGAAACACTACCCAGGTGTGGGTAATGACACGTGATCAGTATGGAATTTCTGCGCTCGTTTCTCAGATGTCGTTTCGCTGGCAAACCAGTGGTAGTGTCGCGAAATGTCGGCTGTTTTCTCGGGATATTCGTAGTTCCGGATTGAGAATGAGATAATGACGATTGAATGCTTTGCGTTCCCTTGACGATGGAGACTACGAACTCAATGCGGATTTAACAACGCTTCAGTGTACGGTTTTGGCGGCGGATTAGCTTTGTTCCAAACGCAAATTCCCAAAAGGTCTTTAGTGGTGTACAGTTTGAGAAGAGAAAGCAGGAGTTTTTATTTTGTCATGGCCCTACTCATGAAACCAACGCAAACACGAACGCCCGTAACTATAATGTAGCTAGACAGACCGCCATGGCCATATGTTTAATATTTGCACTTTTAACGAAGAGGAAGTAGTTATTTTGTCTATTAGAAAGGCAACCAAAAAATGTTTTCAACCTACAGGCTAGTATTAGCTGGTATTAGCTTCCTGGCAAATGTTTAGAAGGTTCTCGTTGTTCGTCAGTTAATTGTTATCATTTATTCAAAGCGTTTCTTTGTTTCTGATTGGCTTAAATCCGCCGGCCAATACCTCACAACCAACGGATGCTGACCAAATTAAGAAGATGCGTTGGTTAGACCATCATTGACTTCAGTCACTGTCGTCAGTGATTGTATATTGAAATATACGATTTTTGACGCCATAAAAGACAGCGGAGGGGTATTATCCACTCCCGTTTTGATCTACGTAATTCTTCATATCGCTCTCAGCCTTAATCCATAATCTTCAGCTTTTGATATCATTAAAAATTAATGGCATTCTTATACGTTTTGTAGGTAGAGAAAGCGAGAAAAGATGAACTAACGCACTGGGAGAATGATCCTAAGGCCACACTGGCGTTAATCCTCTTGCAAGATCAATTCATACGCAGCCTTTACAAGGTTAGAAAAAGAACAAGCTAAGGTGAAGATAATTAATGATTTTATAACTCCAAAATGCGTGCCGCCTACTACAGATGCTCTTGAAAGCTTCCGCAGAGCTAGTCTCCTACGTCACACAACGCTCCTCCCTAAATCATCCTTTGGAAACAAAGAACGGCTGCGTGTTGCCTCTTGTAAGAGAATACGCATTCCGAAATCCGACAGACTTTTGCTTGTGGAATCCGGAATCCTTGCCCCTGTTGTTCAAAAGTTGGATGGTGCTATCCACCGGATAAATCGCTATCCAGTGGATAAGTATTATGAAATCCAATTGCGTTATCCACTGTAGCGCTATCCACCCTTTGAACAACTGGAGCGTGGGCTTTGGAATACAGCTCGTGAAATCTAGAATCCCACGAATGATTGGAATTCGGTTAAGTTCCACTGACAAAGAATCGAGAATTCACCGTGTGGAGTCCAGAATCCAAAACTGTGTTGGATACCAGGTACAAGGGGACGAACTTTGCAAATAGAATCAACTTGTCAACTACTTGAGCAAGCCCTCGTACAAGTGGTATTAAATTTTTGATGATAATACCCCTAACATTCTTTTTCTTCCTACATGAAGTTAACCACTATTGGTTCTAACTTAATTGTAGGGCCGTCCTGAATTTACCTGCAAAGATCCATACTGTGTAAAGCTTGCTCGGAAGGTAAATTAGATTCAGCTGGGTCCTAATGTATTTTTGAATAAGTATGAACTACCCATCGGCGTTTCACGCGCCAGAGAAACTGCACTTCTCCCGCAGCAGTTCAAACTTCTGCCATTCTTTGAACCACCGTACGACGACTTCTACGTGGAGTCTTGACTTGCGCGCTGTCGACTTTTGTTAGCGACGAAGTCGCGCGAGTGAGCTTGAAGTTTCCCGCCTGAGCATTGACCCAACCAACACGGACTTTTAGGACAGGACTAAAGTCTAACTTGAGTCAGGCAAGCATCATTTCTTTCTGATCCCAGAATTGCAATTGCAGTTGTTGTCGAAAATAAAATGGCGATTGGTTTGAAGTTGTTAAAAGGCACTGCATTTACTAAAGCTCTGAATAATGAAGAAATCATCTTACCGGACCTTTTCTTGTGATTACCTTGCAATCTGCTATATTTTGCTTACTTCCATTTTTTTTTATTTGTTTCTCCGAGTTTCTTGTGCGAATTAGCCAGGTTAGACAAATCACATCGATCACTTTAATTTGATTTGTGTGTTGATACTACATATTGGAAATGGTCTCCGGCTTAACTAATCATACCTGTGTTGTTTTCGCTCTGATTCTTTTTTCTTTTTTAAGTTCATGCAACGGGAGAGTCACGATCACTTAAAGTTTAGTGCGGCTGGACGAGCTTTCCTGTACCTTCCTTTTGAACACAGCGAGGATAGAGAATGTCAGGTATGACCTACTTTAGCAGTGACATTTTTATGTCAATTTAGTACTTTAGCAGTGCATTCGTGAAACTGCATTTTCTCACTAACCCGTGTTTTGAAGATATTCATCGGTATTTAAATGTATAATTTCTCCTTTTATGGCATGTTCGGGCACGCTAAGGTGGCACTATCCTCAATAGACTGTAAGTCTTACTCTTCAGTGCTCGCTACATTCTTGTATGTGTATATATATATATACACCCGTTTTCAAAAACGTTTTCATATGGAGAGATATATAGATAGATATATACTTTTGTTTTCTTGCACGTGCGCCCGTGCATTTTTCACTTGTTATTGTCTAACTTGTGAAAAAACTCGGTTCAACGATAAATTTTTTCTTCGTCGGGTTTTTTGTTCCAATTTGAAAAGAACATGTCGTTTTGAGTTTTTTTTTTTTAAATGCAAGCGCCCTGCAATACAAATTTGCAAGGGCGAATTACATCTAATTAGCTGATTTTGGGAATGAGAAAAACATCCCGCGAAGTAGCTGAGTTATACGGCGTCACCGAATTGGTAGGCCAAATGCCATGGCATCTGTAGCAAGTGACGAAGCATTTTTATTGATGGAGTGTATTAAAAAATGCGCTGTTCAGGGGCGTGCTTAAGAAAAATTGTAAACTAACTTAAAAGACCTTGAAAGCATTTGTGGCCGAGAGTTTATTCTGTCTTCAGTGAGACGTTGCCTTACATGTCTCTCTATATGAAAACCTTTTTGAAAACGACTTTTGTTTTCTTACACGTGCAATTCCCTTGATTTGCTTTCTCTTGAAAATTAAAGAATGCGGAATTCGGTCAGTTATAGGTCATATAATTGTTGTCGTTACAGAATAGGGGGAAAACATCAAAGATTTTCCTTTTTAAAACAACGCAGATAAAATGAAAAAAAAAGTATTTTCGAAACCGTTGATTCTTTTTTTCTGAGAAGGAAGATGTGACTGTGGATGTCCATATTGGATATGTGGGAAGGAGCAACAATATTAAAGCAGTTGTTAAAACGGACTAAGACGTTCATAGAAGCAGACTTTATCGTAACCATGATGAGCTGGTCATATATATTAATGTCTCGCTTTTTTCATATAAAATCACGACATGTATAAGGCAACGTCTTACTGAAGACAGAATAAACTCTCGGCCACAAATGCTTTCAAGTTAGTTTACAGTTTTTCTTTAAAGCACGCCCCTGGAGAGCGCATTTTTTAATACACTCCATCAATGAAAATGCTTCGTCACTTGCTGCAGATGCCATGGCATTTGGCCTACCATTCGGTGACCCCATATAACTCGGCTGCTTCGCGGGATATTTTTCTCATTCCCAAAATCAGCTATATAATTCGTCATTGCAAATTTGTATTGCAGGGCGCATGCATTTTTCTAAAAAAAAAAAAAAAACGCAAAACGACATGTTCTTTTCAAATTGGAACAAAAAACCCGACGCAGAAAAAATTTATCGTTGAACCGAGTTTTTTCACAAGTTGGACAATGACAAGTGAAAAATGCACACGGGCGCACGTGCAAGAAAACAAAAGTATATATATATCTATATATCTCTTCATATGAAAACGTTTCTGAAAACGGCTGTATATATATATACACATTATTTCAGAAGGAATATATATATATATATACACCCGTTTTCAGAAACGTTTTCATATGGAGAGATATATAGATAGATATATACTTTTGTATTCTTGCACGTGCGCTCGTGAGCATTTTTCACTTGTTATTGTCCCACTTGTGAAAAAACTCGGTTCAACGATAAATTTTTTCTTCGTCGGGTTTTTTGTTCCAATTTGAAAAGAACATGTCCTTTTGAGATTTTTTTTAAAAAATGCACGCGTCCTGCAATAGAAATTTGCAAGGGCGAATTACATCTAATTAGCTGATTTTGGGAATGAGAAAAACATCCCGCGAAGCAGCTGAGTTATACGGCGTCACCGAATTGGTAGGCCAAATGCCATGGCATCTGCAGCAAGTGACGAAGCATTTTTATTGATGGAGTGTATTAAAAAATGCGCTGTTCAGGGGCGTGCTTAAGAAAAATTGTAAACTAACTTAAAAGACCTTGAAAGCATTTGTGGCCGAGAGTTTATTCTGTCTTCAGTGAGACGTTGCCTTACATGTCTCTCTATATGAAAACCTTTTTGAAAACGACTTTTGTTTTCTTACAAGTGCGCTCGTGTGCACTTTCGCTTGTTATTGTCCAACTTGTGAAAAAAACTTGGTTCAACGCACGAATATTGTCTGCAATTCCCTTGATTTGCATTCTGTTGAAAATTAAAGAATGCGGAACATCAAAGATTTTCCTTTTTAAAACAACGCAGATAAAATGAAAAAAAAAGTATTTTCGAAACCGGTGATTTTTTTTTTCTGAGAAGGAAGATGTGATTGTGGATGTCCATATTGGATATGTGGGAAGGAGCAACAATATTAAAGCAGTTGGTTAAAACGGACTAAGACGTTCATAGAAGCAGACTTTATCATAACCATGATGAGCTGGTCAAATATATTAATGTCTCGCTTTTTTTAATGTAAAATCACGACATGTATAAGGCAACGTCTCACTGAAGACAGAATAAACTCTCGGCCACAAATGCTTTCAAGTTAGTTTACAGTTTTTCTTTAAAGCACGCCCCTGGACAGCGCATTTTTAATACACTCCATCAATAAAAATGCTTCGTCACTTGCTACAGATGCCATGGCATTTGGCCTACCATTCGGTGACCCCATATAACTCGGCTGCTTCGCGGGATGTTTTTCTCATTCCCGAAATCAGCTATATAATTCGTCATTGCAAATTTGTGTTGCAGGGCGCATGCATTTTTCTAAAAAAAAAAACGCAAAACGACATGTTCTTTTCAAATTGGAACAAAAAACCCGACGAAGAAAAAATTTATCGTTGAACCGAGTTTTTTCACAAGTTGGACAATAACAAGTGAAAAATGCACACGGGCGCACGTGCAAGAAAACAAAAGTATATATATATCTATATATCTCTCCATATGAAAACGTTTTTGAAAACGGCTGTATATATATATATATATATATATATATTCCTTCTGAAATAATGAATATATGAATTTCTTATATTTGAACCGCGGAATGCCTTCGTCTTGTTACCCTAGCTCTCAGTAAGTTGCGCTCACTCGATGTTGGTTACATTTCGCCCATCCCATCGTTAGGCGTTGTTGTTGAACTATCCGGCCGCAAAGTGTTGTAACAAAGCACAAGACTAACAAGACTTTTGTAGTCTTTGTAACTGTCTCAGAGCAGATGATAATAGTCGACTCATTCACTTGTATACGTTGTACCTGTGCGTTGATAACTTGCGCTATCATTGACTGAAGTGTTCTAGCAGCCACTTTGACTTAAACCGCTGAATAACGTCTTAGTATTCTCTCGTACACTCGCCTCGTTTGCAGTTTCTATAGCCTGTCCCAGGCGTTCAGATAAAGGAGGATGGCGCGAAATGGAGGACTCTGCATGCAAAACAGCGGAAGAACAGAAGAGAGAGGAAGGAGAGCACCTTCAATCGTTCGCCCTCTCTCTCCTCCAGGTCTACTCAAGATCTGACTGACCTCTCTCCCTGCTCCACTCCCTCACTTTCTTTGCGCATCCACATTATCTGATCGTCTGGAAAAGGCTACAGTTTCTTACGTTCAAGAATGTTTTTTTTTTAACTTTTCCATTATTGTTCTCAATTTCAGTTCATTAATAGAGTGATTTTACTTAACCTTCAAATACATAGTAGACTACTACGCTCTAGTACACTCTAATTTCACTGTTTTCTTTTGTTTATTTGTATATTCCTTTGTTTCTTTTTGTTTATCTGGCAATGATTTTTAGATACTGTTTCACTGGTTAAGTACAATCACTCCATCTAGCGTTTATTGTCTTTATTATTATATTTTATGTAGGAGTTAAGCGTTAAGCTTTACGCACAGTTGGAAGAAGACACTAAAGGCACAGACCACGAGACTTACGGAAAGCAGTGGTATAGGTTTGCTTGTCTCCATAAGGTGTGTATGGTGCTGGGCTCGGTTGTTTAAAAGCTGGATAGCAATGGTTCTGGCCTCCACAGGATAATTCGCTATCTAATGAATATTAAGTGTTCGTGGCAACTATGGTGAAAAGAAATGTTTATAGATTAAGTGCATTATGTTGATCCAAGCTGATCCCGGTTACAAGCGAGCGAGAAATCCAGCTCGAACGGAGCGAGATTCGAAGCCGGGATCTCTCGGCCACGCTGCCTGTCAATTGCGTCATCCAGTGGACAACATCATCCAACCTTTGAGCAACTGGATCCAGGTCTCTTAATCTCACTGAGAAAGTAAACGGCGGATTTAAAAATTCAACTCAACACTAGAGAGAAAAGTAGTGATAAGAGGGGCTCAGATTGACAGTTCTGACTGCGTACTTATTTATGTACACTCTTTGATATGTATATAAGAATGTTTTTCTTCCGGCCTTGGCTGAACATTCTTATTTTTCTGCCTATTTTATGCTGAGAATATTCTCGTATTATTCTTAAATTAAAGCTTATATGACAATTCCGTTTTAGAATATAATTGGGGTATCAACCATAGTTAGCGTAGGTTTCTTTCGTTTTCGGTTGGCTAGTTTTGCCGTTTAGAGAAAGGATTAAGTTAAAAAAAATATTATTTTATTGTATTTATGGATTTTCAAGTCACAAAATTATATCCCTTTCTGCCAAAATCTTAGCCTAGATTTTATCCTTAAGATATTCTTAAAGGTTCGCAAATTTCAGCCTCGATTCAAATATATTCTTATCAAAAGAGTGTAGCGGACTAAATTTAATTAGAGTGTCTATTTTATTTTCAACATAGGATATAACTGATTATAGTTAAGTTTTATACTACCATTATTCGCTCTCCTGGTCTTTGACGGGTGTTACAGGATTAATGAAAGCAAAGATCAGTTTTATATAGAAACTGAAATCAGAGCACAAGTGGGAAGCGGGTCGCTGGGTTTGTTTATTTCCTGCACTGAACAAAGACTCTTCCACAATAATGTGCATGATAAAATATATTCAATCATCGTGAAATTTAGTCATTTCGCTGGTGGTGTCTTTTACCTTCTTCAGGAGGTAGTCGACCAATTTGGACGTTTTCCCCAAAGAAACAAAGTTCTGGGCAGAGAGAGCACGCCTGAAGAGGAAGATTGGCTGAATAACATGCCGGATCGTTTCAAATGGTAAACAAGAGCAAGTCTAGGAGCAACCAAGATCTGTGTATCATAGTTAGATTTGACTGTTGTAAAGTACGCTATCCTCGTGCTGTTCAAGAACTCAGTTAGTTGTTTGTGTCTTCGAAGAAAACTTAAAGGATACTTTATTTATTAAACACATAAGAAACAATTATGATCTAAGCTAAATCATACGCGTAGCCCTATAAGGGGACTAGTAGTAGCAGATTGTTCCTTCCCGCTTTTAAGCATTCTTCTGAACGTCTCAGCAATTTTATTGCTAAACTAAACTATCATTCTTGAATGAAAATTGCCGCACTGACTTTTCGAGACTTTCATATTTCGTTTTTCACACCAGGTTATTTTGTCCTCTGCTGCGTTCGGTACATTATTTGAATTTTCAATTAATTCTTCAGCCAGCCAGCACGTTTATTTTCAAGTACATCACTCAAATCACTATCACATCAGTCAAACTAAAAAATATGGAAATGATATCTCGTGAGAACTCAAAGCTCCAACCCAACAGCGATTTTGAAGGTTCTGACGACTTCGTTATTATACCCCTTAAGGTCTTAAATGTGGACCCCTGATACACTTCTTGGTGCCCAGCTTGTCAACTGAACAGTGACTGATAGTTGTAGTGTACTGTATTAATTATCCAATGGTTGGGTGTCACTTGAGAATAAAACACAGGCGGTAACAACAACTGACGTTTTATTTGCCCTCTTGTGGCTAAGGTAATTTATGTTAATGATTAAGAACAACTCGAAACAGATTCACAGCCGCAATGTCTCTGACTCGCCCCAGTCGTCTCCCTCCTTCCCAATTGTAGAGGTGACTGAGATGACTGGGGAGAAATCAGGCCTTGACTCGTCCCCAGTCGTCTCTCATCTCTCCATATTGGTGCGCAGGGTTACATGGTAAGAAGGGAGAGGCGAGCAAGCTCTCCATTTCATGGGCGGAGTCGCGAGAGCAACACGCGAAGCTCGCGCGCCCTCTCGTGGCTCGCTGGCTAACTATATTAGTACAGTTCTAACTGTACTCTATGATAGTACACAAATCATAGAGAAGGTTCTACAAATTGACTGTTTCACGTAAACGTTTTAATCTATATCAGTGTTATCACTCTTGATACACTCCGAATACTAAAGCCACTGCGAATAATGAGTTATTGATGAAGCTGCACTCCGCGAAGTTATCGTTTTTATCATCCCAGCAGCACATGCTTCCGACCCGAATGCTCTGACCCATTTTCGGACCAATGTGCGTAACACACACGATCTTGTATCGATCGAATCCAAGAAGCTTGACCTGGGACCTGACTTCATCTGAAATTTGTAGAGTAAGATCTCGGCAAATCTTCGGTTCGTAGTTGACACCAGCGAGTCGGTTGGTCAGCACGTCTTCTGCAATCCTTTTTACTGCAGCTGTAAAGGATGATAAAGAAATTACACGCTACTTTTTCAGCCTATTTTTTCGGGTATGGCACTTTTTAAAATTATGGTTGTTTCGCCTGAACGTCGATTCCCCACAAAGTTGTTTCGCCCGGACCTAAGTAGATTCGCCGGATAACAAAGAACACTCTACAACACGGCTTCATCAGAGGTGTTTTTAGTTAAAATTCCTTTTATCATGCTTACGTCCAGGCGAAACAACTTCGGGCGAATCGACGTTCGGGCGTAACGACCTGTTACCATGATATCAGTTACTGAATTCAGTGATGCGAGGTTCGAGTTAGGAAAACGTTATTGTTCAGGCTCTTTTATGTTTGCAAAGATTTTGGCTTAGTGGCACGAGTCTTTGATCAAGTATTGCAAATACAACGGCGGTAGCTACAGATAAATCCAAACAAATGGCATTTCCAGATCCTTTTTAAGAAAAAGAGGTTTATTACATATAAGTGTAAACAATCTTTTTTTGGTCTCTAATGTTTTGTTTTAGGTTTTGCCCCCAATTGTTTCAGCAAGAATTTGACTCATTTTATTTATATGGCTTTTCGATTTCTATTTTAGCGAGGTTTTCAGGAAGTCTTGCGAATTAAAAGTCAACCAATATAATCCACTTCACACTCCCCATAATTATCATTACTTATGCTAATATCAACCGAAAAAGAAAATAATTAAAACCGATATTTACATTTATATGAAATTTCACAAATAAGATGAAGTATAGGTAAGTTAATAGAAAAACAAACCAGGTGAGAATTTCTTCTGTGGGTCTGGTGCAACTCGATAAGTGTTTTCCAACACAATTCCTTCCCGTGTATGGCTTTCTTGTTTCTGCTCGAGTTCTTCCAAGAATTCATCTTCGCGAAGCGTGCTTCCACTCTTTAATCTAACGCCCTCTTGTCCTTGTTGTTGAAGTGGTGCTTGCGGCGGTTTCTTTACTAAAAAACTTCGAGTTGATGCCAACGGAAGACTAGTTTTTCGAACTTTAATTCTGCCTGGCAAGCTTTGAAGCGCGTCCGCCATTACACTGTGTTTAGTTCTCCAACGTGGAAAGTCGAGGAAGAAACTTAAGTTTTTATACCTCTATTAACTTGTGGTCTTTGCCATGACCAGAAATATTTATCTTCAAAACTTTTTGCAGAATCTTTGGATACTTTTGAGGTTTAGAACAATACTGTTTTGAATAAAGAAACAAAAGAATTCGTGAAGGAAGTCGAGCTTCAGAGCTTCAGATCTTCAGACGACCTCGCAACTAATGATCCAGAAACACAAAGTGCTTTTGTTTGTTCGAAAAAAGCTGTTGTCTCCAGGGAAATTAAGTTTGAACATCGGTTTTCGATAGATTACGCCGACAATTAACGCCTTCAATATTGCTAAATCTCTGGAACAGATTATTAGGTGAATAAAACAATGTGGAACCGATCAAAATGAAGGAAATGAACTAACAATGGACGACTGCTTAACTGTGACAGCCCACCAATTACTGATTACGAGTCTTCATAGCCAATAACACCACGGCTTAACTGACAGACGACCAATAACATCTTGACTTTATTGACCAATCAGATCAATAACCAGAGTATATAATACCATCTACTGACGTGATACAACTCACTTTGACTCTGAAGATGACTACCGCAAAGGTTGTCGAAACGTCAGTCACTGTCAACAACACAGTCCTATTCAGGACTACGTTCACCCGGACGATCAAACTCAACCTACTTTTAAAGAAAATTTATTGTTCTGTAAGCTTCGACCGAGTAAAATCGATAAAATCACGAAAAAAATTGTGTTAATGAGATTGTGATAAGAGATTTCATTTCACTTATCTCAAAAGGCTTTTTTGCCAGACGATTCATGAAAGTGTGTGATCTACAACTGCTAGAGCTCTGTAACGGAGTGTCCTAAAAAGCATCCTCGGGGACCCAGAGCCTAGAGAGTCAGTCACCGCAAAGATTTGACCAAACCTGCAAAGTAGGCGTTTCTTTGATTCCATAACAGAATAAGTACCCTCTCCTTCTTAAAAACTGGCGGCCTATCTCTCTACAGGTTACAAATTTGCAACAAAACTTATCGCAAAACGGCTAAAGAAAAGTTCTTTCGAATCTCATAGGAAGAGACCAAACAAGTTTATTACATCAAGGGTAGATTTATAGGCGAAAACATCTCTCCAATTTCTGACATTTTCAAACAAAACGAAAATGAAGAAGGAATGATTCTCTTTGTAGATTTTGAAAAAAACCTTTGACTCCCTGTAATGGAAGTACCTCGTCGAGGTTCTAGACACAATGAATTTTGGTTCAAATTTCCGCAACTGGTCTTACAGTGGACGTGAGAGAAATGTACTGAAGAGCGTGATACATGTGCAAAGCTCAGCTTTTTAGGTTCTTGCTCCCGTTGTCGTCGGCCAGTAATAAAAAGCTTTAGATTCTAAGACGAGAACGAGATTTTCCGTCCAGTACTAAGTAGTGCACGCGCGCGAACCTGAATGTCATTTTGGCGGGAAAATGTGATAGCTATCGTCAATCTAGTTTTATCAAGAACCTCGTAGCGACGGAAAAACGTTATAAAAGTTTTATCATTTTGCAATCGGGAGAGAGCTTAACCTCCTCCGATTAAGAAAACAGTGCTAACTTTTCTGGTAAATACAATGAAGCTTTAAGAGGTGTCTATACGCGAAAAACTTTAAATTAAATCTCGTACTTCTAGTCGTTCTGGTCCTCGAATCTAAAAGTTTCTAATGTTACGTTATTTAACTAGTTTTTTTTTTTTTTTTTCACGTACTTTTACTATCACGGGAATGTACAACGAGCGTTACAATTTAAATGAGTAAATTCCGTCTTTATTGCCTATTTTTTAATAGCACTCTAGAGCAGTCATTGACTAGAGTTACACTTTCCAATCACTCGCGCTACATTAACTTCAAAGAAAGAGACGAAGATACAATCCACTCCTAAGCCCAGCATCAGGGAGCATTAGCATCCAAGACGGCGACGGCAGTGAAAACGTCACTTTTAAAATGAATTCGCGTTGTTTCAACCTTTGTCGCGTTTATTCCAATTCGCTTAAAATGTCAAATGGAGGGAAATTTTCTTGGAGTTGATTTCTTGGGGACCGCACTCAAGTTTAGAAAGAGAAAGGAAAATTCGTCGTCGCTTGTTTACCTCCTCCATAAAGCGTGAAATTAGGCATTTTTACGTCGTGGTCGTGTAGGAACGGCAAAGAAATGTACAAAAAAAGTGTGCTGCACGTGCAAAGTTGTTGTTTTGCTAATTAAACCTATTGCTTTTTTGACGTTTTCGTTGCCGTTGCCGTTGCCGTCGTCGTTGCTAAAGCTAACTCCCTATTAAGTAATAGCGCCCCATCACTAAGAAGGACTTTTAAATCCGTAAAATCGAACGTCGTCCGATACATTGCTGCTAGTTACAGGATATTCTAGATCTAAATGAATCCATTCTCAATAATAACGTGTTTTTGTAATTGGCTGTACTGTAAGAACCACTATAATAATGACTAAGATGTCCACGTAATCACTTAGTTGAATACGCAATGGGTCTATTTACATCAATGCTTAAAAACTTGGACATAAGAAAGCTTTTTCTAATATAAGATTTCAGCGTCATTTGTTCCTCACTCTTCCTCACTGTACTTCCTGAGAGTTGCTGCAAAGGACACTAGGCATCAAGCCAACCCGAATTTATTTGCACAAAGGCCGCTTAATTATCCTTCGAAGAAAGAAAGCTTCGTTGATTTGTACATCCACGTTTTGCGTAGCAGTTGCTCTTTTTAAGTATTTGAGTTGCTGTTTAACACTACTTATTGTGGTCAATAATAATACCACAGACAGAAATAAGTATTAGGAGAAGTGGACTATTCATCGTTCTTTGATTCTTTTTTCCTTTTCTCAAAAGCCATATTTCTGACGTTATATGGTTATTTACACCGTTCAAATCGTCAAAAAGGGATAATTAGTATAGTGTGCAGGTCAGTTATTTGTAAAGTGCACAGGCTATTCTGTGAAACCTCAGATGTGCAGACACTGAATTGCAACACTAAGCACAAGATTTATGTTAAGTTTTCTTATTTTGGCAAATATTAGACTGTTCACAGTCCCCTATTTTTTGTAAGATCATCAGGATCTAGCGCTTACCAGCACGGGCGGCTATCTTGGTTTCATATGTACCGCGGGGACGGGGGTTCGGATGGGGGAGGGAGGCGCCTCCTTCCAAACCGTCTCCCGTTCCCCAGGAAGATTTGACACTCATCCCCAGCCTAAACTCGGAACATTTGAAACCAAGATGGCCGCCTGTAAAGCAAGGGTCGAGGATCTTACGGAAAAATAAGAGACTGTGAACAGTCTAAGCAAACATTACAAAAAGAGTACGAGTTCCATTACCAAAAATGTTAACTGATAATTGAAAATATAAAAAATAATATATTATTCAAAGTTTAATCATTTGTGACGCACTTTTGTACGAACAATAGATGAATGACCCGAAAAAAATATTCCTGGTACCAGAAAACAACAACAGGTGTGTTTCCAAAGGCTGTTATAGAAAATAGAGGTTTCTGAAGTTTTCGTTTCTCCATTAGGATGGACTTGATGATTCTTTTTTCAACAGGGTATTCGTATTTTCTTTAATATCTATAATAAATTTGGAATTTGCCAAGTTACTTTTCAAGTAAGCTCAAAAACGGAACATTCAAACGCTGAATGGCCATGCTTTCCTATAACTTACTGCTCCGAAAAGAATGTTACTGTTAATTTCCAGACTTATACATTATCAAGTAATGCTTTCCAAGATTGGACTTACGAAAGCTTCAAATACTGCAGTAAATATCTAAATATGACAGACAACTATTTATTGTGATACTTGTACTTGGTAAAAAGCACCATTGCGCACAGATCCAAATACTCAACAAACGTCAGGAGACTGGCGCCCAGGAAAAGACCAATCTGACCTCCCACATCACCTAATATATACAATAAAAACAGTAATAAATGTAAGGAGTCAAATCATACTTTATTTATGAAACCCTTAAAGTAATGAACGAATTGATCCTTGCAGTACAAAATGTATGCATGTGCTTAACAAAAGGACTAGTCGTATTTTTCCAAAATAATAAAGATTTTTAATTTAGAAAACTGGGATGATCACTCTGCTAGCCTGGCCAACGTTTCTCCATATAAAGACTCCGGCTCGCCCAGCCGGGTAAACTCGGTGAGGTGGGACATTAGGGAGCTTAAGCAACAGCGTTTTTGAGCGACGCACGTCAACCGGAAGTGAGGTCTTCTCCCTTACTATATGCCTTGACGCTAAGAAATTTGTATTGATAAGTTTCTTTTCACTTATAAGGACGATTTACCTGAGAGTTTCAACCAAACACCGCCCAATGATGCAAAACGTCCACTTCCGGTTGACGTCCGTCGTTCAAAAACGCTGTTGCTTAAGCTCCCTAATAAGATCATGCACGGACGCCGTTGTCAGCTCTTGGCTCGGGGCAAAGGGGTCAACATTTTTCTCATATAAACGCTTGCTAAAGTTGACTGGGCTGGGAGGGAAGGGTGACCTCCTTTTCCGGACAACTTTTCTATATATAAACAGTACAAGGTTAGAGTCAGGTTAGGTGCTGCCGGCGAGAGGCTCTATAAAAAGGCGCGGCAGCATTCTCCCGACGTACCAGAGGAGTTTTAACTTTCTTAGGCACCGCAGTCCGAGGCCCGTTACGTACCTGGTCGCACCAATACACTCAATGACTTTGCTGAGGGCCAATATCAATGTATTATTTAACTATGTTTACTTTTCGCTAGCCTACCCAGCAGTGCAAACGATTAGAATAAATAAGCATCTATTCTATTCCACTGCGGCAGAATTAGCTCAGTCGGTAAAGTGCTTTACTGTAGATCAAGAGGTCGTGGGTTTGATTCCCGGGGCTGGACCAAAACTCAGGATCTTAAAATAACTGAGAAATGCCGGAAAGTACTGCGTTAGCCCTGTAAACGGCTAGGCCTTCTCATGGCTCGGGTAACCACGTAAAATGTCCTAAAAATAGTGTCCCGAATTATTATTTTTATGCTGAATACGTTGACACTGACTTAAATAAAGTCCACTTTTCATTCATTTTTTTTTTTGAGTCAGCTTTACGTCAATGTTGATTAATTGCATGCGTTAAATTCCATTATGAGTAAATTATCACAGAACTTTAAACTTACCTAACAAGCTGTACAGATCATAACTGGGTACCTGCTTAACATCGGAGTATGTCAAAGACTCATAATAAATTTTGAGCTCAAGCAAGTTGTCCCTGAGACGAAATGGATACAATATCGCTAACATTAATAAGGATCCAGTCCTTTATTGTACCCTTCTGGTAAAAGATATACCTGTCCTTATTTCAAATGTTTCTATCTTCGATCGAGATCAAGAAATCTCGGAATGACATGTATTACGCATTCTACAGGCCATATCAACGACTCACTTAAGAATGCTGGTCTACTAACTTAGATCAAACGCTACTGAAACGTAGTCAATAGTTATAGTGAAGTACAAACGACTTATTGAAGGGCTCAAGCAAAACTAACTATGAGAAAATGACTGGAAGACCGACAATTTGACTAACAATAAACGACCGTTTAACTGTGACAATAGACGGATCGAATTGAACCAATGAAATTCGAGTCTTCATAACCTAAGAACGCGGCTTAACTGACTGACGACTAATAACATCGCGACTCAATTGACCAATCAGGTTGATAATCAAGTTTAATACCATCAACTGATTACGTGATACAACTCAATTTGACTCTGAAGATGACTACCCCACAGAGTGTCGAAACGTTAGTCACTGTCAACAACAGTCCTACTCAGGATTACGTTCACCCGTACGATCATACTCAACCTACTTATAACATGACTCCTAGGTTCAAACCTTTCCTAGTTTGAAAATAAACTTGTGTGTAAACAGGGGATGAAATGAGTTCATACTTTAACCCATACCTTAGGTATCGCCTATTTTCCTCGTCCGTGCCCTTCAGATTTCTTTTCTTGGCAAGTATGTAATCTGCGTAGGTGTTGGCAGGATAACGAGCATAGGACAATTGAGCTGAGAATTCCACGCTTTCACATGCCACAGGGCACTTATCCAACTTGTTGTCTTGAAAATGCTCTAAAATCACAAAGAAGCTAAATTATTAAGCAACTTATCGAATTTTGGAGCAGAGGCTGAGGCGAGTGCCTGTAAAATGAGAGAAAAGCCACTAGCATTGAAAAGGAATCTGGCAGGTATAATGGCAATTAGTGTGGGATTGTACGATAGCGATTGAGGAAGTGAACCAAAAACCTACAAAACCGTATATTAACGGACATGAAGGTGAAAGTGTTCAAAATCATAGAGACTCCATGCTCAAGTTGGAGGAATAGTACAGATACAGAGAACATAAGACCATGACGTATACAATCACAGAGCCGAAGAGAGGCAGAGAGACACAGCCAGGCAGCTTTTAAGATTATCAAACCAATGAAGACTATTAAAGATTGTTAATGTACATAAATTATTTATTTATTTGTTTCGCGAACAAGTACATTTAGGCTTAGCTACATAATTCTTGAAATATGGCCTAATATTCTTCCAGAATTTCCCGAAAAAAGCTCTAAAATTCCTTTAGAAATGTTTAAAATTTTCCAAAAACTCTCTTAAAATTCCCGAAAATTTCGTGTGTTTGATAGTGATATGACACGAAACTATTAGCAATTATTGGACGAGGTTGAGCAAAATATCGTGATTTGTCAGTGGCGAGCGGATCAATTATTTGCCGAAGCCGAAGGCTGAGGCAAATAATTGATCTGCGAGACACTGACAAATCACGATATTTTGCGATAGCCGAGTTCAATAATTGTTTTATCATTCGATCCTGAGTTTGTTTTTTATTAAATAATATCTTTGGAAAGCGGTTAGCACGCGCTGCCTTCAAGGAGTAATGACATGGCCAGAGATCACACAAACGAGCAAGGAGCAAGCGTGGTTTCATCTACGCATGAGCAGAATAGTATTTGCAGCCAAAAAAAGATGAACGACATTGCGCATGAGCACACCATTATTTGTAGGCAGTTATTTGCAGGTCACGTGGTGGGCTCTCGGCCAATGAAAAGGAAGAAACATTTGCATCGAATGATAATGAGTAGTAACCGTAAAACATCGTTTATTATTACCAATGTTGAAAGGTTCCAAGAAACATCATTTCACATTTGCTTATATATGTATTCACTTTTGTTTTTCTTTTATCAACTTTATTGGTCTGAGTCCCTCTAAATAAATAGATACAGTAAAGAAAAAAAAAAGACCAAAAAAAAGGTGTAAACGGGACCTGGAGTCCCATGCAGGGCACCTCCTAACTAAATCAATAAAAAATCTTGAGAAATGCTTATTTAACTATTGTTGCAAGTGGCACCCACAATTACGTGCAAGACCCCATGAACATGATTCATCGGGGTCAAAAACATTCGCTAATTCATCTTTACACAAGTTAGTTATACTATTCTTAAAAGTCTTTATGTTTAGAAAGTCACTGGGCTGAGGAAATCCGTATTTTGGAAAGCATCTTTTTGCACTGAAAACAAGAACTGATTACGGGTGCAAGACTTCGTGTACAAGACTTTGCGACTGGCAAGAATTTCTCCTTTAATCAGTGCCATAACAAAGAGTTTTGCGTTTTTTTTGTCGGGAAATTTATTTTATAAAAGCAATAGAAAACTTTTTTCCGGTGTTTTCATAGCCTGATATAAACACTCGATGGGTTTATATCCGGTTTTGCAAACACGGAAAACGTTTTCTATTGCTTAAATCAATATCAATACAGCCAAAGAAAGCCTTATAAAGAAATACTAAATCCTTGACCTCGCCGTCATAGGTCAGAGCGTTAGCAGATCCAGATACATCAGTCTCTCTTTGTAGGACAGTTCACCTTGCTTGATTTGTAGAATCTGGCACGTAGCTCTTCTCTGATTTCTTTCAGCTTTCTCCTTTACAGTTGAGTGGCTGGGAGACCACACTTCAGTTGCATAGCTCATTTGGGACTTCACTAGTGCCAAGTACAAGGATCTTCTAACCCCTGACGTCGGTCAGCATTGGAAAGGTGCGACAAAGAAGACCGAGTACCGGTAGCTTATTCGCTTTAGCAGTAACCATGAGAACTTGAGCTTCCCACGTTTTAAATTTGCTTGTTATCGTGACACCGAAATCTTTCTCCTCGTTCACGCGTTGTAGGTCAGCGTGGCCAAGGTGGTAGTCATAGCGCACTGGATTTTTCTTCCGCGTCACTGTTAAGAGCTTGCACTTTGATACGTTGAAATTAATATTATTGTGAAGACTCCAGGAGTCCAGGTTTGTTAGTGCTTGCTGCAATTTATCTACATCTAGATGTGATAAGATGCTTCTATGCAGCTTGGTGTCGTCTGCGTAAAGGGCTGTCAGAGTACCATCAGGCAAGGCACTTGGCAGGTCGTTGGCAGGTCGCAGGGCCAAGCAGACCGTTCCTTGAGGCACTCCGGAGGTTACAGGGGCCCAACTGGAGGTGAATCCATCTACAACCACTCTTCGCCGCCCGGTTAGCTCAATGGGAGAAGCGCCGGTCTGCTGAGCGGGAGGCCGTAGGTTCAAACCCCGGCCGAACCAAAACTCAGGGTCTTTAAGAGCGTGTCTCTGTAAGAACCGACCAGTGATTTCGGATCAAAAAATCGATTTCTCTTATATTCTGGGATATTAAAGTCTTTACCAAATTAGTTACAAAAATGCATTTTGTTTGACCGAAAATGCGAAATATAATTTTTTACGAATTTTTTAATTTTCGGCTGGTTGGCACCGGCGCCATAGCCTGTGAAACTGCAAAAATCGCCTACATTGCTGGCGCTACAGCAAACAAGCAACTCGTTCAAGAAGCCCGATTTTCTTTTTAATATACGGATACACCACTCTAGATGTGCTAGCCATATCACAGTTCCGAATTATTTATTCATTTTAACGGCAAGAATCTTTTTTCTGGCACGTGTTATCGGCCTTCCATCAAAACACGAAAATAGCTCAACTTTGAGGGCAGTTTAAAAAAGTGTGGCACCTGTCTGAAACTTGCTATCTGTATTAATACAAACTAGAAATGATAGTAAAACGTAAAAAGGAATAAAATTTTTGTGCTCTTTAGGTTTTCAAACTTGACCGCCGTTTGAATTTCCAGAAATTTTGAAGACCTGATAATTAACGAACACTTGCCTTGTCGCTTTGCTCGTGAAAGGCCAACTTCACTTGATGGTTTGATCGATCTAACCTTAGTTCTTTTTCATTTTAAAGTTATTTCTTAACCATTTGAAACTATATTGACCGATGATTCCGCGTTTATACTTGTTTTGTTGCTATGTTATCTGGTTTGTAAAATGTCGTATCCGTGAGCGTGACTGGTTCGTGACACCCGACCTCGGGGTCTTTGCTAAAATAGTTTTTCATTAAGATCGACTCCTCAAGATATGGCAGTAAAATTTCTTGGGCAAATAAAACTAATTTGTTCGCAAATTTGACGCGATAAGACGCTAAGAAAGCGATTTAGCCCAGTTATCTATTTGAAATAATGTATGCGTAGTTGTATGTGTGACTTTGTATTTCATGCCCAGTCCTCGTGGACTGGACACCAAGCAGACAAAGGGTAGCAATTTCTTCATCAAAGTTTTCCTTCTCGGACTTGGGAAATTCTACTTGAAGAGATTTTCGAGGTTCGAAATATTCAGTATGTACGTTGCGAAAATGACAGGAAGATAACAAACCACTTAAAATAAGAGCTGATATTCGTCAGGGCGGGTCTGTTCCTTTATGTGAGACATACCCTTGTTAGTTCTCTCGCAAGGGGCATTCTACGACAGATGCCCTTATATATATATGCCTTAAGCGATCTACGAGGCGTCGGCTCGGATTTTCTTCTCAGATTTTTCTAAGGGGTTTGATTTAATTAATCATTCAATATTGATGCAAGAACTGGCAGATCTTGAAGTTCATCCAGTCCTTTTACCTTGGATTGCGGCATTCTTGACATCCCGGAAGCAAGCAGTTAGAATCGGAAGAACTCTTTCAGATTGGTTAACACTAAAAGGAGGAGTTCCCCAAGGAACTAAACTGGGTGTGATCCTCTTTACGGTGATGACGAACTAACTGATCTGACTGGCGGTTGCGCATCAAATAGGTCGATGACACCAGTGCTGTCGAAATAATTCCAAGAAACTCCCCTAGCTTACTTAATGTAGTGGCATCAGACATCCACAATTTTGCCATTGCTCATAATATGAGACTTAATCCAACCAAATGTAAAGAAATGCATATTAATTTCCTACGCAACTCTGATTGACTCATTAACCCGATAATAATTGGCGGCAATGTCATCAAGTGTGCCAATACCTATAAGATCTTAGGAGTTATTATATGGACAATGACCTGAAGTGGAACTGTCATGTTGATTACATTATTAAGAAAGCTTGTAAGAAGTTACACTCCCTTAGAGTTCTCCGTAGAGCCAGGGTGAGCCAACCCAACACCTTGAGGATATACCTTAGGACAGTCCGGCCAGTTTTAGAGTATGCTGTACCAGTGTGGCAGAACATCCCTGCTTATCTGTCCGAAGCCATAGAGCGAGTGCAAAAAAGGGCGCTTAACATAATCTACCCCGAGGCAGAGTCATATGCTCATGCCTTACAGTTAGGTAAACTAGATAGGTTAGATGATAGAAGAGTACTCCTGTGCTAGAAATATATGGCGAAAATGAAGTCCCCCAGCCACCCTCTGCACCACCTACTTCCCAGCCCACTTCTGGACGCGCCTAACTACACCTTAATTAAGGCAGAAAACACAAAAGTATTATCTTTTCCGGAACATGCAGGTCTGTAGGACAAAGAGAGTGGAGGACTTCTTTACATTGAAATTTTTTAAGTGATTCAATTGTCATTTTACCTGTTATAACTGTAAATTACTATACTCTAGATAATAGTTGCCTTATGATTGCAAAATTTACTCGATAATTCAGTCCTTTTTACTGCAAGAGAGTTTGAATAAACTATTTATTTATTTATTTAACTGATCATAAAATTTGGGCTGCAATTGGCTCGAAACTGGCGCTCTTTAAGAAGATATCGATATTTCCTTCGTTTAGGAGCAATGAAAAGCTAAAAAATGATCATGTAACATCACTCAATTTTTGGTAACACAATTCCCACTCGATCAGGTAGGCTTTCTACTGCGCTACTTTGCGTTTACATTTGCTTTTGAGGGGCAAGCATTGGTACAGTTCGTTATTGCGTGGCCTGCTATGGGAGAAGTCCCGAGCTCGATCTCCAAATGTGACCTTTTTTTCGACTTCTTTCCTTTCCGTGTTATTTATAAGCCTGCGTAGTTCTGGTCTGGCGCGCAGTACAAGCTGAAGGCGGGCGAAGGCTGTGAAACCGCGAGGAGATTGGAGCGGGAGAAATGATCGTTGGCGCGAGCTTCGCGCAACAAAACCCCCATGCTACGCAACCTAGTTTATAAGAAGTTCTGGATTTTTCCTTGATGTTAAGTTTGCACGGAAGGTTTTTACAAACTATTTTTTTTTTCTGCATCCAGATTTCTAGTATTCTTGAAAGTCAATTTAATATTAATCGACATTTCGCTTTAAGTAGAGTAGATGAACGTGACTCAGGAAACAACGCGGAAATTTGACAATAAAGAAAGAATCATTGACAAGGGAATACTATGAGGCAGGTGGAATGAAGCAACAGACATGGAAAAGAAATATGCATTGCTGAAGTAATAGCGCCAAACGCTGGGGATCAGCGATTTAGATCATGCGCTCCATTGTCAGATCGAAACAACAAAAATCCTTCCAGTGCCTTGCTTGCTCTTCTAAATATGCCCTAACAAAGAAATCTCAAGACCCAGGTTCTTAGTCTTAATGCTTATCGGTACCTGATGGAAAAGCTACAAAAGCTACATGAGCTCTTCGGATGCATAATTGTGTCGCAAATAAAGAGGGCAAGAGTTCACGTTTCGTGGCCACGGCCCAGTACATTAGCCCTTGCCCTTGTGAATCATTTTATAGAGCTGTACACATTTTTATTACCTTTACTGGGTTTCATTACCTATACATAATTACGTAGAAACGTTTTTTAAAAAATCCTCGATGTGTTAGTCCAGTCCTATGATTTTCCGCGCAACATTGGGGCCTGGAACGAACTTTAGTAACGTCACCTCGTACTCTCTTGGTAGAGTTTTAGTGGATTCTCAATTTCCTTCTCTAAAATGTGTCGAGTCAACTTTTTTAATGCATCTGCGTTAAACTAAAGAAGTAAATTTATCGATGTATGGCGATTCAAAGGCAATTACGTCTAACAAACAGCAGAAAAAAATTTGAATGTCACGAAACAACCGTGTCACGCTCGCGGCAAGCAACGAGTGCCATTACTTTTATCACAAACAAGACAAAAAATACCGTTGGAGGACTAATGTTAAGAAAACGTATATTTGTATAGTAAAAGCGATTGCTTCAGGCACAATCGTTTCCTCCACAAACCAAGAAGGACATTACAATTAGCGAGGTTAAAGGAGGAAAATAAGAAGGCAAGTGTTCGTTGATTATCTTGTCTTCGAAATTTCTGGAAATTCAAACGGCGGTCAAGTTTGAAAACCTAAAGAGCACAAAAATTTTATTCTTTTTTACGTTTTACTATCATTTCTAGTTTGTATTAATACAGATAGCAAGTTTCAGACAGGTGCCACACTTTTTTAAACTGCCCTCAAAGTTGAGCTATTTTCGTGTTTTGATGGAAGGCCGATAACACGTGCCAGAAAAAAGATTCTTGCCGTTAAAATGAATAAATAATTCGGAACTGTGATATGGCTAGCACATCTAGAGTGGTGTATCCGTATATTAAAAGGAAAATCGGGCTTCTTGAACGAGTTGCTTGTTTGCTGTAGCGCCGGCAATGTAGGCGATTTTTGCAGTTTCACAGGCTATGGCGCCGGTGCCAACCAGCCGAAAATTAAAAAATTCGTAAAAAATTATATTTCGCATTTTCGGTCAAACAAAATGCATTTTTGTAACTAATTTGGTAAAGACTTTAACATCCCAGAATATAAGGAAAATTAATTTTTTGATCCGAAATCACTGGTCGGTTTTTACGGAGACACGCTCTTAAATAACTAAGGAGAAAGTACTGCCTTTGTAATAACATCTGCAAACAGTTTGACTGACTTTCTAGTCTTCTCCGATAAGGACGATAAACCGTAGGCCCCGTCTCACAAGCCCTTACACATTTAATAAATCTGTGGGACGTTAAAGAACCCACACACTCTTCGTAAGGAGCAGGGCACGTAGTGCCCGGTGTAGTGGTCTATCTCACTTTCACAGTCATGTATGGTGGCATCGTTACTCATTCCTTCATTAGTCGTAAACTGCACTTTAAGCAGTCTGGCAAAGTCCCCCAACCAGTGTTGTAATTTATCCCTGAAAAGCCCTGAGGGGAGTGGATAATATGATATTTACATTTACATTTACACATTTACATTTGCTGATGGTCCTGCAGATAGTTCTTGAACCAATCATGTAGATGTCCAGCTACTCCATATCTCTCAAGCTTCTCAAAGAGGATGGCGTGGTCCACAGTGTGGTCTTTTTCAAACGAAAATGTCCTATAGTGCTCTAGACACTGCTGTAGCATGTGAGGGGACTGAGCCCTCTCTTGGTCGGTAGGAATACAAAAACGTTTTTGCCCGTAAAATGTTGCCAAAATGTCGGGTAAATGTTCAAATTGTTCTGAAATTCTCAAATTTTCCAATTTTTTCTTAAAATTCCCGAGATTGTCTAAAATTCCCCCCAAAATTCCAGAATTATGTAGCTACGCCTAAGTACATTAAACGTTATGATTTTGACTTAAAACAGCACTACCAGCCTTACCCCACGCCGGCCACATACAGCCCTCACTTGCTTTAAAACCACAAACGGGAATTCCATCATCAGCTCCTAAAGTTTGTAAAATAATTTCCTGTTCAGTCAAATGACATTTTCATTTCTAAAAATAGTATTAGAAAGTCCGAAAATATAACCATGAGAAGTGACAGTAAGGGAAGGCTGTCTTAATTTGAGGGGCAAAGTGGGAATAACATGCAATCCCAATCATTCATTTGCCCCTGGCTATTTTGTCAGAAAAGCAGCGTTTTGGGTAGTAAAATTCAAATCCCTACTTTCCAATATCCTCATGTTCGCCGAGTGTCACGGTTTCCTTTTAAGGCCTTTTTATGCTTTATTCCTGTTTGACGGGTTAGGCAAAAAGGCCACGGATCTTGAAACTACTTTTTTAAAGGATGTGCAGGTGGAGGCAAGATTTAATCCAATTTCCAGTCAGTCAAACTTACAAGACTAATTTGCATGTATCGCTGTCCTTATTGACCGAATTTCGCAGGCTCATGCATGATTCGGAAGGAAGAGCTTTTAATTACCTTCTGCACAGGTTGGAATTCCAAGTTATTTTCGAACATTACAAAGCTGGCCTCAAAGGTTGTACACGCACGCGACTGTTTGCACATGCCAGGTTAACATGTAAATGTTCACGTATTGGAACTCCTGCGCAGTCGCAAGCCTGAAGACTTAGACAACTAAGTTGATAGACGAAACAATGGAGTTATATTGCATAACAACTTACCTGGCATGAACCAATCCCGACAGTTGCATTGCTTGATAACGTAACGAGCCAATTTGTCCAAGAAACATTTAGATTTGCTGTATGATTTGAAGAACCTTAGTTTAGGCATCCCACAGTTTGTACGGTAAGGATGCGGCAAATTGGTCACCTGAAAACACAAGATTTAAAGTAAGGATCCTAAAAAATACTCCGTCCTCAAGGCTCATGGAGATTCTCCAGAACGAGAAAAACATTTTAAAAACCAGATTAATGGTAAGATGAAGTTTTAGTTTTATTTTGGTAGTATCAGTTCATAATTGTGGTTGAATTGTGAACAAAAGCCCCCGTGGGGACGTGGAATAAATGTATGTAATAAGGTGGCTCGAATGATTTTTCACATTCAATACCTCCCAAGTTTGAGTACTAACTACGTCGTCATTAACAAAGTTTTGGGAAAATGACCACCACAGTTGTATAAGAGAAAGATGAACAATGACTATGATCAGTGTTACGTTGACGTTGGAGTTGGCATAACAACTTCATGACGTCATTACCCACTTCTTGAAGCCGTATTTCTTGGCACTGTTTTATTTTTCAAAATCGTTTACGGAAGCATATTCCTCCTACAGCTGCCTCGTTGTTCGTAGCTATCAGAGTGTTATCGAAATGCAATTTCACCTCATAGTACTTTCATTTTCTACGAGTTTGAAAAGATCATTAGGATAGCTTTTGCTGATCATAGAAAGAGGGATTTGATTAGCATGAATTGAGAAAATCTTGTTGGCCTTGGTTTTTAACATTTTGATCTATTTTGACAAATGAGCGAATAATATGGAAACCAATCGATAGACTTAAGAATTATCGTCGTTTTATACGTGCGACAATAAAATAGTAGCTACGTACAATGCGTTATTTTGTTTTGCCTGAAATTTCATGTTAACAAGTGAGAGCCTCTAATTATTCAGGAGTAAGTAATGTTTCACGTGAACAGAAATAACTAACAGTGTATTTGGAATTTACAGAAATATTAGCTATTGTTGTCCATGAAAGTGTGAAACTTGGAGACAATGAGTGCCTACCATTTGCACAAACCACCCGGATGGAACTCTAGCATAAACATTAAACTCAGTATAAAATTTTACCTGGTGAAAGAATGACCTGCAACAAAGTATAACCAAAACAGCCAAAAAGACTCAAAGGAGATGAAAGATTGATCACCTCAAATCATATCCCATATTTTCCGTAGTTTGGTCCTATATTTTCTTCTCAAACGGAACAACGCGAGCCATTTAATTCTCCAACAGGAATTTCCGCATTTTCCATTTAAATGGTAAATACCCAAGAGTTCTAGGAAAAATTACAGGCTCTCACTTGAGCAATTTTTCATCTTTTTCTAATGAAGCTGTGGTTGTCATTTTTCCAAATATCCCTTAATGGCGACGTTATTGCCAACGAAAAATCCAGCCGAGAAACCTTGAGTATTTAATTTCAAAGTCTTTCTTATTGAAGACTTTGGTCGTATTGTATAACGTCTACACCGCTCTGCCAAAACCAAAACAAGACAAAT
Organism: Porites divaricata; assembly: GCA_038088405.1. Taxonomy (NCBI): domain Eukaryota; kingdom Metazoa; phylum Cnidaria; class Anthozoa; order Scleractinia; family Poritidae; genus Porites; species Porites divaricata. The sequence goes on from JBBMOI010000002.1 coordinate 47,112,733, forward strand.
CGAATCAAAACAAGAAAGTACCAAAGAAAAGAAAAAAATATACAGCTGCAAAATATTTGTCTGGGTCGAATTCAATCAACAGTCCTTTTCAGAACCCTAATGTAACTAAGTAACAATTCAAACGCCTATTCTCATAAGATCATCAAGAAACGCAAATGTAAAATTGGCTTTCCCAAGAGACAATTAGGAATATCAAAGTCTTGTCTAACTTATTGAGGATCTTATTTAAAATCTTTGTTGTGTGCGAGTGGACATGCTGCTTTAGTCTTTTATTCAAATATCGAGATCTTTAGGAGGTCAAAAAGTCTTTTTAAAGTTTATATTTTGTTCTACAGTATCACAAATGTAGCCTTCTGTTGATAGTTGTCTGAAAGAACAACATTGATCAATCTTATTATTGGCATAACACCCTACAATTTACTGTGTTTCACTTTGTTTAGTAAGGCGTAAGGCGGGGTATATTCCTTAACTGACAAACAGAGCAAACTTTCATCCTTAGGAGTGGCGATAAGTTAGCGTTGTTGAAAATCTCTCATATCCCATTTTGTAAAATATTCCAAAGACATCAAATGTTATTAAATTCACCGTACAAACGTTGTACCGATGAGAATGCATTGAAAGGCCACACTTTAGGATTTTCTCTACGAATTAAAAAATTTTTAGCGTTGCTATGATTATAGCGATATAAAAAAAAAATAGCGGCATAATTATGTCTCATAATTGAATCTGAAAAATGAGCCTAAAGAACACGGCAAAACTACGGATTCTGGTAAATATATTCAGCAATTTTGTTCAGCTATAAAGAAATAATATTTATTAAATAAGACAAGCCAAATACTGAGACATCTTTACTAGGATGTATTACAGCGAAAAAAAATTTCTTGTTTTATTGATTGTTAAGCAGAGAATGTTTTTCTTTTCACCTCACTTTTGTTCATAGTTATATATACTGATATTGATTTTGATTAAAGATGTTGAGGGTATTTTTCCCTTTTTTTTGGTCGTTTGCCTTCTCGTGATTTATTTTTTCTGATCTCGATTGATGACGATTGATGGAATGAAAAGATAGATAACGGCGAACAACTTCAAAATAAGACGATAAGGCATCAAAGAAACACTTCAATTATTAAGTGTTTATTAAATTATAAGAATTTTGTGTGCTAATTTAACATTTATGCTTAAGTTAATAAAAACTAAGAAGTACTCAAATATAATTGCAACACCTACTTGTTTCTTATGAAGCTCCATGTAGGTCGTAAAGCCCGGTGCAACGGCATATCCCTGCATTTTCACCGGTGTCTCAGCTTGATCGTGCAGAATAACTCTGAACCCAGCACTTTCTACAGCGTAATAATACTCGTAGTGTTGCAAGTCAATAAGTAAGCGAAGTCCTCTATCCTGTCCTGTGTTTGTGGTGTCAAGAATTTTCGAACCATTTTTACCAGAATTAAATGTAAAACAGACATCTCCAAAGGCGTTTTTAAACTCGGTAAAGTTGTTATGATCGCACTTGTGGTCCTTTCCGTAATTACATTCCAGAAGCATTCTGTCAAGGCGATGAGCCGCCTTTGACAAAGTATCTTTCATAATTTTACCTGTAATGTTACCTTCAATATCACTAGAGTTTCGTCCATCTATGTTTTTTCTCACGTATAGTTCATTCACAAGAGTTCCGTTCATTACAGATAACCGAGCGTCGTTATAATTGCAAATGGAAATCGCGGGAAATACCATACTGCTTTCATAAACGATAACAGTGGTTGTAGTAAACGGGTAATCAAAGTAATTATAGACGCTGGTCAAACATTTTTCAACAAAAAGTGAGAACGCCCCAAGCAAAAGTAATGTCCATAACACGCGTCGAACAGGAGGATTGCCTGCAAAACAGAAATGAAATCCATGAAGGGTACAAGAGTCTAAAAACGACACCCACAAGTCATGTATCTTCTCCGACTTCTTCTTTTCACCCAGTAGCTTTCTACAGCTTTCATAATCGTTGTTTTTCTTGCATTTGTCGTAGTCGCTCTCGGGATAAGATCCGTCGTTCACAGCAGGCCAATTGGTCTTCATCGTCGTTTCCGTTACTTCAAGCTCCTTGCCATTCGCGTCCGACTTGATATACACAACGGAGATATCTTTCTTACAATGGTTGCAGAAGGCATAAATGTTGCTAGCACCGTTGCTGCTCTTGTTACAGTCGTTGCCTTTGATGACAATTTTCACATCGCCAGTGTCATCCGTGGCAGCATAGTTTTCGTTAAACAAGTT